>LR990932.1:13357359-13832921 GCA_905163415.1 Noctua fimbriata
TCATTCTGACTTCTGCAGTGCCTTATCCGTGTCTCTTCAAATGAGGCAATATTTTCTTACCAATTCTGAAGATTGTATAGCTGAGTGACGAATTCACTATAGATTAGATAATGATGTGTTATGTTTCAAAAATAAACACCCAACTGTTCAATGATTCACGCGATTTATAATTTGTGACAAATATTGAATTTCTTAGTGCCCCGGTGGCTAAAGCCTGCGATGTTTATGTGGGTAAACTCACGTTTACCTTTAAGCATGTTATTGAGTAATTCGAGCTTCAGGCCACGTGCTGCAATAACATTTTGAATTGTGAAAAGGTTGCCATAAACTAAAGTGCACAAATAGTTGCCCGCGACAAGTTTGTCGCCTACGGATTTAAATTGAAAATCAGGAATTTGTATTTGCTACCTATACGTTGAAATTGAATAGCGTCTAGCAAACATCCCAACAAAAGTTTTGTTAACTGAAGTCGGCAAAAAATAAAATTAAAATTAAACCTTAATTTATCTTCTGCCGCAACGTCATCGACTTCTTTTATCGTTCCTTTTGTGTGGCAGGTGGGCGCCATGACAAAATAAATAATTTCCGGTGAACGAGTTTAAAATACATTAGCAGGGACCAAACTCCAGCAGCAGGGTTACACGAGATAAAAACCAAACTTTTACTATAATACGTCGCTTCGTTTAGCATACAAATCAGAAGTCAATTTTGTATTAGATGTCTAAATCGTTTTTTAACGCAGTTAGTCATAGCATTGTAGGTACTCACCTCGGTATCAGCGTCCTTGGGTACCCAAATGGCTTTTTTGTGCTCAATTAACCCATGTTTTGTGAACCAGTGTGGTTCTTTCCGTCGTGACGTTAAAATCGAGAGCACAGCACGAACAGCGAGTTTCACTCGCAAAGATTTTTTCTACGCAAATCCAATTTTATGCTACCAATAGCTTTGGCCGTGATCGCATATTATTTTATGATCTACAAAATTAATATACTGTTCAGCGGATGGACTCTGTAATTGCAATGAAAGTATAACGGAAAGGTTAACTAACCTATGAAGTTTTAACCAGGAGAAAGTGTTACTAAATCGATTAGAAGCATTTCATAAATTATTATTATGCACTTAACGACTTGTAACACGTTTATGCAATACCGGTGGTACTAACTGGCACGTGGAAGCAAGGCTCTGTCGTTCGAATCACGATAAGCCATCGCCGTACGTGATGGATTATTCACAGCCACCATATCAAATATGTCAAGTTATTTCGTATTTATTACGTTCGTTAAAGGTTGTTGTCCGTTTAAAACTCGACTAAAACATCCTGCGTATAAAACGTGTTCGTAGAAACATGATTGCATAAAAAGCCCGTCCCTTATAAAGTGAGCAACGCTTCGATAGCCACCCTACTGATAAATACAGATGCGGTTATAGGCGACGATGGCCAGGTATTAACGGTTCCCCGTCCATCCAGTTCTGCCATATCAATTTAATCTACCGATGCCATCGTTGACATTAAAACTTTATTCGTATCCATTACCTAGTCTGACGCATATATCGATCGGCTATCAGTTCAAACGCTACGCCGCCGACGCAAATGCTAGTCCTAAATGTCAGTACTTAAAAACGAATTACAGAACAATAGATGTTCCCGTGTGTAGTTTCGAGCCAAATAAGTACAGACGAATAGTTGTGAAGCGATCAGATCGCAGATTTGCTGGCTTTGTTGGGTCTGAACGGTTTGCAGAGGCGTTTATCGTGAGAGGCGACCTTGTGCCGTCTGACATTGGGCGCGTCGATTTCGAATCGAGTTTTGTTGCTCACTACACCTCTGCGCCCGCGCAGCAACCAAAATCATTTTATAGCGTGAGCAACGCAACTATCGTGTGGTTTATCTCGTTATGACTGATGCTGCTCTTTGGCTTCAAAGAAGACATTAGCAACGATTTTATTATAAAAAGTCATTTACGGTGAGCTCGAGGTTTTTGAGTCCAAGGTGGTAATATTTAACTTACCAAGCATTGCACAAGCGACGGGTAACCGCTCGCACCTTATTCACCGTACGGTGGTGGGTTCCGTTTTGAATTTGTTCAGCGCGCGTAACGCGGTTGGTGTTGTTCCAAAGGCTTTCTATCGGTTATCTCGAGATCACCACCAATTTAGTGCCAGTAGCCGATGCCGGGAACGATTAGGGAGTTGTTGATTAAATGTTGTAAAGCTAATAATCCGATTAAACGGCTTGTTGATCGCTTACTCTGCCCCTTTCTGGGTCACCAGAGCTGTTGTCGACGTTATCTTTGTTAGATTTATCCGACCGGTGCGCTGGAGTTGTGACTCCTGATATAAGTAGAAAGTACAGGCTCAAGTTTACCACTTAGTATTTTATGTGGATATCGATAAAGTCACGTTACATGGCATCCATTTTCATGTTCCAGGCTAATGCCACCAACCGCATGCGAAGTGCTGCGGTTGTTTGCCATCTACGGTGCATTCGTCTCGAACGAACGACGACCTAAGATTTTCTATGTTTTATGAAATCAGCCGGATCCTGACGGTGGCTTCGTTTAACTAGCGTTTTATTTTGTGTTTAAAAAAATAGTCGGAATCATGGTATTTGAATTAAAGAAATTCTGTCCTTTGAGTTTGCAGTACTGGGTCTACTGTAGTAGATACCTATGTAGATGATTAATAACAGAAAAGCGATTAAGTAACCCTAGGCGGGTTTTAAATTATTCATCTATTTACAGGAAGCAACTATGGTACCCAAAGGATTTAAAATTATGTCATTCAATATGGCAACAGTCACGCGAGTTTACGCTTCAACATAAATAGAAAGTGTCAAATGCTTCGCATACGTTCGTTGTGCTGAATAACTAACACTCCTGCTGCTCATTGTACCTTCCTAATTATTTCTTGTTACATTTCAAAGGTGGCTTGCTCTATACTACATAGTTGCAATTGCTTCTGTAATACTTGAAACTCATTGTGGAAAGCGCATCATCCTTATAAAGTTACCTTTTATGATTTTCAAGGAAATCAAGATTTTTGGCTGGCTGTAACGGAATTTGGAGTAAGGTCAAACGCTTTGTAACCGCCGCGGAGATGTGAAATGCGATTGTCTTTGTACATTTCTGATATCAGTCTGTCTGCAATGAAGTTGTTAATGGGACATAAAAACATGGCGAAGTCGAGACAAGTTTTTCTATTATCCGATCTCACATAAAGCAATTCAAGCTTTGTCATATAGTACGTGGAGCTAAATAAAATTATTTCCGTCGTGAAGGGTGATTCGATTGATGAACATTGGTGGCTTGGTGGACGGTTCACGTTTGATTGCCCGAGACGAGGATACCGCTCATGCAGAACCGACTTCCATTCCATACTCAATGTAAACTTTAGTTACAGTAATATAACCCGACAATTTTCTGTCTACGTTCTAAAACATTGATTCAATGACAACGAAACCGCATACGGTAATTTCGTGTTTTGACGCAATTTTCGTTGCAATATTTTACATTGTAGCTTGTATTTGTTTTTGTGGTATTGGCTCAGCTATAACATTTTCCTTGTGTGTGTTAAATTTTACAATGGAAAAATGTTTTAAAATGTTTGCGTTCGCGCTGCTTGCAAACCAAACTGACCATAAAATGAAACTTTCAAGAAAACAAGTGTGAATAGATGTTGGTTTTAGCAGTTAGCTTTGAACAGGCATTTCTGCGACTACCAGCATGAAAAAAGATTACAAAATCTCACACAGTGCGATTTGCAGAAAACATACGTGTGTTAAAACCTGAAAACTCTTTTTTTTTCTGAGATAAGTCTAGAACAATCTGTTCCCATTGTTTAGTTGTCTGGCCCGATACACTTGTAATCACAGAACGTAGCCAACGATTGTTATCCTCATGTACGGTTATTGTTTGCTTTGAGCGCATATCGGTCGATGTTTACATAAGCGAGCTAACAATACGGTTCATGGAACAAATTGACATCGTGACTTCTGCGAACCGCTGTCATGTAAACTGCACCTAACTATGCATATTGAGTCTGACACCACATTAAAATTCTATGCTAATCATTATTTCTTGTTCAGTTTAACGTTGAAAATTATGGTTGTTATTGCTGTCTTTAGCAGTTTCAGCCCCCGTAGCATGACCACCGTAGACAAGGATTTCTTTGACGGAAGAATCGACAAAATGACAGATAGCGCAAAGAAATCTGTCATTGTGTCGACACAATCTGCCATTTTGTCGATTCTTCCGTCAAAGAAATTCTTGTCTACGGTGGTCATGCTACGGGGGCAGGTCTAGTATTGATTTATGTATTAGCTTCATAGAAACGTAGACTTACCAGTGGCGAAGGTTCCATAGAACTCGATTCCTACCGGCCTCCCTTTGTAAAATGGCACAGTCCGTATTCTATAGACAAATAATATAATCACATTAAAGATATGTTCTCCGGCTTACCTCTTACAAAAATTGACCCTTCACTACTGAGACTTACTATACCGCTACTTTCGTCTATGGTAAAGTCATGCATGTGCCTCTCTCAGTGCACATCACTCATATTCATTTTCGTGAAGTACTGCAAATTTTCTAACGTTTGACCTTTAAAGCTGTCAGATAGCTATGCTCTTCAAAATCTCTACCGAATTCCATATAAATCACAGAACGTTTTGTTTTCATTTGGTCGGACGTATCTTGAATGTTTTCAATTTTATCATCGTCACTCTTGTACTAAAGAGCTTGTCCAATATTGACTGTTTAATCTATTGTATTGCTATTGATTGACGAAGTTGATTGCAGCAAGAAGTTCAATGCAACAATGATAATAAAGTTTTGCAACCACCTACGAGTCGACAATATTGATATCACGTAATTCAGAAATCGTATAACGCGAATGAATTACATTTAGTTATTGCTATAAATTTCGATCCATTGCATCACGACGACAATAATATATTTTGATGGTATTATTAAAATAATAACCGTAAATGTAACATTGTACCTACCGTTACATAAAGTATAATAATAGAATAGCGGTGATGTAAGCATTTCCCATATTTTGCAACCTTAAATGAAACTATGCCATATTAATTACTGGTCATAAGCGTTTTATATCTGCTCACTGTTTTGGTATTTTGTATTTGAGATATTCTGCTGTGGTAATATTAATTAAGTTTTATAGATCACGTTAGATAAGGTGGCTAGATGGTAGTGATATAGCAGTTTCTTAATTACTTAAGTGTGGAACTGGTTCATTACCTGTTCAATTACTCTTATAATTATTTATACTTAATGTCAACAAGTGAAACTTCCATGTGGAAATCCTTTGCTTGGTAAGTATAGGTTTAGTACCTTGTAAGTTTCTTGATGAAGTCGTAAACTGCTATGGAGAAGCCGAGAAGTTTACCCTTTTATTAACAGTTAACTGAGAACGCTAAATGAGTTTTAATGTCTAACGATCAATTGAAAATAAAGTAACACACAACTTCTAACATGAAGATTTAAATGGGTCTTAAAATGTAATAGAAATTTACGTAATCTGAGACTTAATAACGCGGACCTCAAAGATCACTTGCGACCTCATCAAAGTCGTTGAATAAAACTTCCATAGCAACAGTAACGCCAACTTATATGGAAGCATAAAAGGACGTATGCAGGTCGCGTAGCGATGCATTGCTGAGATATACACGATCTGATATTCAGGTTCCACTTGTCAAGCCTTCTGTAATAATACATACCTATGTAACATTTCTTAAACAAACAGAACAATAAGCCCTATAGAGTTCCAGCGATTAATTGGAATTGACATTAGCGCTTGTGACTCCCACGGCTCCACCCGCGTGCAAATTGTTGACTCAGCGATATGGCGACACTACCTAACTAAATTAACTTTACTACGAAAGGATGTAAGGACGCAGGCGGATCGTGTTGCGATGAGTTGCACAACATAATCAGCAGTTAAATATTTGTTGAACGTACTAGATTCAGACTACAGGTTATCATGCAGATGAACTAGACTCGTTTCACGAATGTCCTATTTCTATTCTTAACATTCGTAGGTATAGTGCCTTGCTCGTCTGATGAGAAGGCTCTGAATGCTTTAACTCTTTAGGCAAGTTGCGTAAGATTAAAAGGCTTTAGATGCTATCTAAACTATGATACTACGTTATCGCCAAAAAATGCATTTTAGCCATTGCCTAAGGGAGAGTCTGTTCAAGCGTCCAAGTAGGCAACCCCGTGCAGGGCACGCCACCATAGTGGCGATAAGTCCCCTCTTTGAAGAGTGGCTAGAAAGGCGCCACGGCGCCCTCACCTTCCGCCTGACGCAGGTCCTCACCGGACACGGTTGTTTCGGGAGGTTCCTGCACCGAATCGGGCGGGAGGAAACGCCCGGGTGTTTCCATTGTGAGGATCGTCCGGAGGACACGGTGCAGCACACTGTGGAGGCCTGCCCCGCTTGGGCGGAGCAGCGCCGTGTCCTCGTAGAGGCGATTGGCGGCGGCGACCTCTCGCGCCTGGCCCTGGTTCAAGCCACGGTCCGGAGCGAGAGGGAATGGGAAGCCGTCACCTCCTTCTGCGAAGCAGTCATGCTAGTGAAGGAGGTGGCAGAACGTGAGAGGGAAAGAGCCTCACGTCCCAGCCGTCGCGGGAGACGCCCTGGGCGTCGGGGGTCACGTGGTGGCCCCCGGCCACCGTAAGCGCGGGCCTGTGGACGGCGAGTTATGAGCTAGCTCGCCGTCCGGCCGTCTTATGACGACAGGCCGTGTCGACGGCGCGTTCGTGTTCCACGCGCGCCTCAAAGAGATGTCAGCAACCGCACGGGCCGATGCCTGCCAGGGCTGCGGGACTGTTCGAAAGAGATACCGCGGCCCTGGAACATAAAGGGCAAAGAAGGAACATGGATGGGTTTTAGTCAGTACAAGTCTGACACTCCCTACCACTCCGCCCAGAGCGGGGTGGGTCATTTGATGATTTCCCATCCTAAAAAAAAAAAAAAAAAAGTAGCCAGCACCGTATCGAATATTATTAGTGATCTTCTTCAGGTCATTCTTGGCCTGCTAAGTCTTGGCTGAAAGCCGTAATGTATACAATGTTAACATGAAATACTAATAGATTACTTAGGTACGTTTATGTTTCCAGTTATTTAGCTTAATTACTACTCGGTAGGCCGTTTACAAAGTAACCATTAACCCTGTTTTATTCTATTTGACTCTCACAAATGCTAGCGTAGAGAAATAGTCGATTCGTGTTTCAATTTGTTTTTCTCTGAACACTATTTATTGTTTCTATCTATTTGTGGGGTCTTTATTTCAATTCCCAGGTCTGTTCTGCCGTCATAATGAAAAAAGGCACAACTAACATTTTATAAATATGGAGAAAATCGACGTTAAAGTTTATGACTTATGTTGTAAGTGTGCCTTTTCAAAGTAGTTTTTAGTAAAAATCTGTATGAAGTAATAGTCACATCTACGTATTTGTGCCTTTTCAATATAATGGTAAATAAATGTGCCTTTTAATTCTATAAAACATGAATATTAGTCTCATTTGTGCCTTTTGAGCCTACTGTATCTCCGAATTCCTTGTAGATAAAATTCTATAAAAAATTGAGTAGATGTGCCTTTTTTTTTTGATTCTAAATATGTATATAACTCAATTTTGACAAAAATTTTAGTTGTGCCCTTTTTTCTTACGACGGCAGTGTTGTACACCATACAGCACTTGGAATTACAGATATGTAATGAATAAATTATAGAATGCCTTCAAAGACAATTTACATTGAATACTTGAAATTTTTTTTTGCCTAGCTTTCGTATTTTGCATGCTGGTTTGTATTGAGTCATCATCTTTATAAAACTTAAGCAATTTCAAGCCTTATGTTATGATTGTAATATTTTTGGGTGGTTTAATTTAAGTCTTTTCTTTCAGTATTATAAGTGGCTTTTAATTTTGTTTACTTTGTCATGTAAATATTTGGCTAATTGTTATTCTTATTTTCAGGTAAGCATGTCCAAATACTGTATTGAAAAGCGTTTGTAAGTACCTAATAAAAATAATGTTATGGTTTACTTTATCACGTAAACAAAATAATTAACCTTTGTGCCAACAATTACATGCATATGTTTATTTTTCTTTGAAACGATTAGCTGCACTTGGACTGAAAATAGTCGTATCTTTATAATTTTACGAGCGAGATATGTAATCCTAACGACCGGGCTCACGTCCTGCTTGTTTTTATTGCACTTTCACTTAAGCTTTAGGGCTCCGGCTATAAACATGGCTTAGACAAGGTTCCTTCCATGACTTCGCTTTTTGGATCAACCTTATGGTCATGACCGTAGCATATTTACATATCTCATTTCATTGTCGAACATATTGTTTTCTTTCTAATATCTACATAGCGTATCCCAAAAAAGGCTTAACATTCTTCTTCTAGGAGAATTGGAAACCTTGTGTGGAAACCAAAGCATTTCTTGATCATACAACAGAACTTTACGACCAGCAAGTTCAAACCATCATAAAAAGAAATAAAAATACACCGATCATAGAGCTGCCCCCACAATGAACTCACAAGAGTACGATTGAACGTTCAGTCGCGTCAGAGACGAGTGTAATTCAATTACCGGCACCTCATAAATGGGTTAGTGGCCCGGCTTCCCCGCTACACAGCAGTAACAGACGTCATGTCATTATCACATTACCAGTTATGTTGTTTTCTCTTGCGACCTTCTCTGGATACTGTTTCCTGATTAAACTGGAGAATATGAGTTATGACAATTGTCAAGGGGACGATAATGCTGAATATAGATACTTAGGCCTTTGTTCTACATTATCAGTTGGGCTGTTAGGTTAGTCTCTAATAAATTCGTGCCTTCATGCTATCCTTTCTATTTGGTCTCTAAATTATTGTTCCAAGGATATGAATAAAACTATATTTTTTTTCGAATCAAAACATAGGTAGGTACCACTCCTTGTGTTCCACTGAACACATTTATAGTTGAGCCACACAGTGAGACCTTATTTTTTCCGTGGGCCATTAATTTATTGGCCAGAATCAAAATGAGGCCAATGCGTTTTGCTTTGGTTTTACGCAAGCAGGATACACACACAGGTACACAACACATTTATAATCTTTTCCAAGGTTTACACGGTCAGCACCGTGTGAAAATATTGCTATAAATAAAGTTCTTATCGTAACACTGCTAACTTTTAAATTGTAAACAATATTAGCATTTTATGTTCCTAATAGCATACCAGTCATATCAGCTAGTAAAGAAATAGGTGTTTTGTCGTGACTATAATAGAATCAAATAACGTTTTTGCAGACGGATTTCCTCAAGGAGCTATTTCTTAGACATCGCTATTATTTAGAAATTGATGATTTCTTCAGGTAGCTATGTCCAAGTCGAATAAAATGTATTTTAAGGAGACAATATTTCAGCCTTGTGACCATTCAATGATTAGAATTGTGGTGACACATTGCTTTGTTTATCTCCATTGCGTCGGTTGAAAAGTAAGAAATAAGAGAAATGTCGTTGACCAAATCCTTGTTAGGTCTTCTTCAACTTGAATGTTTGTGGAATATAAGGAACATTGAAACAAGTTCAAGTAGTTGGTATTGACAAAAGTCCTGTTGAAGTGGTTAGCCCCCAATATTCTTGAATAAACTCTTAAAAGTATCGGATATTACTCAACATCAAACAAACAACAAGAATACGCAACGGAAGGGAGCAATGTCAACCAATTTATTCGGCCATTCATCATGTTAAAGTGATATTTATTGTCAGCTCAGGGGTGTAAATCAACAGGGGAGCTGTTATGTTCCCCCCACAGCTATGATTTAATTTTATCCGAAACAAATTTGAGTGTGACCTATTACTAAAAGAAACGTTCATATTACACGTTGGTTAATCATTGTTGTTAGGGGCGGGTGTTTAGGGTGTCTCCAGTTCAGTAAACTACGATTGGACCTGACTGGGCATTATTCCAATCGGCTATTTCGATTTTGTTTAATTACTGTAAACTATTACTGCACTTAGCTGATCTTTAGGACTTGGCAAACAGCCTTCTCCTAACACAGTCGAAAGTGGAAATCAAAGTGGACTGACGTCTAATTTCTTTTTTAGTGTTCACTATTACGTGTATAGATGGCATTTGATCGCTATGCTGTACGAAATAACAGCTCGCGTGGATCGTTCGGGAGGAGATATGGAACGCAGCGATTTGAATTCGATATAACGTGCGTCGGAACGTGTCTCGAACGAATAACTTTCTACTTTTTTCTCCTTAGAAATCGCGAGAAAGCATCTGTTTGTGCATAATTAGCTGATTAAAAATATACAATTTAAATGTTCGCTCTTGGTAATTTGGAATATCATCAGAATTTTTTACTTAAATCGATATGGCTAAAGGGGGGTATTGCTACTTTTTAGTGTACGTAGAGCTGTTTATAATATAAAGGTATTGTCAGTTCATATGTGTATAGGTAAGGCCATTTAATGCAGGCAATGTTATTAATTCAGATCACGCGATCTCTCGCTATGCGGGCTGTGCAAGCGGGTTTTATTGTTTTAGGTAGACTTGGTGAGGAAAAAACTGTGTGAAACTCTTTGATGGACGATGTTTACTTGGGCCGACATTGAGATGATACTAGAATCCAAATTTAAGTTGACTTTGAGTTGCGAAATTTGCTATACAATATGTACTTACTGGAAATCCGACAAAACAGGAAAATTACGTCACTTTTATTATTTATAAAAAATGATGCAATTCTTTCATGAAAAAGAAAATGGATGTAATCTAATAGATCTGTCAATATATTATCTTATTTTGATCCTGGCTTTTCAATTACCTATTCATAATTCTATTATCAGTTTAGCACAGCGATCTTTGCCCATAACTGTATCAAAACAGAAAATACAGATACACTAAAGGCCTGCGCAGACGAGGGACTATTTGTCCGCGAACAATTTGCAACAACCAATGAACATCAACCAATAGATGAATAAACAACACACCAACCAATGAACAGGAACGGTCATTTCTATCCGGCGGACAAAAGTTCCTCGTCTGAGCAGGCTCTAAAGGCCAAAAGTCACTGTAACACCCTTTCCTATGGTTTTATTTAGTGGTTGAGCCGTTTGCCTTCGTCACGTCACGCCCCAACTATCAATCGCCCAGAACATTCGTCAAAACAATTTTTTGTCGTTGTTTTATTTTAAATCCGTTTTTACAATAACATAAAACAACGGATGACATCGTCGGACGTTACGGGACATAATTCCGGATGCAAAAAATTTTAATGTCCGTCTTGGTTTTTATAGTTCATCTTATTGACTATAATTCGATACGTTTCAACAGATTTCCAAATATAATATTTATCTGACGATTCTCAAATACTTTATCAAACTTATATTTATACAATACTTAACAGAATTTTTTATCTCTTTAGTATCAAAAGTGTAATCGCCTTGAAATGTCACATGATACGGCTGTCATTTGATAAAGGAGAACTAAAAGTATCATGTATCGGATTTCAATTCAACTTGATATTTTCAGCTTTATATTAAAACGGATTGTTATTTTATTCAGCCTTCTTTGTTCCAATTTTGGCGTAAGGTTTCGGTGTTTCCGCTGTCTTTTGTTGTTGCTCAATTGTCGCTGTTCCAAATTCAAGGCATTTTGGTTATTAAGCAGTTTTAACCTGGTTATGAAGGAATGAGGAGATAGACATATCTATATAGATATATAGATCTTCGAATACTGTGCACCATCCCTCTTTTGTCATTGTCGCTTTCACAGTGTTGGTCTTTACATAAGTGAGCTTAGTAACAAACTTGACCTTCCATACTTCCAATTACATTTGGTGGCTATCGGACCGGTTCAGTTCGATTTGGTGTGTGCTATAATTCTAATTTCTATCATCTTACTCGTTTGGTTTGGAAATCCAAGTACACCATTCTGCATAAAACCACTGTCATACCTTTCGGACAAGTATTAAAATGAATAATGTTGTTAATCAAATAAAACCTGTTTGGAATCTATTGTAACATCCAGCTGGGTCCCCGTCGATGACGTCACTTCATAGTGTGCGCGCGCGCCGTGGACCGTGACGCCGCTTCCGCCGCTGTTTCCGCCTTCCACCACAGAATTATGTGAACTGTTCAATCGGATTTAATTTCGTAATAAACTTTAAAACGGGTAATGTCTTCAATGACAAACTTCTAGAACGACTGTTATGTCTTATTGGATCCTAGTACTACATTATGAAGAAGGTCAAGAATATTCAATCTTGTTTGCTTCACATCTTTGGCTAGTGCAAAAAACTCTTCATTATGTATTTGGAACACGAACGTGGTCTGTGTCAAATATACTTTTTATTAAAGGAAGGTTTCTATTGCATCGACCGAAGCGAATTATTGCACTAGCCGTTAGATTAATTAAAACATGAATCATAGCTCGGGGAAGTCAACAGAAAGTCGATACTGGTATTACTTTATAAAACAAGACATTATTGAACCACAAGAAACCAGAGCTGGTCGGGTCGGACGACCGCGCCTCGGCTGATGTCGTTTCGAGTGACATATTGCCACATGATACCGCATTATCGGATTTCGTCGTGCACTTTAATTAGCGCGTAGAGAAATGCTTGCTTAGCCTGTGATATCACTCCATCTAAGCCATATCTCTGGTCTAAATATGAATGCGGATAGCTGTGAGGCCTCGTTTTGAGTTTAACGGGCGTTTCGCCGTTCCATTGTGCACTCTCATGTGCGCATAACTAATTACTTAAGGGAAGCTGCAGTTATGAATTCAAATTTTAGTTGCCACGTTTGTTGTATTTTTTGCTTCTGTATCTGTTCAGAATGAAAATTTAACATCTAGGTCGGGGCGAATGAGCAGAATTGTAAACTCAAATCCTAGCTCAAGACAGTACAAATGCTAATAAGATTACGCAATACCTTCACCTCTGTATTTTCTTCCTTCCGTCTCAACCAGCTTGGTAATGTTAAACATATACGTTGATGACTCATTCTAAAGCCGGTACTGTATTGTGTAAAGTTTTACCATACAAGTTTACTGACCCTATAAGCGATTAGCTTGACGGTATACAAAATCGATATAGAAAGCTTACATCATCATCAAGTGCCTAGCCTTTTCCCAAATATGTTGGGGTCGGCTTCCAGTCTAACCGGATGCAGCTGAATACCAGTATTATACATGGAGCGACTGCCTATCTGACCTCCACAACTCAGTTCGTACTGGGTTATGCCATACCCCTTGGTAAGACTGGTTGTCAGACTTTCGGGCCACTGACTACCTGTAACGACTGTCACAGATCTACATATGACAGCCGGGACCAATGGCTTAACGTGCTTTCCGAGGCACGGAGGAAACTCGGTATGCAAGGGCCGATCACCCATCCACGGACCAATTTAGGCAAGCGCGGCTTAACCTTAAGATTGACCCCAAGCGGCTGTTATTATTTAGCCACGAGCTTACATAGAACTAAATAAAAATAGTTTTAAATCTAAAAACCCTTCCAAATACCACCCAAAAATAGTGAGTTTCAGATTAGGCTAGACGGGCTCTATTAAATAGACCATTTATCAAATCCCACCATTCAGCATTTCAGCCGGGCACTGAGATGAAAATTCTGCTTATCTCATTCTTCAGTTGAAAATTCTTCTAAACCAGAATATATGGAACTATTAAATATTTTATCTCCAAGTCCTATTTCTTAGAAATTGGACAGCTTTACTTTTGGACTTCATTTTATATTATTAAGTTGCCATTTTATTTTACTCATGAAACCTCTAAATTTTTACTTAATCGTAATGAGAAGCAAAGCTGGTTTGGCAACGCCTTAATGGAGCAATTTAAAACAAAACGGAAAGTTGTTTCACGTAGGAATCAGCGATTTCCTGATTATATAATCTTCTATTTTAGAGTTCACGGTTAATTATAATATTGAAGTTGCATCACTCCATTATCTCTACTTATCAACACCGATAGTCCGATAAATTGCCATTCTATGAGTCATGGATTAATCCCATCAAACACGTCGGCGATAGAAAGTGTTGACTGACGATATCATTGAAGTTCGTGTAACCTTTTACGAAACGTGTCGTGCATGTGAATTATTTATTGTGCAGCTAGATTTTAATCCGCGCTACCGATAACGAAATGAATTACATAGGATTTTGAATTAAGAGGCGTGAGCCAGGGCTGAGGTGAAAGTGTCCCACTCTCAGAACAATCGATTGTCGTTCTTTGAAGTGTCACTAAGATATATGATAGATATCTCAGACTTCCTAGAAGCTTATGTTGCAATATAAGTATGCACACTTTCAACACATCAGGGTACCTAGATCACGTGAATCAGAGTCCAACTCGACAGTCGACACAATTCACAATTCAGTAGAAAAGAAAACAGATGTAATTACGTTGAATTTAACTGGATCTGATTAAATTTGTGTTGGAGTAAATAAACGCACGGCGGTTGTGGGAGGTGAAAGACTTATGGTAAAAAGTTTAAAGTCGACCCAGATTACCAGCCATGGCGCCGGTCGTGGACGTTTCCTTGTTTATACGATAATGCCGTTCCACAACACTCGTTATGTTTATGGTCAGACAAATAAGAACTGTTAGATTTAATTGGAAAACGACCCCCCCGACGAATGATGAATAATCGTGTCTGTGACTCTGTGTCATTATATGAATTGTTTCTTTTATTAAAAAAAAACAGGCTTGTTTAAACATAATACAGCAGAGGAATTCTTTAAAGATACTTTGTAGCTTGAGACAACATGAGAAGTAATTATCTTCTTCTTACGCGCATATGGACGCGTCAGGTCGCAGGCTCATTAAAGTTTTACAGTCACTCCTGCGGGAGTTATTTTTAAGTTACAACCAAACACGGTGTTCCAAGTTTGTATACTTGGCTTCACCTGAAACATCTTGCGTGTTGAAATAGTTAAAGCGATGCAACAACGTCTATTTCTGTTTCGGGAGCACCGACCCATTGTCGAATACACTTCATTCACAGCTGTGATGATTCACTGTATTGTTCGCGCCCACACTCAAAATCTCTAGACTCCCGGCCATGTGTTATCAAAGTTTTTACTTAGACAGTGCCGACACAAGCCGACCCAATTGAATGTGCCGAAAGCGATATCGTTTATCTTCTCTATTGCAAGAGCAACCTTCGCTAAGCTTTTTATCCAATACTTTTCTGTTGTTTTTTATGAAGTACAAATTGCTGCAGGGTGTGAAAAAGGCTCCGTTACGCCATTTGAAGACACATCTAGTACAGGATCAGAGTGACACAAATAGCTGACGGAAAAGGCAGTGGCCTGGGTGACTGAGGGGCCGGTCTCATTAGTTCCGTTAAAGAGACTTAAGCGTGCCAGTGCAACTGTACAGCTGACGCTAATGCACTAAATGTAGCAATTATACATTAAAATACCAGTTACATTGACTCATTGGCCAAGCAAATGAAAAATACAGTTAACTCTTGACGCACGATTTGTCTCTAGGAAAGTAAATATATCAATGTGTTGTTAAACAAAATAGGACACGACATGTGCTCCCGATATCAATGGAAAGCTCTTAAATTAATACGAAAGCAATAAATAAGGTTATCAATCATGTTTAATGGCTTTATCTTCATTTGAATAGGTGCTAAGACTGAAGATGGACAGACATCTGAGCCATTAGAGACAACTCTTTAAGTAGTACATTTAATGAATCATACATATACAGTTGGATGCGTTTATTGCCGGCACTTACGAGTCGTTCCCCGACTTCTAACATCAATTACACCAATTGGTGTTATCTCGGCCGAGTGCATCTGTGAGCGCTTTTCGTTCGTGCAATAAACCAATGTTTCACACTACACACAATTCTTTACTGTGAACGAGTATCTAGATGTTAAGTAACATACGCTTACGTCTTAGTTTCCTCAATTCTTGCTTTTCTTTGTTTAAACTAAATATTTTATTAGTTCTTGTGCATTCAACTTGGTCAGGTTTAGGTCAATATCCGTAATATTGCCCTGTTGGCCTTGCGCTGATTAGAATGTGTAAACGCGTTTTAGGTCTAAATTGGAAATAGGTATTTCACTATATCGCAGACCATTCAATCTTCGCTGTTATTGTTCCGTGAAGTGCTTTTCAATGGTATGACCAATGTTATTTATTCTGCGATGATTGACTAGGAAACGTCTAGATTCTAGACTGATCGATGATCGGATGAAAGTGACAATATTTCCTCAATATTCAGTATGTTTTTCTTTCCGTAATTTACTAGTTCGATTATGTTTTTATGTGGTAGCGATTGCTGAGAACGGAAGTTGCGTTTCGTTAGTTTTCCACATTCCGTTCTAATATCCCACTATTATATTCATGTATATCACTCGCAGCTGTTGATCTTCAATGAAGTTATGAAAAAATTTAAATCTTTTATCAGTATCAGTAGATTTGAAATCAGCTCGTCTATTGGAGCGATACGATTAACACCAAACATTTTTATCAATATATCGTGGCAGTAGACATATTTACTTATGTCAATATTGATGTGAAGTAGTGAAATCTGTTGGGACTTCGATTTAAATGTACGTACTTGGTAAGTAAATCTTTGAATGCATAGTAGATCCTGCTAGGTTTAGCTTGACATGGGTAGACAAACATAATCTAACTGATGTCAAACATTTCATAATGTTAGACAAAACTTTGGCGCGTTTCTGTCTTCAAACAACAGAACCGCTGTTTGTGTGCGTTTCATCGCGGCGAATAGCTGTTTTACAACATTTTCAGATACATTATCTAGGACTTAAGTGAAAACTCTAATGTTTTTTTAATCTTCAATGTCTACGCTATTTCAATTACTTTCTCTTTAGATTTTCAGATGTTTGTGCCTAAAAAAGATAGACGTTTCGTTTTTGTTTGTTAAATTCGTTTTTGTTTAGTGCTGTTTGAAAATGGCTTCGCACGTTGAAATTGTAATAACAGAATTGCCAATCTGCATCAACGTTTGCTGTACACTAAATTGTACTCCATTAAATATTGCATAGTACACATTTTTTTCAAACATATTAAAAATGCGAACGCTGACTCCAATACTGACACATATACTTAGCACATACAAATTCCATTCGTTGAATTTAAACTAAGCTGCAAAATTAAGAATTTATGCAATACATAAGATAATATGCTGCATGCGGAATTATAATTAAATAATATTCCAAGTAATTAATTAAGCTTGTATTACAAAGGTGAATCACTGCAAGTGCGTTCAATGGTGCCTTGTGTCCCGTTAAGTTAGCATTAATATATGCAATTGTCATTATGAATAAATGAATATGAATAATAATACAATGGATCAATTTGAATAAATTTTTGCTTTTTTTGATAAACGACTCTCAATTTACATGCTTTGATTATATAGACAGCTATTATAATGGTATTTCTTCAATATTGTACCTCGTTATGGTTATTATGATGTACATAAAAAAGTTACCAATAACGAATGCTACCAGTTACGTTTTGAAACATGTTTGATAACAATTATTGAATAACTCACGGACAGTACCCTTTCATCATTTGCATACTGAGTTGCACGGAACACCACTATCGCAGTACCAGTATGTAATCAATTGTGAACATCGTAATAGTAAGTAACCACAAATATACCACCTATTTTTCGTGTAATTTTAGTAATTGATACGTTTCGTTTCGGGCTATTGTGAAAGATAATGAACGTTTTGAAATGTTTCAGCAATTATTCGTCGTGTTTAATGAAATCTAGTTACAAAATGTCTAACGATCTCTTGTTTTGATGTGTCCTGTCATGTGGATCGGTATGGCATTAGCGGTTTTATTACGAGCGGTATAATGTGCCTAATGAATGACGCAGTAGGCCGGGTTGCGGCAGACACTTGGCTGTAACTTGGGCACGCCCTATTCGTTGGTTTGCGCACCTGGCTGCTTATGCGTTATCTGCTCATGATTATTCTTTGGCTCGTGCTTCGTATTATTGTTTATATCTAGATATACTGTTCGCATTGCTTTCGTAACCTTCGCACATTTCTCATTTCATATCTTGTACAGAATCTGTATGGATTTCAATATATTCGTTCCACATAATTTAATATTTCAGCAACTTACCGACTCGTGACTGCAATTATTAAATTTATCCAATATTTACTTGATTGTAACGCATCCGTTCCACCGTACGAGATTAATTGGGATAAATACGTTTCGCACGTTGCAATTCATCAGCCATTCGGAATAGATGGTGGGTGCAACAATCATGCGCCCACGCTGGCTCTGAAACAATGAGTCGTGAATGAGCCGCTAAACACAGCCATGTATGGCACAACATCCTACGAGTCAATTCTACTAATTTATTGCTTGTATATAAACACAAACTATGTTCTTTTGTTCAACATTGCGAAATGGAAAGTTTGAAATTGCAATTTTTGTCGAGTCAACATTGTATTATTCAGCCACAACTGTTGTAGGTAATGTGACTTTCCAGATAGAATTTAACGTATTTTTAGAAAAACTTTCTTATAATTATGATTTAGCCTTGGTTTTTGGGATTTATGAATTTAGAACCTATAGCTCTAATTATGCTCTTCAGTCAGACTGTCATCAACGAATGATGAGCAAGCACCGTTACCAAAACTTTCTACCTCCGATCACAGGTGCGCCAGGTACATTGTTCCTACAATTTATGGGACAGCTGCACACCTCGACCTTTAAATGTCAATAAGGATGACATGTCTGGAGTGAAGATTATCAAGCCTAATTAGATTGCACATAGTATGTGGAGGCCATATGTGTACGTGCACGTGAGTCGATATTTTGCGTACGTGAGGGGTCGAGTGTTCAATAAGAGGCGATTAGTTTAGAAATAACATCGGGGCTATTAGGAATACTTTAGTGCTTGCAGCGGATGGTAGTAATATTTAAAATAGAGATGAGGAAACAGAAATTCATAAAATGACACGGTATCCAATGGAAATATGTCTATGGAGTATGGAATGAATGCAGTTCTAATGGAGATAGCCATAATGATATTCGTCAATACGGCCATTCTATTTTCTTTTATTGTGTTTGGATGGCTTACAGCTAACAATACAAAAAGCTATAATGAGACAATCAACGACAAGCCATTTACTACAAGCCTGTATTTTCAAAGAAGCTTCTAAAGCAAAGATAGCCAGAAAATTTCCATTATTATAAGTGCACTGCGCTGTTCACATAAAGGGTGTAAATAGACCCTTAACATATCCGAAAGACACTTGTTTTTCCCGTCTTTGCGATCATTTTTTTGTTCTAGACCATACCTGGGAACCTTACGGAGATATTGGGGGTTAAAGTTCCAACTTTTTCACAAGTTTTTTTTTTAAATACATATTTTAAATGTAAGATTTTTACTTTACACACGTCCACGACCCCCGTACTATTCAATCTATCCATCAGCACAATGCTTTGAGTGCTTTCCATCGAGTCCTACCGTAAAACGTGATTTTTCACCCCAAAAAAGTCGATTCCCAGCAATAATTTTTGCATAAAGTTACCTAAGTAACTTTATGCAAAAAATATTGCTTTTTTTTTTTTGATGTACAGAATGCTTGGTTGACGGCTATGTGAAGGGTCTGTTTATACCCTGTATTGACTGAATGACCACGAGAACTATGAACTAGGTAGCTATTGTTAGATAGGTCACAAAGGGTTGTTTGATAAATTAATTCAATGATTGAACTCGATGATTGCGCATTATGTGAACTGAATGGTTTATTTTGCAAACTCCTCGTCGTACGAAATAATTGACACATGTGTCAATTGCATTGTTCAATTTATTATTGTCATTGGGAATATTCGTAAAAACTTACCCAGCGTTTGTCTTGTCAATATTACTTGGGTTTCTTAACTCTGCTTCGAGTCTCGCTATTGTGTACTTACTATCCATAGTCTTAGTGTAATTGATTCGAGAAAAAACATACGAAGAACGATTTCGATATTGGTACTATTGAGTTGTCAGCTATGGGAATAGACTCTCTTTTATATGAAACTATGCATTCTACTTAATTTGCTGTTGCTTTGCAATTAAGTCGGGTAATAACGGTTTTTCGATCGATACAATTATTGCCGCGCTATGATTTGATTAGATCCGTGAAGGAAATGCGTTAAAATTGGTCCCTTGGTATGCAATTGTGTTTTTTTTTTTCAATGGCCGCATGCACCGGTTTGGTTTCACGCATTGTGGGCGATTGGGCGGTGCTCGACTACGCTTGGCTGTTCACCGGCATGCGGGCCTTTTCCGTATGCGTGCACTAGTTTCCAGCTAAAATACATACATGTATAATTTAATACTTTTGAGTTTGCTTTATCGTATTGTTACAAGCTTTGTGTGTTATGTTAGGGTTCCATATTTGATGATACACCCTTTTGTTAGTAATATCTGGGTTTGATATCATTTGAAATATGCTAAATTGTAGGACAGCTAAAGCACTTTCGAGTTGCTATCATAATACTAGTTCATCATCTGCCTAGCCTTTTCCCAACTATGTTGGGGTCGGCTTCCAGTCGAATCGCTGAATATCAGTATTTTACATGGAGCGACTGCCTATCTGAGCTCCACAACCCAGTTAGTACTGTGTAATAAGATACCCCTTGGTAAGACTGGTTGTCATACTTTTTGGGCCTCTGACTAACTGTAACGACTGTCAAAGATCTACATGTGACAGCCGGGACCAACGGCTTAACGTGCTTTCCGAATCACGGAGGAAACTCGGTATGTATTGGGTGGTAACCCATCCACATACCAACCTAGGCAAGCACGGCTTAACCTAAAGATCGACCCGAGCATATTAGTTCATAACCGATAAAGTGTCACAAAGTGAAAAGAAAGATCCTATCGAAGAGAAATCAATGTTCCTATGTTCATTCAATTTCAATCCCAGACAATTTACGTAATGAATTCCTATTGTTAGTCATTTTAATTAACGCCTATCAACACATGCACACAATGCTTAATATGCACGTTTGAAATAATGAAGTAATTAATTTTAAACCTTATAAATTTTTCTGTTGCACATATTCGAACAGTTATCTTCGCTTACTGTATGAACAGTTACAAAACTGTCTATAATTAAAAATTGCTGTCAGAAAGCTTCCTTTCAAAGCCAAAGGTGTGACTAATGTGCCTAATATGCAAAACATGAACTTGAAGTATGCTCATACGAATATTGAATAAACCCACTATCTTGAATGTATTCATTCTCAAGGATTAGTGTTTAATGTTTCTTTCATTCATTTGATTGGCCGACCCATTTCCTTTTACACAACGCTTCCTCATTAACGTTAAAACAATTAAGATACATCTCACTCGCATGTATATTCTCTTCCTCTATTAACACCGTTACTCCGTCATGAAGAAAATCTGTTTCAAATTACCATAGTATAAAAATCCGTGATCTTCTTATTTTTTGTTGTTTTATTATCTGAAGATACTTTTTGTTCTGCTCATCATGAGCTGTCGCAACAAAAAGTTGATGAGTATCATGTACGACTAGATATCGATAGTGAAATCGATTGCAACGGATCTCGGTCTCATAATATCGAAAATTAACCCTAAAATGGAACGAGCAAGGCAGAGAGTGAAAGCACGCAACGGTTGATTGGATCACGTTGCTCCTCGCTTGTTTTGTTTTATTTATTGGCAAGTGTCAACAGTTTGCCAACGTCTAGTTTAGGCACGGTTGCTATCGTCAATTTTTCTTGCTTATTTACAAAGTAATGATCTTTTGCCACAGCTTGAGAGACCGAGTAAACAAGGATACAAACAGCGAACAAGAATTAAGAAACTTTGATTGAAATTGTTGAAGCATTTTCTTTTACAGAATAATTCTGGTTATGAACACAGAGCTCAAGAGTTTTCAATGCAATAAAAACATCATCCTAGTTATTACTATAGTCGTAAAATAATGCAAAGTAATTAATAACACAGTAATTGCTGTAATCAACTGATGTTGCTAAAGGTGTACCTACAATCTACGGACTTTTCACAACAATTTATTTGTTTGTTCACCTCGGAATTTTTTGTTCATTAATCAACTTTATTTATTTTTTTGCAACCTGGAATCCGTTCTTGTTAGATCTTTTTCTTATGACTTGATACGGTTGTTCTTTCTTGTGTAGTTTCATTGAATATCTAACGAGGTTGACTTACCATGTTCGAATGTGGTTGTCACCTTTACTGACGGGAAAAAAAAACTGTAGTTGCATACTTTTTAGAATCGATCCGGCAATCCGGCTTAACCAAGTCGATACCTAACAACAACATTACCCTCTGACGTGTGCCTAATTTTTACCCTCAGTCGGGTAAAAATTGTCTACACTTGTCCTGTATAGTAGGTGTTTCAGGTAAATTTCATTATTCATCCAGGATCTAGAATAATCCTGATTCAACAAGCAGATTCCGGTAACTGTGTCACCAAAATGACAAATATAGTCAGTTTTGGTGTCACAAATACTTATAAAGTCTCGAATTCTTTATATTAATGAATAACTGAAATTATATTAAAGGTATAAACTAGGTAGGTAGCTACAGTACCTAGGTATAGTTGGGGAAATCATTTTTTTTTTATGGCATCTCGCAGGTCACCCTATGAGGCTGGATTCAGCTTAACCGGACTATTGGGGGAATCAGAGCATTACTTTCCTATTTATAGTTATGATGTTATGGAATGTTTTTGCCATTACCAGTTTGCCCTCTATGCATAGCGTGTTAGGCAACTTTAAAAATAATGTTTTTGCTCGGGTACTCCATTACTTTTTTTTGTATCTTTGCCCGTACACTCGGTTATCATACGTTTGTCCTATTTTTTGTACTTGCCATTTGATGACTTACGCTTATTATTAATCGCGTGTTCTAACATCATTCTTTGCACACACGACACGCAAAATATGGCATTGCTAATGATATGCTAGCTATAACTAGTGTTTTTCATAAGATGACTCAGCTTCTCAGCCTTGTTTCTCCCATTAGGGTACCTTGATCTTTCTAATTTAAATCATCTTATATTTTGTATTTATTTTACCATTTTATCCAATTTGCAAAGTCGAAGCCAACTTCGTTTATTTAAAACCTCTTTGTATACAATGAAGGACTTTTGTGGCTTCGGTTTACAAATAAATTACAAGCTTACAATAGAATTTATTGTTTTAACATGTATTTCAAATACAAATACTTGACCTATGTGAAAAGTGAGAGCTATTGAAGATGGGAAAAAATTTTCATGACCATTCTTACTGCTTCAGTGATGTGCATATTTCTATTTTAAAGAGCTCGTGGCTATATAATGGCGCTCGGATCGACCTTTACGTTAGGCTATGTTTGCCTAGGTTGGTCCGTGGATGGGTGACCATTACATACCGAATTTCCTCCGCACCTCGCAAAGTACCTACGTTATGCTGTTGGTCCTAGTATTTAGCTGCATCCGGTTAGTCTGGAAGCCGACCCCAACATACTTAGGACAAGACTAGGCAGATGATGATGATGTTTTCTATTTTAAAAACGCAACGAATAACTTAATTTGTTCATAAAATTTCGTTTCTTCACTGAACATGACCGCTGAATTTAGGTGTAGCGCAGCAATTTGCATTCGTATGTAGGTGCGCGTGCATAAATGCGGTTTACATTTAGCTCTCGAAATAGGACAATGAATACGATAGTGTGCACGATTTCATTTTTTGCGAAGAGCGAATTTTAATAATTTACCGGTTGAGCGACCAGACCGGCCAGTGATGTGTCTGATTCTGGCTGACGTGACATCAAAGTAAATGCCATTACGAAAGTATCACATCATTTTGTAAATATTATGTCACAGTTCAAATCTTCACAGTTGCCCCTCCTATTTGCTGTGTCACATGCAGTAGCCAATTTCTACTGTATTGTATGTGTGTTTCGCAAACTATCTGTTGGTTCTGCTTCAACGGAGCAATGTTTTCCCAGGTGCAATATGCTCGTCACCACTCCGCTTCGGGCAAACTTTTTCTGTTTCATGTCTAAAGAGTTTGTTTCGTATTATCATGCAAATACTGTCTCCTTTCTGTGTCGCGACTCGCGTTATTATGGCTTCCATAAAAGGCTTTCTTCAAAATAATACTTGGCCACAATATGAATAGATTTCTTTTAATGCGACCTACCATTACCACCATTGTCCTACTATCACTGTTTTAACTATTGGAATGCTATGAAAGGCTCGATAACAATACAAACCACTGATTTTATTTAAGTTTTATTTGTGTTGATTAAATACTAAAAATTTTGATAATTCACGATTTAATACGTCTTGTAACAATAATCGCCTTCTCTACAAGCGTATTGTATTGTATGTAGTATAAACTCGCTTACGTTATGAATTCCAACAAACACGTCAATGAGTTATGGAATCTCCTTTATAACAATTCATAATTTATGACGTTTTCCCTGTTTATTATTACAGCCAATACCTATATCATATTATCGACCCGTAAGACGAACGTTTTAGTGGTTGCCTTCAAGCGGTTCCACCAATCGCTTTATGAAGCTGTGCTAACCGCTTCATTAAAAGTTGCAGTAAACTACACCTACTTTGCAATATACTTATTGGTTTATATTAATTTACTTGCATCAATGTTTCTCAGTTATCATTATCACACAGAAAACTTGCTTTACATCATATTAATGGTGACACAACAAACCAAGTTCGCTATAAAGTCAGCAGGCGTGAAAACTCTTCTGGCCTAATTAGAACTAAATGAACTGAGCTTATGCTACCGCATACACACAAATACGAGACAATAACTAATTCACTTAATTTTATGATCATTTTTATTATATCTATAATTTTAAAAGAACAGAACGTTTCTCGGTTCAGTAAATTGTCGACAAAACACGTAACATAGTAGTTATGTATTTGACAATTACGTGAAGAGTTAGATTGTGTAAAAACGTGGGACCACGAATGTTCCTAATATCTCGTTTGTATGACAAATGTTCTAGATAGTCTATGTGTTTTTTATACACATTATGTGTAGGGAATGGTTGATGTGGCTTCGAAGTCGTGAGCGTTTGTAATCGATGTAAAGATACCTGAGGCACGTATTAAATACAAAAGGTTGTACATCTGAAGAAATATAATTATTCATATAGCCCACCAGACAGTGCGATCATGTTTTCTAGAAAGAAAAGAATCAACTTGAGACTAACTAACCCCAAGATGATGATTAAATAACAATAGATAAGGAAAAAACAATAGAATGTCGGAAAAATAAACCGTAGAAATCCCTCAAGTATCCAGATACCTTTCAGAACCCTTTGTAAAATAACTGCAAAGCTCAAGTAAAGACAACCGAAAATTCTGACAACGGCTGCCCTTTGTTCCATGCAGAAACCCAAGTTTTCGCAGATCTTATCAGTTTACAAGTAGAAAATGCTTTCCTTCCATCTGATATTATCTTTTAAGCACCAATTACAACGCTCACAGAAGCCAGGAAGAGATGAGATGACCTTATCCATAAGCCAAGACCACACACAGCGCTAAGAATGTAACATCCAACATCAGATGTTTCAGAACATACGCAACATCAACACAATTCGACACTGACGCGTGTTTAACTGTTTACCTCCCATCAGCTTAATATCGTACAGAAATAAACGATGCACTGTCTACAAAACAAACAGGGCGTGCGTTAATAAAATTAGATCTTAAAATTCCACAGCGGCCCGTAGATTGCCCAAATGTACCGTTGCTGTTAATCTTTCTAATTAAGCACCTCAAAATTTCTTTCGCCGAGGGCACAGTAAACGCACAGTGAATGTGAATAGCACTCGCTTCGTGTAATGTCTTTTTCATACAGAATTACCAACTTTTACAAATTTGTAATTATCTTGTTTAAATCTCAAGTTTCACGAGCTTTCTATCACTTTGCGGTAACTTTAGATTTTATTGAAAACCTTTATGGTTGATTGATTAGTAAATTATTACTCGTGGTTTTCACTTGAACGATGTAAAGCGAAAATTAGGGCACGAGGAGAGTTTTTGCGGCAATGGTGGAAAGGTAAACATCGATCATGTAGTCATAATCGATTCGATATTTTGATCGATTCGCTTCTCATTTACAGCACACTTGCAGAACAGTCGCGATTCTCTGTACAATCGTGCTGAGGCGTCTAAGCAAATGTAATTTAGCACGAATTTAAACTTTTTTTTCGACCTCCTCGTTGGTCGAGTGGTCGCAAGCGCGACTGCTGAGAATGAGCTCCTGGGTTCGATTCCCGAGTCAGGCAAAGTAGTAGCAGTCACGGAACCTGGATTTGTGCCCGGCTGATGGCAATAGACTCGTCAATTACATGGGACGTAAAAAAACATCACTGGCGCAATGTGGGTACTATTAGGTACAACCACATTTCGGGGATTACGTGATGATGTTATGTTTAAAAACTTTTTGTATTGGTGCCTCTCATTTTTGAAGGTCGGCACTTCGGCAGTCACCCTCTGCAAATTCTATTACACACTTACCTAATCTTAAGTTCTCATCATTAAAAAGGTTGTACGGTTTAATACGAATAACATTAAAACTACCTCGAAACCGTTCTCAATGATTTTCTATGACAAAAACGCAGGAAATACCTCACTCATTAACCGATTACCTAATGAACCGACCGGATCTCTTATAATAATTTTCCGCCTCATTGTTCAGAATACCATCCTTGTCCCTATTCACAGACGAAAATAATTTGTATTCGTAATAGTAACATTTATTTTAATCGATGCAGATTACTCGTCACGTTTGGCCGACTACATAGATGTAATAAGTGGTTATAGAAATGATAATAAAAAATAAGTACCCGAGAATGTGGCTAACACTAACGGTAAGATACTGCTGGTTGTTATTCATCGCGCATGTAGAGCGGCCATCGAAACGAATTCGTCTCGTAAAACGTATGGACGTGGTTTATCACGTTCAGTGATTGGGCCATCAACTGATAATGGAACACCTGATTGTGTTGCCAATACCCTTTGTCACAAACTAATCACAGAAACAAAAAACAGACTGCACAGAAATAAAATATCTTCAACAATTATTTATCAGTCAAAGTTTGATCTAAGAATGGACATTGAAATTATAGAAACCTAAAAAACATTCAATGTGACTCAAAGCATTATCTACACAAAAAATTGGTTCAAACTTTATTGCAATAACATCTATGTTGGATGAAAAATCTTCTATTGTATCATTTTTTATCCCAATATCAGTCATGCCTTAGACATTGGCTATTCTCAAATCACCTACTGCGTACTTCACAAGCTTGTACAGCACCTAGATTGCAAAATTAATCATTATCTAGTAACTCACCTACAGCAACATTGTTTAAACCAATGACAATACAACTTTTGAATATGTTGTCACGACATTCATAACGATTGTTGGTAAATCTAGTAGGACTTTACACTTTAATTATGGTGCCCGAACGTTCCCACACTGAAATTCAATATGTTTGACATCTGGTAACCCTTTCTCAGGATTTCGGATATTGTTATTCTCTAACTACTAAATTGAATTGTGGAAGTCAAATGGCAGTCGATTTCATCCCTAGACTCTACAGTAAGTCTGTTTCAAGCTTTCAGTCTTATATCGAAACACCTACGTATTTGTGCTTAGGATAGACTAAAAGCCTACATAAAAGTAATAAAATTGGAAGAGTCTAGATAGATGATTATACAATTTTTACTCCTAACTGCTGTATTTGTCTACATAAAAACGTTTGATTCATTGTCCTCGCTTTCAGATCTACTTGATTTATCAATATTTTGCTTAAGTACTTCAATTTGACAATGACGCATTCGCACATTCGTTTGATTTTTTTCAAGTAGGAGTATGTTATGGAAGATTTGGAGACGCTTGATGTATTTTATGTATTGGAGATGGTGAAATCTTTCTCTGAATCGATCGGCAGTGTCGTCGTGATTGTATAAACATTTAGACATCCGACACTCTGCAATCTAAATACTCATCATTACTCGCTTTTATGAAAGTGTCATTATGTTATGTACATGTGCACGCGTCCATAATTTGCATATTGTTACGTCTCGCCGGGTGAAAATAAACAATTGACAGATCCGGCACTAACATCTAATCACGACGGGCAGCTTAATGTCATAACACATTAGTGAATTGCTATTATAATAATACGCAGCTGGTGTAGATGTAGACACGGTCTTGTTCTGACGCAATTGTAAAGAAAGTGAAACTAAGAAACCGCCAAAACGTAGTGTCATTGAATGAAAAGTCCGTCGATTGTTGCGGTCGATTGTCAAGTCTATAGGCCGGTCATTACCGCCACTACGCGCTTTCGCGGCAGCGTGCCGTACTGCTATTGTAGATAACATAACTAGTTTTCATTAATTGACTTAGAATTATTCAAAACCGTAAACCTACACTTCGAGCGGAATCGATTTTATACAATTCTGCTAACTTTCCTTTTCTAGAGTCCAGCAAGTAACGCAATTCACTGTGAATGCTAAGAGAACACGGTGCTATTTTCCAAATTTGGTGCCAGACACTTTAGTATTGTTATAGGTAAAGCTATGTTATTGTCCCAACCAACCCAAAAGACACCGTTGGATAGTTCATTCGCCTTTCAACTTTATTCTGTGTAGAAACCAAAGTTAGGTAGTTACTTAGTTTCACACAATCCCTAAGCTGACTCAAAGATTGATAACTTCATATGTGAGTTGTGACTCATCTATCTTCCCAGCTGTTCCATTCTGTTTTGAGATGGAGACGTGTGCGTCATTCAGTTATCTAAAATGACTAAACTTTAAGACTAATAGCCTTCAGTGCTCAATATGACTACGGACATAAACGTTAAATAAAGGGCTATGTTAGATCCATCGGAGTTAGAACGTCTCCAGTTCAATATATCAGTCAATGTATCTGTGTCTGTATGTTACCAAATGATGTACTTTTAGCAACTGACACAAAACGAGAAAGCAGTGGTTCGGACAGGCTGTCAATTATAACAACGACTGAATGTGGAACTCCGTGAGTCCGTATTGTTTACAGTAACAATAGCGAACGTGTCATACATACATACGAATTCGATTCAATAACTTTGTTATTCGCCACAAAAAATTGCCAGTCTGCCTACCGAATCTACAAATGAATGCACATTTATTTTATCTCAAGAGATTCGAAATCTTTTCGTACCTCGATAACAATGGTATGTCGCAAACTCACAATGTAAACACTGTAGTGTTGAAATTCTACACTGCACCATTATCAGCACTTTGAAAACGACATGGACATTCTCTCTAGTCTCTGGCATGTAGCATAAGCACTCTTATCAAACTGATAAAGGTTTAGTAAGTTATTGACTAAACTGTGTCAAAACTGTTGGGTGAAACATTGAATTATATGGAAAAGTGCTTATGTAATATTCTTTGATTATGATACGAGGTTCCTGTGGAGTTTCGGTAAGCGTTGTAACTGCTCGTAAGTCGTAACACTAATTAATTACGAGTCATGTTGCTAATTGCATACTACTATTGCTACTGTTTTTATCCAGGATACAGTGTAATGTATCTACTAATAAAACAGTTAACTTTGCTAATAGCCTAATCGTGGCTTTAATGATCGCAAAGTTTCCAATTTAGGTTTGAAATGTCAATTGCAGGCATTAACTGTTGAGGACTGAGAAGCATCGTAGAACATCTAAGTACCAAGTTTACGAAACATATGATTACAAAACTAGGTCTTGTGGCAGAAACCGATGGAAAATACAGATTGCAATTATTTATTCACTCATTACTCTGATTGTTTGTGCCAAATTAAGTCATAAGAGTCCTAGAGACCTACTACTTACTTAAACCAAACATTGATATTTTGCCAAATTTTATTATTAATAGCAGCTATAAATAGTGGTGGCTATAAATACGGTTTTTTAATCGGACCAAAAAAAAACGATACTCAACATGAGGTGATGATTGATACCCAAAGAACTTAGAACTCGATAAACTGGTCGCAAACGCCGATTCATTTAATCCGGTTCGAGGCGAGACACTATAGAACCTACCTTAATAACATTTGCTTGGAAGTAAGACCAATTCAAAGAGATTTAGCAATAGAGTTTTTTTATAATGCAACAGCACACAATGGTCGCGAAGGAAGAGAGTCGTGAATTGTGGACGCTGTGTCCGGGGCGCACTCGACCATAACGCAATTTTACGCTGGGGCGCACGGCGACATTACTTGTGTTCCTTTAAAAAAAACCTGCCTGCTAATGACTGTGTGATTTACTAAATTGCTACAGTATTGTGTGCGATGCTCGTTTTAGCTGGCTAAAGGTAAAATACGGTCCTTAGATTTGGCATATTAACTCGTCTTAGCCAATGTGATCTTGCGAAAACCTGACATCGTCACCATTCTGCTGATTTTTTTATTTGTCTGCGAGACTGGTTAATTTCCCGTATACCATCCGATAACAAAGTTTGTAGTTAGTTGATTATAAGCAATTTATAATAACTTGGTTGTCGTTGTTTCCAGACGGGCGGTGCAGACAGCGCCAGCGGCGGGTCAGGTGGCTCGGGCATGGAGTGTCTGCAACTACGCTCGCCACCCGGACCATTTCACTACCTCATCTCGGAGCAGGCTAAGTCCCTCGTCGCTCTACAGGTTAGTCATACAACGATCTGATTTCTTGTTCGTCCACCGATTCAGCCATCTTAATTTATCTGATTTTATTGTATTATCAGAGATTATAAAGATGATGGCTCGCATTCGGGCCGGAAGCAGTTTCCATTTGGCCACAACTAGCGTTCATAGCAAATATTTTTGCAACCACTGTGAGCCGTATATCATCATCATCATCATTTCAGCCGAAAGACGTCCACTGCTGGACATAGGCCTCCCCCAAGTGTCGCCACATTGACCGGTCCCGTGCGACTCGCATCCAGTGATTACATACGGGACCGAAACGTGGTCGCTAACAATGGGCCTTATCAGAAGAGCCGTATATGATCCCACTTAATTAATGCTTGGTAAATACGTTTTCCGATTATTATTTATGAATATTTCCTATTTATTAGGAACTCCAGAATGAAGTCGGAGCTTTACTTGAGTTTCGCGACCTCGTCATCGAGACATTCCCAAATCTGCGCTCCAAGATGGCGCCGTCGACGCCTGCGAGCGGCACACGTCGCGACTGGGAGCCCGGCGTGCGCGTGCGCCGCAAGCTGGCGGCCGGCGCCGGAGACGCCGCGCGGGCCAAGCCGCAGCCCTCCGTGCAGGACTCCGGCTTCAGCACAGAGACCTCCTGCGGGAAAGACGCGCACTCCTCGTCAGCGTCGGCATCCGCGTCCGCCTCACGCTCGCGCCCGCTCGAAGACGAGCTGTGGGCGTTGCTCGATGTCATCCAGAGAAAAGGAGTGCGGCTACGTGACGAAGCCGAACAGCTACGTGGCGAACTCGATGACCGGCAACCCGTCGACACCGTGGAGGAGTCGTTCGCGCGAGCCCTCACTGAAGGCGCGTGCGCGTCGTGCGCCGACATGTCGCGCCTGCGCGCCGAGCGGGACGCGCTGCTGCTGCGCGCCGCACAGCTGGAGGCGGCGGCGGCCGCCAGCCCGCCCGCGCCGGCGCCGAGCAGTGCGCTGGGCCGCCTGGACTCCGCGCTGGAGACGCCCTCGCGCCCGCCGTGCGTCGCCTCGCCTGACTCCAAGAAGTTCGCGGCGATTCTCCTCGAGAGCAATCCTGTCGAACTTCAGAGGCAGCTGCTCACCTCCACCGTTCAAAATCAGGTATGCTTTCATTTGTTGACTGACATATTTACTATGTTTTGACATAAGTGAACAGATGAGATGAGTAAGAGTAAGATGAGTAAGTGAGAACTTACAAGACGATAGCTTAGACCAAGTTCTAAGTTCCAATTAAAGATTATCCTACTTGAATCAGTTTGTCTTTAACTCTGTTGTTTTAATCATCAATCGTATTGTTTAGTGTGCCGATTTGATCTTCTCAGACGTGCATGGAACTTGCGGTAAGGTGTCAATTTTAGGAAATTCCTCGCCTTTTGGGTCGTTAGAAATCTGTGTTGCATTAACAAAAAGATAAAAACAGTTTTCAAGCTGTTAATTGCAGAACGAGTGAGGTAACGAAGTACGTGCTAGTCGTTCTTCAAAACGAGACTGTCGTTGCACTAACGAGCTGCCCGATGCTGTGACGGCTATGACGTAATCTCAGATGTTTCGGCAGAATTACGCAGATCTGTGCAGCTAATGGAGTGTGTCCGCGACCGTGCGGACACCGCCATTAAAGTCCAAAATCCCTGCTTAAATTAAGTATTTTTGTATCGTGGACATCTATGTGTTTAGATATCATTATCGTCACATGTTTTACGTCCTCGCCATAATTATTGCACTTTTTTGTTTGCATCACGTTCACATGCAAAGCCTATCGCAAAACACTTGAATACAATACCATAGGCTTTGGCAACGCATGCGTCATAATCCTTGGCCTATTCTAAATGATTGATAGCAATTGAACCGGTGACTAGTGCGTTTCCTTTTTATGATTTGCTTTTTCTTTACGGCTTGTCTTCTTTATTAAAATATCACCTCCATCAGAAGGAAGTTCACTTACGTTCATGTAAATAAATCATACCAGTATGTAATTAATTAGTCATGTCATGTCATTGAGGCTAATTTTATTGCATTGCTTGATATGCGTACCCACATGTCTTTTATATAAATAGAATCATGTTTATATATTCAACGTGTATTTATTGAGAAAATTATTTCTGCTTTGCTTCCCCTAACCCATTATATCAGGTCATTTGGCGAAGAACTGAGGTGTCCTAACTAGACGGAAGCATGTACCTATTTCTATACACAAAAAAAGAACAAGAAACTTGTGCACTATCGCAAAATAAAAGAGAGATTTAATTGTTACAAGATATTTGACTGAAATTGGAAATAATGTGCGATGTTTAATTGATTTTTAAGATTTTGCCACCTATCGTTCATGTCTTTATGCAGTTTGCTTCAATATATGGTGACGGAAACTAAACACATGTAAATAACGTTATTTTCTTGTGAATTCGTGATAACTCTTTATTAAGCTATAACTCAACTCTGACATTATTGTTATCTTTACGGAATGTAATAAAAAGGATATTATTAAAGTCGCAAATTAGATACTCTTCCTGAAAGTAAGTTTTGAAAAAATATAGCGTCATCGAACGCTTTTAGATAAAACACCAGTAATATGTCTCTATAATCCATTTGAAAAAAAACTCAGTTTTATTTTCTACGACTGATAAGAATTATTCTCTGTTATAATTTAATACTTATTGGTATGATGTGCATTTCAGGTATTGAGCGAACGCCTGAGACGCGCGGCCGCGCAGCGCACGTTGCTGTTAGAAAGACTGGAGCATGCAAGAGACTTCAACGACGACCTCAAATTTAGAGTGAGTATTCAGTCGTTTTCTTGACTATTAGAAAGGATAAATAAAATAAAACATTATCTTGCAACTAAAACCCAAGTTGCCTCTAAGTTATAATGAGTATTAAATATTGCTAGCGCATGTAGTAACTTATGCAACTTTTCCTTATCTTCAGGGTTAACGGAATTGTCAAGTTTATCAGGTCCTGTATCCTCGGATATGATACTTGATTACGATTTACGTCTGAGTCGTAAAGTTTTATTACTTACTAATGAGACGGAAATCCACAAGTATTTGTGACTACGAAGGATAACAAATTAGTGTGTCGTTGACTCATGAAGTCGTGACAGGCTTCCTCTACAATTCTCGCAATAACATTTGCGTCTTTTTACCGCCGTACCTAATTCATTTTAAAGATTAGTCAGGTTGTTTTTCAAGTTAGTTCATCGATATTCCGGAATTTCCATAAAATAACCAGCGCATTTTGCTTCTTGACTAAATCAGGACGCATTCTGTTCACAGCTGGAGGAGAAAAGCATCGAACTGGAAGGAGCGCGCGCTCGCGTGCGGCAGCTGGAGGGCAAGCGCCGCAGTCCCGCGCGCTCCGCCTCGCCCTCGCGCGACGCGCACTCCAGCATGCGCGACATGGAGCCGCTGCACATGCCCGACGAGCCCGACGACGACGAGGCGCGCATCGCCGACACGCCGCGCCGCCGGCCGTCGCGCATCCCGCTGCACACGGCGCGGCCGGCGCCCGGCCCGCCCGGCCCGAGCGGCCCGAGCGGCCCGGCCGGCCCGCGCGCGCCGGCCCGGCCGCCGTCGGCGCACTCGGTGCGCTCGGCGCGCTCGGCGGCGTCGGGCCGGTCCGGGTCGGCGCCGGGCCGCAAGGAGCGCGAGCCCAAGTCCGGCGTGCCGGTGCGGCGCTCGCCGGCCGCGCCCGACCCCAAGGTGCGCGCCCGCTCGTTCTGGAACGCGTGGTTCTTTAAAGATTCCGGCTCATAGCCGTGTGAGTGCCCGCGCGCGCCGGACCTGACGTTCTCGTAGTTTCTCGTGTCGGGCCGCGTCTCGCATGCCATTATGTCGATCGTAAGTTTTGTTTCTCCGTCGTTTCGTTTCGCTTCGGTTACTTTACCGCCGGGCCCGCCCCGATCCTAGTTTGGTTTAGTTTTACGTAGAGCGAGTCGGTCCGTAGTGTAGGCGAGCATGTGCTAACGATTGTGTGTCCTCGTCACTAACTATAGCGACGGTTCGGGTGGCGTCAACATCTTTCAAATACTGAAATACTTAGAAGTATTTGTTATTGTATCAAAATTTTAACTTAGCTCAATCATTATTTTGATTACTTACATTATAATAAATCAGTATTTGGATCGATTTTCATGTCACCAGCCCACATATTCATGTTAATATCAATTGACTCATTTTGTTTGTAAAAGGTGTCGTACTCCGAACCTTGTGAGTTGTTTTAAATTCTTTGATATTTAATTTTTAATCTTTTACTCACAATTCTTTTGTGCGACATCTTTCAATGGCGTGGGATTTTACATACGAACAAAATCAAACTATAAACTTTAACGTTTAAAAATCCATTATTAAACTTATACATTTTTCAAGTGTTATTTATTGCGTGCACATTTTAACATTTGTTGTGACTTCTGGACATAATGAAGACTGTGGTAAGTGCAAGATAAAAATACATTTTTATAAATTGTATAATTATTTTCGCCACTACTCACTATACGACACATTATATGTTAGTTTTGAGTGTGTTAATTTGGTTATTTATGATTTTTGTATTTTTTTTTAATTTGAATGTTTGTATTGACATAGTGGCATAATGGCACAGAATAATTGGCTAATAACAAAGCAAATACCGATGCTCTCACATGGCCTATACACTGTTGGTAATTGGTTTGGTAACTAATAGAGTAATAATAAGTTATGCACAGATGTTGTACCTTCTCATAAAATAATACCCGGTAGTTCATGTTTATTGACACGGTGGAGTCGTAGCAGTAGATATCACGAAAAAATGCAGTACCTGTGTACCTTTTATCGAATCACGAAGTCGTCAGTAGTCATCCTCACAAGTATGGTTCGGTTCTCACAATGAAAATAACTAAGTTAACATTATATTTTCTTAATAATTTAAATTATCAATAGTTCCTCATTCACTCGCATTCGTGCAGTTCGAGGACGCCTCGAGGATGACTGCTGGCAGCTCGCGGGCACTTCGCGGACTCGGACACTCATTAAAGGTCAGCAACACCTCGCCCGCACAGGCCGCACGGAGGCACCGCGACGTTTAGCGAGCGTCCGGTGTACGTTACAACGGTTGGGCCTTTCGACAGAGATCCGAAGATGAGTCGGAGCGCTGGCGCGTGGCGGCGCTGGCGGCCGAGTACGTCGCGCGCGCAGACCGCCTGGCGCCGCTGTTCCCGCGCGCGCGCCCGCTGCCGGCGCACTTCCCCGCCTACCCGCAGTACTACCCGCAGCCCTACCCGCCGCACTACCCGCACTACCCGGCCGCGCTCACGCCGCCGCACAACCTGGCGCTGGAGCTGTCGCGGTCCATCCTGTACGAGCGCGCCGACTCCGTGGACGCTAAGCTGCGCGAGCTCACGTCGCACTCGCCGCCCGCCGAGCCCGGGTCGCGCGAGGACGACTCGCTGTGGAACGGTAAGCCACAGCAATACTTTGAGAGCATGAACTATGGCGAGCGCGCGCCCTCCGACGACGAGGCGCCCAAAGAGTACGACAGCGACTCCCTTGCGCCCTGAGTCACTCTGTGTATACTGTGCTGCGTGCTTCTAACTTCTCTATTGAGTATCATTCCACTTTACAAAGGCTCTATAGAATGTCTCGAGTGATCTGTGATATGTCACCGTTTTAAATGTTAACTACCAGTTTTGGAATCCTTTGTTCGTATTACACGGCCTCTAGCTGGGTGAATGAGATTTTTTTTCATTTTTAAAAACCTTTTTTGTATCTAATATCTAAGTGTTATGCATGATATGAAATTAGGGATAATTTTCTGTACTATTAATATATAATTTATATCCATGGCCCTTTGGCTTTAATGTTGTGGAGCCAAGAAGGTAAATGTTTTTTAATTCATGAAATGATAAATTTAAATATTTACTCACTATAATTATTTGGGTTGATTTTATAAGACTTTATCAATAATTCGTTCCAGTTGTCTTGAAAGTATTACATGAAATGATAAAACTACAAATAATGGTAGCTATTCTTAACCTAAGTATTGTCATTCCTAAACCTATAAGGACAGACTGTAATTATTTAATATAAATTGAGTGAGAGCTTGGAACGACTGTTAGCAAGGCTGTGAAACACTGAAGTGTGCTTGAAGTTGTTTCTGATGTAATCAATAAATCAGAAGTAATAAAATATAGTGCTTAGTTAATGTGTGCTGCGGTTCAAGACATACTATTGTTGTTAAACATATTCCAATCGTCCAGTGGTGTACGTCCTATGAGACAACGCGTGACTGCCTTGAGTTATAAGATTACTATGTTAATTCCTTTTACTAGTGTACATTTCATACGGCGGACTTAACAAATAGTAGGAGACTGATTTTGTATAAATAAAAATTAGAAATGCTTTACCAATGTAGGGAACCTCCATATAAATGACCGTAATTTAGTATTTCCTTCTCTGTTTTAAGAATAATGTGTAAAATTGTACTACCAATTAAGCTCTTAAAGATTTAATACTAATAATAATATACCAATTCTATAATGTAAATGGCTGTATTTTATGTAATTAAGGATAAATGTCTAGATTAGTTATTTACGTCGACTGTTTATTGTACAGCATTCGATTATACTATTAGAATTTGTAAATTATTAAGCCATTACCTACCTATTATTAAGATACTCATAAATCTATCTAGTTAGCTTGAATCTAGTTGATGACTTATTATGTAAAGTGTACAGAAATCATATCATTATATACAGATCGTAAATAAAATTGTTCATATCAAAAATATCTTTTATTTAAAAACAACTTCAGTCATTTATTTGTTGTACCAAATTTATTTATCCTTTTATTGTAAGATTGTATCAACTTACAATAAAAAATGTGGAATATAATTTAAATATAATTAATAAACAAAATAAACTTTGAGATCCCCAATAGTACAATCAATCAAAAATACAGTAAATAAATCAGAAAATTCACCTGTAAATTTAAATCTATTACCGCCTCTAAAAGATAATGATTGCCTTACTATGAAATACAGGGTGTAAGGGACATTGATGCTAAAACTGTTACCACGTATTCAGTACATAATTCTGGACCCCTCCCACATAGAAATTTTTCGTTGGAAATTTAAAAAAAACAGCTGCAATACCTGCAAGGTCAAAATGTATGGAACAGCTGATTGATTAAACTTACCGATGTATTCGTAGTAACCGTTTTAGCGTGCGTCGTTGTCCCTTCCACCTTGTATATTTTTACGTCGAAAGATGTTCTTCGTGTTATGATATAGGCTATATAGCCCCAATTTCACGATGCATGTGGTTTACCATTAAATTAAAGTGCTATCGCACGCGGCAGCATCGACGATGCACTCGGTAGCACCCTCGTTTCTCGCTCTAGCAAATAATGATTCTGAGCGACGAAGAGAATAGGAGCAAGGAAAAATGCGACTTCGTGCTGCTAGATGACGCTCAACCTTTAAATACCTTCGTGTTAACACTGTTTAGACGGTGCAATGACAACATTGCAAGTAGCAATAAGCATATTTGAAGTAACAATACTTCCACTTATTGTTAACTAGCGACCCGCTCTGGGTTCGCACGGGTGCAATATACATATAAACCTTCCTCTTGAAACCTACCTATTGCTGAAAACTGCTTTAAAATCCGTTGCGTAGTTTAAAAGATCTAAGCGTAGAAACAGCGGGAGCGACTTTGTTTTATACTATGTAAAGATTAGGGCTTAGCCGATTGGTTTTTTAAACCAACCATCCAATAAGGGGGGGTGGGGGAGTTCGGCGTAATCAAGCTACTGGGTTTATTACATGCAAGGTTTAAAAAAAACCTCTTTTCCCCCAACTGAATTTAGCGTATTTTATTTGGTTAAAAAACACTACACAGCAATCTTCGTGGTCTTGGTGGTCATTAACTTCCGTATGTTTCTGTATGTACAGTCACTTAAACAAACGCTAGTTATAAAATTATAGAAAAAATATTGCAACAAATTATAAAAATTATACAAAATCAACATTATAGTTAATCATAAACTAAGTGAAATCTAAAGGTCATTCAAGCTAGTCAACTTTGGCCCCAAAGTTATATCTTCTATTTCCAGTGTCTCTGTCTTTTTCTTTACATCGATGAAACCGTGCTGCTTTAACTCTGAAAAGAGTACATAGGGTTTTAGTGATCTATCAATCTATTTAGAATATAAGATTATTTACATTCACTATCTATTTTAGCGTTACTTGTTGTCTTAGTTAAGTTTTGAGTAATAAAAAGGCCCTTGAATATTTTTTTTGGTTGCAAAGAAATCTAAACTTCATGAAGGTTATTGAGTTTAGTTACAAGGTTTTGAAGAATATTGGGTAACTTTGGCACTTACTGAGTATTGACGAAAAGCACCGCGCGGCTATCATGCGTCTGTACCCGGATATGACCGGACCTTTTTCTAGGAGGCTTGCCACAGTCACTGGTTGAAGGCCAGCTTTGATGTGTTTCAGGATTTTGATCATTGTTCCTTCCGTTCCCCACTGGTCACTGTAACAAACATAAGAAATTATTAGACCCCAAAAGAGAGCCATTGTGGACTGTATGTGCTACTAGCAATAGTAGTCTAGCTAGTCTGGTCAGTGAAAACAAAACAAACTTGCTTTTATCATCTATGGGTGTAACAGACCCCTTAACGAAGCGGAAAGGCCAAGTGCCTTTCTCCCCGTCATTGCGATAAGTTTTTTTGTTCTGGACCATACCTGGGAACCTTCTAGTTACGGAGATATTGAAGGTCAAAGTTACAACTTTCTCTCAACTTTTTTTTATACAGGGTGTAAGGGACAGCCCTCCACAGTTTGTGGAGGGTGTATTCAGGTCCTTATTTTGAATTCCACCGGAATTTTTCTCCGGAAAATTTATGTAAATAATACGGCTAAAATCAAAAAAACCAACAAAGGATGTTGAAATAACGAACGACGCGAGAAATCAGCTGTTACCTCCCTGCCTAGCTACAGACTTCATCGAACTCGCCGTTGCACTTGCCGTTCGCTACGTGCGTCCTGCCACCGTAACCATACATTGCGTATGAGGAAATAAAACAAATTTATTGGATTCCCATAACATTCCTGAAATAATTTCTTGTACCGGTCATCTTAGTATGATATACTGAATTCACCCCATCAGTCTGCGGAGGGTTGGCCCTTACACCCTGTATACATGTTTTTAATATTATAACTTTACTTTAAATACCTCCATAAACCCTTTACTATTCAATGCAATCATCAGAACAATGTTTTAACTGCGTAGCATTGAGTTTTACCATAAAACGTGCTTTTACACCTCAAAAAAAAGAAAGTTATTTCCCAGCAAAATTTTTTTCGTTAAGTTATATAGTTTGATGTACAGAATGCTTGGTTGACGGCTTCATGAAGAGTCTTTACACCTTGTATAAATACGATCATACTTAAACTTAGTTTGTTTTGTTTGTTTATAAGAGCAATAACGAAAATTGTGTTTTCTATTTTTATGGACGTGTAGCCTCAAAAGCTTTGTGGCTTCTGACTAGGAAAAGCACAACCATGGCTACAAAAAACTTATACATACCGTATAAACCTCTTCGAGTCGGTAGTCTGTTCGGAATCACCGAGCGAGACCTTCGTCCTATCCAAGCTTCCCAAAGGAGTTTCAGATCGATCACTCCCAGTCTTCCGAGAGTCGGCTAGAGGTCGCTGGCATTGTAAGGGTGCTTCTACATCTGGAACCACGGGCTGTATTATATCTGCTAGACCAGCCTCTTGCAGTTTTGATGACAGAATCAACTCCGCGTCTTGGGGTTGTTGTAAATTGGCCGGTACGTTTTCTTTATCTCCCTCTACATCTGAAAAAAGTAGTATAATTTGAAATGAAGGAATGCTGGCTTTGTCTGGTGATGGCATAACTGCTTAGCTCCGGTTCAATCCCCGCGACACGCAAAGCGTTATTGCCTTATTCAATTAATCATTTATGGCAATAGGTTCACACCCTACCAAATGGAACTAAACTGAACTCTCCGAACTCTCTCTGAACTCCTTTGGAAATATTTTTATGCCTTAGCATAGTGATATGATGAGCTTGGTAAAAATGAAACATTTTATATTTTGTAAAAATTATATACAGGGTTTATTTACCTGTGATAGACACGGGACACGGTGCGGGTGGTACAGCACGTGACTGCTCCTTAGCTAGCTGACTCTCTCGAAAGGACACATAGCCAACAGAGCATTGTCTTTTCGGCTGCAAAATGCAAACAACATTATTGCATGTAACCTTAGCCATTTGTATCAGTTCAACTGTCTAACACTAATCACAAAAAAATGTCTTTCTCTTGAAATAAAATGAGCATCAGGAACTTACGCTTTCAACAACAATTTCAGGTGGGCCTATCCGCTTCCTAGCTTGCGGCAACGTCTCCACCTTCTGAGTGAGCATATCCGCGATGTCCAGATCCATAGGAACACTGACGCGTGGCGGTTCAGACACATTCAGCATTTCATTCATAGTCACATTCGCTTCGGGAATGGGCGGTTCAACCTGAACCTCGAACCTGTCTTGAACGATGGGTGCCTCTTGTTCCTCTTGTATATGTTGGAGTGTTGATCTCGGGAGAGTACGAGGGGATTTCTGTCTTATGGCTTCTGCCGATTGCTACAAAGACGTTCAAAGGTCAAATAGTGTCGGAACTGAGTATTAAAGTTAGCAGGTTGATACTGTGATATTTGAGGAATCTATGTTTTCGAGTACAAATAACTATGATAAAAATCGGCCAAGTGCGAGTCAGACTCGCGCATGAAGGGTTCAGAACCATCCGTGTGCATTATTTTTTTGTTATAGCGGCAACAGAAATACACATTCCGTGAAAATGTCAACCGTCTACCTATTACGGATCATGAGATACAGACCGCCGACAGACAAACGGACGGACGGTGGGACAGCCGAGGCTTAGTAATATGGTCCCGGTGGTTACAATTCGGGTACGGAACCCTAAAAATCATTACAAAAATAAATTAAGCGCAAGTATTCTTCATCGAAACTCACCCCTCAGTCACGGTGATCTCTATTTAAAACTGAGATAAATCTAAATTCATAAATGAGCAGCATTTAGTTCTGCTGATAGTTCTCTTACCTCCCCTTCTCTATCCGCTAGAGGCTGTACTGAGATGACTCCAAGATTCCGGAAGAAAAGGTGACAAATAGGGAATCCAAAATTAGACACAACCTTTTCACCACCGTGACAAGGTCGCCGAAAGTATGTCTCCGCAGGCACGCGTATCACGATGATGTCGTCTGAACTATCCTTTGTAAAGAAAATGAGGGTAGTTTAACAACAGGAAATTGATAGAACCTTTTGGTGACCACAGATAACAGAAATATTTTTTTAAGTATTGTGAACAATGTACTCATTCAGGACACACAATCACTTTTTTATTTTATTTTACTAAAGTACTTAGGTACCTCGCATCGTAACTCCACCAACGGATTTTCAATCCTAGCTCGAAAGTTATTTGTGGCAATTTTTATCTTCTTATCGACAATCAACTTATTTCTGAACTTGCGCTTCTTTGCTTGTGGTGTTACTGCTTCCAATTCCTATATCGGACAAATGACAAAATTTTACGGAAGGATATTAAGGCAATGTCATTACGGTTGGCGCAGTGGTTGAGCGATTGGCTGCTGCACTGTCGCGGGCTCGATTTCCACATGGAACAAATATTTGTTTGGTCTACAAGTAGTTGTTCCGGAACTAGCTGTTTGTTTATGTGACTTAAATGTTTGTAAAACGCAACCACGATACTGGAGAAATTCCTAATGTTGGACATTTAAAAAAATGTATACCTAGTTGTTCGAGCTTCGAAGACATGTTGGCGAGCGGCCCACACATCGAAATTAATGCCACCCACCATCTTGTTTATCAGTACAATTTCTCTAAACAACACTAATAAAACCCTGTCATTGTCATTCAAGCACCAAAAAATACTTGTTACCGCTACCCTGCGTCATACCACTGCTGGGCAGGTCAATCCCCATGATTTCCAGACAACAAACATATATTCTGCAAAAGAGAAATCAAGTTGCCTTACATTTACTTGCAGACTATACCTACCTCTAGTTCAATGTCCATGGGCTCCTGTGCTTTTGGTGGCTCTGTTTCGACTACATTGCTAGGAGCTTCCGCGGCGGGCTCTTCTTGAGGCCTAGGTAGAGCAAAACGTAATAAATAAGGGGCTCTGTTTTAGTGGCTTGTAAACGCATCTGACTGTAAAGTCCTGAGTTCAATACCAGAGATCTATTCTGGGGGGTATTGAACCGATGAGGTTACTCGTTGTCTCACATCGCAGAAACTCGCGAGGAGTAGGGGTGTAGTACCTGCCTACCCTTTCGTGGAATATAGGCTTGATTACCTATGTCGTAATATCGCTAGTCAGTTTTAGCTGTGGAAAGATTTTAGAAACACAATGACATTTATAAAATGTGTAAACGGAGCCTTCACGAAGCCGTCAACCAAGCTGGGAAAAGACAAGCTTACAAAATATTCAAAAAAGTCCCTCACCAATTTCATAACGAGAGTGAGTCGTTCACTTTTTTTGGGAGAAAAATCACATTTTACGGTAAGACTCAATGTAACGCATTCAAAACATTGTGCTGATGGATGCATTGAATAATACAGTGGTCGCGGAAGTATTTAAAGTTTTAAAAACCAATTTTAAACATTTTAAAAAACGGTATTTAAAAAAAATATTGTGAAAAATTTGGAAAAGTCAGTGCAGCAGGTCAGTGTCAGGTTCTCTGTTGATGGAAAATGAGTCGCGAAAGAAACACGTTGTATGTAATTACAGAATGACATTCTAAGTTTATTTATCCCCATTGAATGACTTTTTCATGAAATAGTTATTGAATGGGGTTAAATGAACTTAGAGGGTTGTATTTAAGATTTTAATTCTGTAACTACATACGTATACACTTGCGCGACTATTTTTTCATCAACATACAGCCTGACACTGACCTGCAAATTGCAAAAAACGTAAGAAATTTGATGAATTTTGCGGGCTACCCTGGCGCTTCGACCTTATTTTTACACCAATATTATTTCTGTATTAAAAAGAAGCACCAACTTATCTGGTTCAGGAACAGGTAATTCGGGAAGCGAGATTTCAGGTATTTCGGGAATGTCTGTAGGAATGCCAAGGTTGTAATATCAAGAAGGAAATCATAATAAATTAAAGGATGGGGTATGAGATTAATGAATAATGGGTAAGGTATAAAGGATGCACTGTGGATTTTGGATTGAGCTGTTGAAATTACCTACAGTTGATACAATTATAATTACGACATTTATGACTGTCTCTAGCATGAATAGATAAATGAAATGTCAAAGTTTGGAAAGAAAAATTACCTTTCTCAAATTCAGCCATCAATTCTTCTCCAGTGGCTAAAATAAAAAGCTTGTTCGTAAATCCAAAATTCATTCACAGGTAAAAACTAAACAGGAAAGGCAGATCGAGTCATTTAAAGGAGTATTTAGGAGTTATTTTCATGATTATTTTATTATGGAAGTTATATTTTTTAAGGCAAGGGAAACCATTACATTTTCTGAACAATGTGATATCATGTTCCGGAATCCTCTCCATCTGCGCGGGGTCGTGTAGAAATCGCGATTTGTCGTGCGACTTGTCGGTGATGTCGAGTGCCATTTCTAGACCGCTATGCGCCGTGGACTGGTCTGGTTGTACCAACATCTGCTCGAGAGTACGATCTTGAAGGAACTGGAGAGCTTGGTCCGCATTCTCTTCGCCGAAACCGTCCTGAGACATAGGAACATAAAATACAAATAAAATAACCAGTTTAACCAGTACCTATCTGCCACTGGGATTCAAGCGTAATCTCTGATGAAGCAGCCGTGATCTACCACGCAGGCCCAGTGCGGGTTGGTATCGTGAGACATAAGTACCTACCTAATTTTATTTAGACTTTACCTACCTATAAGTAGTAATATAAGGAAGGAGTTAAAACATAACGACCGAAACGTGGGCGTAATAAAGGCACACCTCTGCCTAGCTCGGGAATATGATGATGATGATGAGTTAGTATCTAAATTATTATATGAGACGAACGATAATACAGCGAGCGAGAAATCGTGAGTTCTGTATGACATGAACTCCCAGCACTTTAATCATTAAGTACCTAAAAAAAGTCGAGGGCACACGGTCTCGCATTGCTCCAAAATACGTTAAGGTATTGGAGCAGGAAAGAAACGAAGGAGAAACGTTACAAAAACAACATTTATATATATATAATTTACCCTTTATTTCACCTCACCTTGTTTTATAGTAAATTAGTGACCAGCTCCAGCTTCGCACCTGTGCAATATCAAGCCTTCCTCTTGAATCACTATCTATTGCTGTAAACTGCATTAAAATCCGTTGCGTAGTTTAAAAGATCTAAGCGTACAAACAGCGGGAGCGACTTTGTTTGACACGACTTGAATAGCATCATTAATAAATATGAAAGTAGGTGGCTTTTCTTCAAATCTTTTGAGATAAAGGCAGTGTTGTGTTGTAATAGTTTCTGCTCACAGTCTGGTTTTTTAGTACCTACATATTTAATTACCCCAAAAAGAGAATTTGTTGATGTTTGTGTCTTCATTTTCCTTTTTTTACATTTCAGCATGCCCTGTTTGCCTTTCTGATGGATTTGATTGAAGATAGGACATAATTATCTACTTTATGAAGAAAACAAGAGTTAAAAGGGAACCTAGGTACTTACATTTGGTGGCAGTAGCATTTCAGCTATAGTTGCTTCTTTAAGTGTTATATCAGCTATGTTTGAGACCACATTGCCACTTTGCTGTAAGCAAATATTTTGATAAGTAAAATTAATACAGGAGAAAGTTCCAGGAGTTTTATTGAAGAGAATTTAGAGAAAAAATATGTTTATGGGGTAAATGATTGTTAAGTTGTAGCAAAATGATTTTCTAGGGTGCAGGTCTCATTCTGTAGTTTCTGCTTAACACCATGGGAAAAAGGTGTGATGTTATGGATGTTTGTGCATTTTGAAGCACAGCACTAACTACTATTCAATTAATAGTTTATTTACATGCTGTGACTATTATATCTTGAATAGTTATCCTACAATACTAGGGTTTTATACTGAGTTACCTAAAGTACTGTTTCCCTAATAAGAACTCAAACCAAACCTGTATCATATCCTCAATCCTCTGTTCATTTTCAGGAAGTTCTTCAATTATCTCTTGAATCTCTAGCGGCTGAAGCTGTGGCCGCCTCACTTCTTCTTCCTCTCCTTCAACGACATGGATATTCCATCTAAGAAAATATCATGCCATTTGTAAATAACCATTAGAATTAAGAACTAACTACTGCAATCATTTGTGATAATAGGATATTAGACTTCATTTAAATTCCTTTATAATTGTTAAGTTTAAATTGTTGATTAGCTATTTAAAGCATATGTTAGTGTGTATGTAATGTAATAAACAATTATTTCTTCTTACTTCTTGTTGGAATGTTTCATTACATTTGCGTTGATCATACATAGTTCACCTGCAACAGAACATTGTAATTCCTTAATAAACCAAGTTTGTCAATACTTATTAACTAGTATTCATATTCCCAAGAAACTTACCTAAAAAAACAGTAACTTTTCTTTGGTAAAGTCTGACTAATCCTCGAAGAAGTTGAGAGCTAAGGCGAAGAGAAAATCTGTTAGCGGGACGACCGGATTCATTCGTCATAACTTCTAATAAATCGTCACTAAAAGGAAAATACAGTTATGATAACAATGTTAATAAAGGCTAATCAATAGTTAAAAATTGAGAAATAATTTATTTACCATATTCTTCGAATATCTTGAGACCAAAGTTGCCTGTGGGTAATGGTTGCAAACCGCAATGGCCATGAATCTGCGACCCAACACAAATAAAAACGACCGCCTCTTTTTAATGAATCTACCGGATAAAACATTTTATCAAGATAAAAATCAGAACGATCAAATTATATTTCGACTTTTCCTGAGCAGGTGCTTCGGTAACGAACGTAGCGTCGGACTTCGGAGTGTGGCGCGAAAAGAAAAGAACGCTCACACTCAAAGTGACTTTTACTTTCCCGCCATAACTTCCAACTCGTTCAGAAATTAGCTTATTCAGCCTATGGAAAAGAGTAACAAACAACAATTATTACACGAATTTGCAATTTATACTAGTATGTGATGATTATTAATAATAAGTTACATAACGAATTCGCCGTCGGCGAGCTGAGTATAAAGCTAGGCACACAAGCAGGAATTTGATCTACTACGCTAAAAACGTCTTGGTTACCCCCTAAAGATTCAGTATTTTTGATAGTTATAACTTTTCCTGACCGATGCCACAGAATTAGAAAGTACGTAAAAAATTGTAGCGTAGTGGTGTGGGATGCAACTTGCGTCTCGCCTTTCCATCTTCCACGGTTGGCTGCACTGGGGCGATTGCTGTAGGTGCTGAAAATCTCAAACGGCGCAAATACAAAAACTTAATTAGTAATTATATGTTTGACCGTTTGGGGTTGAAACACACGGACCCCAACACGGAACAGAAAAAGCAATGGTAGGGCCATTGTTTTTTTTGTTCTGTGTTGGGGTCTGCGTACTGTTTAGGGTCGAGTTTTTAATTTATGAACCATTGATAATATTAACAGACGTAGGCAGTCATTTGGCGGGTTTATAATGCCATACGAATTTTGCTTGTGTTCAAAATGGTACAACCATTCGTACTGTTTTATAGAATTTCGTTTCAAATTTCAAAGAATAATCAATATGCAGAATACTTACTTCGAAAAAAATTAAATCGTAGATTTTTGTTACAAATAAAATTTAATGTTTCGATATTCATATCATAGAATAACAAATCAAATATTGTTTATACTCATATTGTTTAGTTAATATAAAACTTATTATTACCAAGAAAAACATTTTATCAAGTGACAGTTTCTAAATGTTTCAATTCATACTTTGACATAATGCATACCCTCCTATAAAATTTCATCACCGCGTTCACCAAAAAAATGCGGGTAATCTTGCTATTCTCATTAATAGTGACTTCATAGATATGTATATACTGTGTTTATTTTGCTGTTCATAATTGTTGGAGTGCCCAATTTTATTACTGCGACCAATTTCGACGTAGCGCTCGCCGGCCGCTGCCGCGGCACCGCTCGCTCGGCTCGCGCGTAGTTGTTCACAGTTCTAACCTAAACTATTCGGTCGCAGTGAACGGAACGTTTCAACGTCAAGGTAAACATAAAAATGTTGTAATAAGGCGTAGTGGACGTAACCCCGCTACGCGGCGCTCCTAGTTCTGTCTGCAGGGTTCAAAGTAACCTAACTGTCCTGTCCAGAGTCGGGGTGGCCCAAGTCCCAACCTCGCTCTTGCATCCTAAGTTTTCCTTGCCACAGTGCCTTATTTATGTTGATGTGGTGTGTAGTGTATACAAAACAACATAAAAATTGGAGTACGATAGACGCATTCGACTGTGTATATTTATTAATAAAATTATGGATGGCATAACATCTACTTTTACATTTTCGTTGAAATAAAATACCATGTCATAATACACCGAACAAACAATATTCGTTAAAAAATAATTCTACTGTTTGATAAGTTTGTTAAATAAAAAATTGTGATTATAAAATTCATTGAATTGTATTTCTGTGTAATATGTTTCATTCAAGTAAATAGTCGTTAAAAGAAAAATATTCGAAATAAAAATACAAGAACCAAATATTATATGAAACATTTTCGGCGAAACGAAATTCTATGAAATTTCTGTCTGTGAAATAAGGGGACCTCGTTCAAAATAATACTTGTAAATTAATAACTATAATTTATTAAAAACTAAAATTAACTACTACAGATGTAATTCAATACTCAGTTCACATCCATAATTTTAATGTCCATAGTTAGTGAATAATCATCTTCATTCTTTACAATATGGCGACAATAAACAAGATATCTAAAACAAAATTTTGATATTTAAGCAGTAGTAACATACTACGGAAACTGAATAATGACAGCATTACAATAACATATCAACAAAGTAGTAAACAGTGTACAATATTCTACAAATACAATACTTTTACGAAGATGAACGCTGATATTTAAATGCGAAGCATTGTGACTTATTATTATTATTTAGAATCAAAAAGTGTAATTGAACTCCCCCCCAGATTCTTCTACTGCAGACTTCAGTCTTGTTAGAGTGGTTTTGTTTAAGTGCTCAGACTTCAGGCCCAGTTTTAATGCCGCGGATAAAGCTTGTTCGGCGTCTTGCGACTTATTTTCAACCAGATAATAATTAATAAGACGCGAGTACGCATTTCCCAAAGAGGCCAATGATATTACTTTGTTTGTTTTCAATAACGCGATAAGTTTTACGATGATTTCTGGCTCTTTTCTAGTGTGACTCTCCTGCAATAATCTTCTGAATACGACGACGGGTGCGTTGGTCAGCCATTTTGACCAAATCTTTTCAGCTTCTTTGTCCTGTCCGGCTAGTATGAGCTCCATCCATAACAGATTGGCTGACAGGAACTTTCCTTTCTCTGCAGCAATGTCGGCTATTTGTGTACCTGTAAAAGAGGCAGATCATTTTAAGCTTTGGATTTGGACAGTTGGGCGATCAAGTTGAAAGAGAATTTAATTTAACTGGTACTATAAAAGTAAGTGCATATTTGTCCGTATTTGTAGTCGGCGTCTTTCAGCAAAAAGCATAGTCGGCTCAAGTAATTGAATTGAAATTTTAACCTTGTTTAATTTAATTTAATTTTATAATTAGTCTTTAATTTTGTTATAACTAGGAATCGGAAAAAAATCCTTTGGTAATCAATAATTAAACTTATTTAAAAAAAATATTAATTCAACTATGATCAGAAAAATAAATTTAGAATTTCTACGACCGTATGGCAGGTGTAAGGCAGTGTGTTGTATAACGTACTCCAAACTCCTAAGCTGTACATGAAACGCCATGGACATTGCCGATGCCCCTGAACTCCACCGAAAGCAATGATCGGCTTAGTCGGCCTTATTGCAACTGACGGTGTGTTCCCGAGGTCCCCACTGGTGGGGCCACGGGCGGTGGGGCCAACGGGAATACACCCAACCGACTAGTCGGCCAGTCGGTTATTCGGCAAGTCATAGTTGGCCCATATCTAGTACTATAATTCCACCTCAAAACTTACATTTAGTAACAAGTTCGCTATCCTGAACTGCAGCAGAGAGTGCGCCACTTCTTGGGAACTTTCTCAGCAAACTGTCTAATTCCTCTTCTGTTTTAGCCGTTTTCACTGACTCCAGTAAATTGTCGATATGTTGTGCACCAGCGCCCCTAGAGAATACAGCCAAAGTCAACTTGTCATCGTACGTAATACGGCGTTTCAGTGAATCGTTTACATATTTGCCCAATTGTTGTATTTTTTCCACATCACCAGCTTCAGCCAAAGATTTCAGTAAGTATTTAAGGACGCTGGTCTTTGGAATTACTCCATGTTCGATTGATTTCAAAGCGACATCCATTGCTTGTGACAACTGTCCGTCTTTCGTCATGGTCTCAATGTGAGTGGATACGTCGTTTTTGGTCGGTTTCGGTGGTTCCTTTCGTGTCACGATCTTCTTAACAAGGTCGCCTTCTTTCTGAATCGTTTTGCTAACGCTTTCTTCGGGCATTATAAATGGTACTTCTCTATTCTGCGATTTCAAATGCTTGCCGAGATATGAAAGGAATTGATCGCTGGGGATTTCGCCTTCTTCTTGAAGGAGGGTCCAAAGTCCAAGAGCCTTGTCACTTTCGTTAGCTTTGCAGTAGGTGATAAGCAGATGGTAGAATATGTTGGAACGGTCAATGTGTGACAACTCCTTGGTAGCTTCGAGTAAACCTTCCAGATATTCAGATTTGCCTTCCTGTAATAAAATAAAAACGATGTTATTGTCGTGGGTTTAAGAATAGAGGATGACGAAAGAAATGACAGACGGTTATTGTGAAAGAGGACTTGTTCAGAAAGAAAGTGAATGAATACATACTTAAGAGTTATACTAAAGCTGCGCTGCGCCTATATTATATCAAATAAATTGGGGTAGCGGGCTGGAGGATTCAGATGATTTCCAGGACTTAAGACAGAAATAAGAACACTACCTCAACGTATCTCTGGCAGGCGTCATCCAAGCGTCTGTGGCGGGTCTGCAGGCCGGGAGTCTCGAGGATGCGACGCGCCTGTCGCAGGCGGCCGCACTCAACGAATGCGAGAACCAAGTCGTGGAGAATGTTCACTTCGCCGTGCACCTGAAAGTACATAAACAAGACAAATTCAGCATGAGGTTTTTATATTATCTGAAAGTATTGGTAAATAGACAAAATGCGCGATCCATGAGGTAAGGATATAATTATATAATACAGCCCAACAACGACCATTGCAGACTAGCTCATAAGTCAACAACCAGCTGGGTCAGACAGGGACAGGGAGGATCCCCTTTTCAATGGAAGATGAGGAACTCCTTACCTCCACAAACTTGGCAAAAGTTTTCACTACGCAAGGCTCTAAATCAAAAGGAAAAAATACCATACCTGAGTACTAAGATCTGCCAACCACTGCAGTTTAGTAGCATCCTCCTTCATGATCAGTGCCTTCATCAGTTCTCCCTTCCAAGGAGTGCTTCTGTATTGTTTACAGCTGTTCTCGAACTCTTTGAGGGCACCATCTATATCATCGTTCAGTAAGTGCACTTTGATTGAAGGTCCCAGGATTACATTAGATGGGTCAATATATTTGTGCTGAATGAGGGTTTGTGTCATTTCTTTTACCTGAAATTAAAATTGGTTGTTTTCACTATCTTAAGGATTTATTTGATGAAGAAGATTTACAGTCTAAAGCCTTGAACTTGATGGTTCAGATGGTTCAAACTTGATAACCATTAATGTAGTTGTTAGTGGTAGTGTATCCCGAACCATGAAACTAAACAACTATTGTTCTAAGAGTTCTTGAAATTCGCAAAAAAATTGACGTTCTATAGGAATTGCCACAATCAGGATCTTGGGAAAGCTAATAAAAAGTTATGAATTTCCAAAAGTCATAGAACAAAAGTGGTTCTGCTTCATTGTCTAAGATACCACACGAGAGATCTTGTGTAACAAGCTGTATAGATTCTAAAAGGGAAACGAAAGTCGTTAACTCTACTATAAGGCCGCATGTACACACACGTTTTTAGACGAATTAACCATTGTTTTTCACACTGGGTACTTATTAGCAGCTTTTAAGTGGTAAATTCAAAAAATTGACTAACCTGAGCATCATTTTTCGTCTCTGCTAATGTATTTAAGATCTGCCAGCATTTAGAAGTTAACATAAAGCCTACGCCATCATCCGCCTGTTTGTTATTCTTCAAATAAGCTACAGCTTCATCAAACCTGTTGGCTCTAATGAAAGCATACGCCATCAGCACTAGTTTATACTTGTTCAAAAGAAAATCTGGCTCTTTGTTGGCAAGCTCTTGTTTACATGCTTCAGCCCTGTCAATCTCATCATTTTCACAGTAAAACTCAAATAACTGTGCCAGGGTTGCCGGTGTTAATTCAAAGTCCGATGCTTTCAACTCCTCTAAGAAACTGTTTAGCTTGTTTACATTATTATCTTTTACGTAAGCTACAAGTAGCTGCTTCTGTAAGCGAGTCACATTGGTCTGACCCTTGGCCTTCAGCTGTGCTATTTGAGCCTCCAACTGAGCAGTGGTGCGCACGACGCCCTGCCTGCGCTGACTCTCAAGCGGAACCGGCTCCATGTCGGTCGTCGAAAGCTTGGTTAATAACTGCGACAAATTCGTAGTCATGCTCTCTCCAAGAAATTGTTCTATGGATTCTGCCGTGGCAGTGGTTATTCTCAAGCCTTTCGAGTAAACCGCTTCCAAAAGTTTTTCTGCCAAGTCTGGCTTCGTCAAACCTTTGACTGATGATCTAACAATGCGGCTGACTTCGTGGAGGTCACTAGTTTCTTCACCTTGACCTTCTTCATGGACGGAGTCTTCTTCAGTCTGTGCTGGGGGTTTGCTACTGATGACATGAAGTACTGTCGCAAAAGAATCAATATCTTTTGATTTAGTCACTGCATGGATGAGTGACCTAGCCACAAGAGAGTAGTTGCCCCACGGACGATATAACACAGCAACCTCAGCTGCATGTTTAAGGTTTCCCGCATCTAAAAGCTCCACCATCAGGTTTCTTGCGCCGTGTATAGCTGGTACATTCGCGATTTGCAATTTCGTTAACACAAGTTGCAGTGTATTTTTTTTTACCAAGAAGGGAATGACATAATCTCTCAGAGCTTCACCAGTAACAGTAATGCCATCACTGGACATCTCTCTTAGGATTTGCAGAAGTCCTTCTTCATCATTTTCTTTTCCTTTTTGCAATAACAATGGCCAGTAGTAATGTTGTCTGATTTCTCGACCTTCTTTCTTCAATTCTTTGAACAGTTTCTGTGCTAATTCTGATTGTCCATGTAGCAGAGCTCCTTCAGTTGCAATGAAGAAGGCATTTGGTACCAGACCTTCGTTCTGTAATTCCCTGCATGTCTCAATAACTTGATCAGCAGGTTTGTTCAGTCTAAGTAGTTGTTTCACAAAGAATGCGCCTTTGAAGGGAGTATCTTCTGTGTTGGTTAATTTTGGCATTGTTTTCATGATTTTTTTGGCTGTTTCTTCTTGCCCCTTATTGAGTAGTCTCAGTATGACATTGCATACTTCTTGGTTGTATCCAATACCTTTTTGTAAGTAGGGTATAACTTGCTCCACTTTATCTCCATGTCCACTGATGGCTAGATGTTCAATGATTTCGAGAATATCCTGGAATTGAAAAATGTTAATGGTTAATTAGAAATATCATGAGAACATAGATGTTACATAATTTTATTATAAGGCGTCGCTAATTGGTAAGTAGAGGGGGCATTGCGGCACCGTCATCTGGTCTCTATGTAGAGTCGAGATGCTGGTGGTTATGCTTCCACTTTTTTTTTCTATACTTTGGTATGCATGAAACGCTATGACAAAATATTAATAAAATTGAAGTGTCTGTTTGTAATATCAAAATAACAGCTTTTCACTGAATGCCTATGAAAATATATACGGCACTTTTAACAAAAACATTTTTTTCAATATTTGTCTGTCTGTTTGTTCCGGCTAATCTCCGAAACAGCTGGATCAATCTTCGCGGGATTTTTACTGGCAGATAGCTGTTGTTTAATAATCTAATTTTATCAACTTAATTAGGGTTCTATGTGCAAAAAAATTAAAACCCTTCAAATTTGTAATCTAGTCTGATTCAAAAAGTAGTAACTTTTTTTTTTTAAATCTCACGCGAACGAAGGTCGCGGGAAACAGCTAGTTCTTAAATATAATAAAAAATCAACTTTACCCTGTCTGTCAATAGAGCTTCTTTATCGTTTGCAGTCTTGATTGTTGCATGAATGCCTTCAATATCACCCTTTTTAGCATATCCACAGGCCAGCAGTGTGTACGTGCGATTTGAAGGTTCAAGACCAGCTGCGGCCATTGTTTGAAGAACAGCTTTAGCTCCATCAGTGTCTCCATGGAAGGCATGGCCCATTACTAAGGCATTTAGCACGGGTTCTGAGACGGGCATGCTGAGTTCACGCATCTTTTCCAACACTTTTGTAGCACCTTCAACATCACCCTCTTGACAGTAACGCCACATCAGTCTTTGGTAAGTTACCCTGAATAGACAAAGTTTTAAAGTTCAATTTGTGTTATTATTTACAAAGAACATTGGCGCCAATCTCAAATTGTGTGTTATATTTTGGTGTTGGTTAACTAAGCAATTTTATGCTATTATCAAATAATTAATTATATAGTAATGTAAGTAATCTTGGGAGTTAACAATAGATTTATCTTTTTATGAGGACACACTCCATTCAGATTAATTGATGGGAACACAGTCCTTTATAAATTTATACTTATATTATAAAGAAGTCCAATTTGTTTGTGTGTAGGGGATAATCTTCGGAACTACTGATCCAAATCCGCAAAATTCTTTCACTAATGGGAAGCTGCATTATCCCCAAGTGTTATGAGCTACATTTAAAAGGTTCCCGTGGGTTAATTCCCGTACATAACGGGAGCGAACCCGCTAGCAAAAGCTAGTAAAACATACAAGAATTAGTGAGTATACCTGTTAGGCTGTAATCCTTTCCTCTCCAACTCTTCAAGGAATTTGGCGGGAGAGAATTGGTGCTCATTTTCAATGTAAACCCTAAGCAGAGCATTGTAGTGTGAGATATCCATAGGAATCCCTCGCTCAGTGAGCACACTCCATATCTTTTGCACCAAAAGTGTTCTCTGTTCTGGTAACTCTTCAGGTACCAGCTCACCTGTTTATGAAAATAAGAAATAATCAGGATAGTACAACAGTGTAAAGGGTGCTTATCGTGTTTGTCAAGTAACAGAATAGTATAATATTCAGATTTTTACAAGAAAAAAAAACATAGTAAATGTTCTATGGCCAGCAATATGCACTTATGCCCGGGATACACGAGACTAGTTTTTCAAGCTAGTAAAACTGTACTACTGTCCTGGCTTGGAACATGCTAGCGCTCTTTACATGATGTCAGGTAATTTTAAGCCAGTACCATTGCAGTGACTAGGGTGACAACACGTCCATTGTCAAAATGAACTGCATTCGTAAAAGAAAATTTATTCGATTGAAACAGTTACTTACTTCGGAAACTATGCCGAAAGTTCTTGACAAAAAGTGGCTCCTAAATTTTTAATTTTATTTTTTACCTCTTTGGTAGTCATTTGTACATCCATTGTCAATAATTCGCTACATATTTTTTTGTAGTGCTGAGTCACGCGTAGACTTCTCTTTGTAGGATGTCATGGTAGCGTTCCACAGACATTCCACAAAAGAAGAATGGCCAGATGAAGCCAGTACCCAAGTCAGGATATTAGAGCTACTAGCGCCCCCCACCACTTAAAGGCCGCCAGCTGGATTTGGTTCTTAGTACGGGTTTTAGCAGAGAGGTGTCAGTGGTGTCGGCGGACGACGCGCTCGTTCCCGTTGACCCGTACCACCCGCCACTAGCGGTGAGCGTGCACCCCGCGCCCCCAGCCCCCGCGCCTTCCCCGCCCTCGCCCGCTGTCGAATCCGTCGCTGACAGCGCGCGCAATATTAGACCACAATGGAATTTTTATAAAGCCGATTATGAATTATTGTATTTGATGCTAACTTCTGCTGACTGGAGTGCAATGTATGAAATGCATGACTTGAAAGACATTTTAAATTTATTTTATGAGGAAATAGGCCGTATTTTAGACGAATGTGTACCAAGGAAAAAGATTAGCCGGGAAAATTCGCGGTACGTGTATCCCGAATGGTACACCGCAGAAATTATTAAAGAAATCAAAATTAAAGCAAAACTTCACAAGGTGTTTAAAAAGTCTAAACGGGATTGCGATTACGAAGAATACGCTAAATGTAGGGCCCGGATAAAAAAGTTAATAGAAATTGCACACAGAAATCACAAACATAAAATTCAAAATCAGTTCGCTAAAGATCCAAAGTCATTCTGGCAATATATCAGATCAAAAAAAAGTAGAATTAATCGGCAAAGTATTATAAAAGATGGTCAAAATCTTACGGATGAGCAGTGTGCTAGGGAATTCGCAGACTTTTTTGAGTCGGTGTACAGTCAGGAACCACCGCAACTTGATGTTCAGGCGGCGATGGCGGAGGTCAGCAGTGCTACCAGTGCACGGGTACATATAGAGACATTGAGTCTCAAAGATGTGCAGGATGCGTTAACGAATCTCAAGCCTAAACGATCATCTGGTCCTGACGGTATACCAGCGTTTCTCTTTAGAGATTGTGCTAGGGTTTTAGCAAGCCCGCTGCATCACATATATAATACGTGTTTAAAACAGTCGACGTACCCAGATCAGTGGAAGACTACACGAGTCGTTCCAGTACCCAAGGGTAAGTCAGGTCCCGATATCAGCGGGTATAGACCAGTGGCAGTGTTGTCAACACCGGCAAAAGTGTTTGAGGCCGCTATCCAACGCTGTATACAGGGGCAAGTCCGAGCGCAACTGTCGGATGCGCAGCACGGCTTTCGACCCGGGCGCAGCACTTCCACCAACCTGCTTAACTTTATGGCACAGGTAATACCAGCAGTCGACGCTGGTGTGCAGGTAGACGCGGCGTACTTTGATTTTAAAAAAGCCTTCGACACTGTGGACAATGATGTCTTATTGAGGAAGCTGGCAGATGTGGGATGTACGCCGCACTTGCTGCAGTTCTTTGTCAGCTATATGAAAGACTGCCAACAGTATGTAGACTACAACGGGTATGAGTCCGAGCCATACTTCACCAGATCCGGAGTAAGCCAGGGCAGCAATTTGGGGCCTCTTGAATTTATTATAATGATAAACAGCTTGCCGGAGGTCGTCAGACATGGTTCATGTTTATTGTTTGCAGATGACCTCAAGTTGCTGCTCGAGGTAAGGGACGAGTCGGACTGTGAGCGACTCCAGGATGACATTAATAGAGTGGTGAAGTGGAGCCATGAGAACAAGCTATACTTCAATGTATCCAAATGCTCGGTAAAATCCTTCACTCGTGCGCGTACCCCTGTCAGCTATGAGTACAGAGCAGAGGCGATACCGATGCAGCGAGTAACACAAGTGCGTGATCTTGGAGTAAATCTCACTCCAGATCTAACGTTTCGCGAGCATATCATTAAGATATGTAAGAAAGCGTACAGAAACCTCGGCTTTGTACTTAGGCAGTCACAGGGGTTCACCAATATTACGACAATAAGGGTTTTATACGATGCACTAGTCAGGAGTCATTTGGAGTATGGTGCTGTCATATGGGCTCCACATGAAGCCAAGTACTCTGTCATGCTGGAGCGCGTACAGAACAAGTTCACGCGTCACTTGTACTTCAGACTGTATGGCGTTTACCCGTTGTACCCGCTGATGTACCCCACCCTGTTTGTACTAGGGATGGTCGGGTACAATGAGTTAAGAGTGCGGCGACAATTCACTCTTGTAGTCTACCTTATTAAATTACTCCGGGGCACGGAGCACAATCCGGGAGTGCTACAGCGCTTGAACTTTTGTGTTCCGGACCGCTACGTGTGGAGACGGAGGCGCCCGTCACTGCTGGCTGTGCCAACCGCTAGGACCAACCTACTGGCCAAAACACCTCTCACGCGAGCAATTCGTACTATTAACGAAATCCAGTGTAAGTTAGATATCTTTTCGTGTTACTTTAGTGAACTCGCAAGGATAATTTTACATATATTGTGTTACGAATGCAGAACTTTATTGTAATTTTTTGTGTTTTTATTTATTTTTATTTTTAATGTCAATTTTGTAAGATATATTGTAAGGTAGCGTTGCTTAAGTATTTTATATAATTTTGTGTTAATGTAGGTTAGGTATTTCGTATAGTTACTATTTAAGTGTATTGTCTAATTTTGTAATTATGTATATTAGTATAGCCCTAGCTATCGCATTAGGTTATTAAACCTGTAATGGTAGTTTAGAGTTTTTGAAAAAATAAATAAATAAATAAATAAATAAATAAATTAGTGGTGGGGGGCGCTAGTAGCTCAAAAAATCGAACGCCGTCCTATTCAACTATCCTAGCTTGAGTCGCTAGCTTACTAGCCTAGAAAAGAAAGCTAGTTCTGTATACATGAAGCCAGAGTTACTAGCTTGTTAGTTTACTAACACTAGCTTGGTATCCTAGCTTAAAAAACTAGCCTCGTGTATCCCGAGCATTAGATCTGATAAGGATTGTGATGAGATTAACCGTCTGTGGTCTACTGTAGCTACTAGCTCATTTTTGCAATACAGTTGTTTAATAATAATAACTTTGTTTTAGGTTTTTTTCAGAGTCCTTGAATTATCACACTGATCGTATTGAACAACTAGTAACTCAAATTTGTATTTTCAAGTCGCTGTTTGAAACATTTGTATTCGCCTACTGTTTATCGCTCACTTAGTACCTATTTCAGTAGCCCATTTTCAATATTTTTGACACCTTTCATTTGAATTTATTTTCGCTTGTTTAAATACTACCCCTTCATTTAAGATAAAATGCCCTTCAGTATAAATAAATCATTTGCCCAATATTGACAAAAATGCAGGATTTAACGTTGACACTCAACTATATTAATTAACTCAAATTAATGTTTGTAAGTTCCTGTTCTGTTGATTTCTCGCCACTCGTCACTTCAGTCAGTCGCTCACTTAGTAATACTATAACGTAAATTCATTATTTTTGTCACTTAAAACTTTAATTTACAGTCACTCGTTTAAATACTACCGCTATTAAATTGCTAGTTTGTACTTAAGTCATTGTGAATTAACCATAAAGCGTGATTAATTACGAACAATTAGGTACCAATACCATACCATTTAGTTAAGAGTTCGAAGGTGTGTAATGATTTGCTTACGTAGTGTAGGTATTTGTTTTGAGTTTTTGATTAGAAATTTAGTCCAAGCGATGTTATATTTGTATTTCAAAACTTTGTTTGAAGAGTGGTAACTATTACGATGTCATTTGATGCCTACTGAGTCAAGCTATAATTTAGGTAAAAAAAAAATAGGGTCAATGCTTTAAATTTTGAAATAACACAAGTTTTATTTTGTTTTGGCTTATTAAAACAAAGGCATTCATTCAAAGTTACAAAACAACTTGCGTTGTGAAGCTTGGTCCATAAACTTGAGTAAACAGTCATTAGTTTACTATCAGTTCAGAGAAATTTTTTGTTTATACGCCGCGTGTCGGTCACCCGACACCCGCCGCTTCTCGTAAAAAAAAGGGTCTGGTTTCAGGTAGCCGACGGCCCCCGCCCGCGTCTACCTGAAACCCGACACTTTTTTTGCAGTGTCAGCTTTAATTTCTGAGGGAACTATTTATTTATAATTTGAAAAGAAGAGGCCCTTGGGCGGCATTTGAGCTCTGAGTCTCTGACACCAGGTTAGGCACTAACCACACAAAAGAAGTATTCAAAACTTTTTCACATTCATAAGTTTATATAATACACAGCTATCTTACCACAGCATCTAATGACCAGCAGGGATTGTGAGCTAGTGATGTCATTTTTAGATTTGATTTCGTCAAAAACTTCATCAATGTCCTTTTTAGTAATTCTTCCAAACCTCCGCACTTCAGCATCTAGTTTTTGTAACAGCGGTTCTAAATTTTCTTTTTTCTTTGTTGCATAGTCTCTCATCAAAACACTGGAAATTAAAAGAAAATTAAATGTAGAAAGCATTGTCTACAAGTAGTGAGTCACAATTTTATATATTTCCGAACTAGCTATGAATATTAGTGTCTATTCTTTCTCCAGTTTATAAAGGTAGAAGTGGTTCTACTATACCAGTTCGAGTAGGATATCCTCATTAGTTTTACCCACTGTTGGGGGCTATTTTAATTCAATTCATGGAGATGTAGTGTGTTATTTTATAAGTAAAATGTTACAACTTTACTGTTCAAACGTAACCTTAATTTTTACCCAACTTTTTCAAGAAAAAATTAAAAAAAAAATTGCAATGAATGAAATGAAATGATTTGCAAATTGTTTAAACAATGGAAAAGCTAACTCAATAGCTCATGTTAACGCTGAATCAAAATCGTTACTTTTCCTATAGAACCATGGCAGACATAATGTTTCCGACAAATGGTTTGGTTGTTCAGGCCTTGGCAGACACCATGTGTACACATGCACAACCCACGTTCAATTGTCTACAGGGTTTTTGATTTTGAATTGTCTACAGTGGGCCGACAGTCACTAAATTGAACAAAAACTGTATTGAGTATGAACCGTGTGGCCCTGTAGAATAACGTGTATCACTTAGCACAAAGAAATATTAGTGATGTGTAAAATAGTAATGACCTGTACCAGACCCAGCATACTTTACTCAAGATGTAGGTATAAAATATATAATAATTTAATTTGCATTCCACATTTCTGAGACTTTATTGCTAAGAGATAATGGTCCGCGGGTCCCGCGGCATATAAAGACGCTTGACATCCTCGCAGGCCGCGACGGACACTGGTGTCTGCCATCTCGGAAAATAAGCAAAAAAACACCTTAACGATTTTGGAACGATTCTCGATTTATTGGTGCGACCTCGGGGAAAAGTTCGGGGATGGCGTTCAACGTGTTAAAAAAAAAACCAAAATCTGCACCTTCTCAACTTTTGTAATAATTACCTATTTGATTGTTTTTAGGATAAAGAGATTACCGACATATTGTTAAGTTACACGACTATTAAAATTGTATTTTACTCACTTGTTAGCAGCACTAATAGCTTTTGAATTGATTAAAGAATTGGCCTCAGCGGTCTTGGCTGTGTTGAGGATAAGTGTTCGGGCCGCACCAGTGAAGTACCGCACAAACTTCGTAGACCTTAAAAGCGACGACATTTTGTTGCTGCGGGTCTTTAAATCATTAAAAAAAATAAGTTATCCTGCTTCAATTTCGGGAAGAATCACTGAACTTTTATGAAGAAGCTATCAAGGCATCTAAAACTCCCTAAAAAGAACTTTGAGGTTATAGTTATGTCACTTGGCATTTCAAGTCAGTGTTGCTCTACACAATAATATTAATAATAATTTTGTAATTATTTGTGGGTGTTCTCTTCAGGCATGTGTCTGGCCAGTGGAGAGTACTTGCATAGACATAACTGTCACCACCTCGATACCAGGTTTATCAACCAGCAACTTGCTTTGAAGTACAACCTTGTGGAATGAGAAGTATCTGGCTGTCAGATTGTCGATATATGGGGTCGTGATCACGTGAGTACTGCAATCATTGGGAAGATAGTCGTGTCGGCCAATGGTTTAATAGCTAATAGCCTCTACCAACATCTGAGGAGGCTCCCGCTTGGCAGCTGGATCAAGGGCTTGATTATTGGCGTATTGTTAAGAGGTTTCCCTCTCAAGAGCTCTAGTCACTGGCAGCTTGGACCCTATTCCCGATGCTGGCTACAATTTTTGTATACAATTTTGTTTTTAAAAATATTTAAATAACTAACTTGTACATCGTGTATCAGAAAGGTGTGGACATATTTAAGGATGCGTTATAGTATAGATCATCAAACTGAACAACTTTCTCCAAGAAACCAACATCGTAATCTTGAAAAAATAATATTGTAAGCTGTTCCAGTACAAAACTTCAAATTTCAATTCCTACTCGACCCAAATGTATGGAAAAGAAGATTTTTTCATCCGTCCCAGCAGTGGGGGAATATTAGAGGCTGATTAGGCTTGTAAAGCAGTAGCTAAGCATGAAGTTTTTTTTAAATTTTATTTTTCATATTTTGCACTCGGTCCCTTTTTTGCTATGTTTGATCGTTTTGCACTCGGTACATGATAAGATAACAACCGACCGAAGCCAGTGAATCTTGACGGATGGCGATTTTAGGAACTAAAATAATGCACTGGATTTGCCACAATTTTGACATTTTCTGATGCAAGCAGCGCCACGGCAAGGTGTCAAAAAATCTGGAGATCATTATTGACTGTCAAATGTGACAAGTGTCAGCTGTTTTGTCAATTCCGGTCACCGGGGCTTGTACACGAGTTCATACGACGCATTTTACCTGGCGCGGGATACAGCATAGTGCATTTAGAACAGAAGGTTCGGTAGCCGGTTGATATTAAAAGCAATAAAAATCTCCTAGAGTTAAAAAAATAAATAATCTACAAAACATAAAAATGGTGAGTATTATAATTGTTAACTTCCTTTGACTTTGGTTTGACCTTTCGTGTTGGTGCGGGGATTCTTTATCAATAATTATGTTAGGTTGTTACGTCGATTGATGGAATAACATCTAATTAGAAAAAAAGTATGACTAGATACTTATTTAATAATTTATTTAATAATAATTTTTCGGACTACTTTTAGGCTAATGGCCTAGCGTATAAATAACAGGTTTTGTTGAAAAAACAGTTATCCATAGCTATAGCAACAGTAATTGTATTATATTGAATTTTACATAACCAACAACTTAAAAATTAATTTCAATTAAAACTCCTCGTCCTTAACTTTTGAAAGTTGTTAATTTGACTATATCCTTTGTAGCCATGGTAACCAGCACTAACAGCTCTTCCCTGTGGGAGTGATCTTGTTTTGTACCTATTACATAACAATAACATTGGCACAAACATGAATATTGAAGGAGTTAGTATTCATTTTTAGTTGGAAAGAGCTCAAGTTTCTAAATGTAGATAATTATTTATGCTTATTTTGGAACATGTATGTGGGTAGTAAGGTGCAAATGCACAAATTATTCCTATGATTTATAAGTAGGAAGTTAAAGAATGATGTTGTCTTCTTCTTATGGTGTAAGACAGTCTAAGGGAATATTTATTTAGTAACCAGAAAGCTATTCAATGTACCAATGTTACCAATTTGTACTCAAAATATGGTCACTAACAGACTGGAATGAATAGCTAGGTGATGCTATAATAAACTAGAAACATGAAACTATATTGTATTCATTGCTCATTTTCAGGCTGAACCTGTCAAAGTTGTTGTCACCGGTGCTGCGGGCCAGATCGCCTACTCACTGATCTACCAGATTGCATCTGGTGCCGTGTTCGGCCCCAGTCAGCCTGTGTACCTGCACCTTCTTGATATCGCCCCCATGATGGGAGTCCTGGAAGGTGTGGTCATGGAACTGGCAGACTGTGCCCTGCCCCTGTTGGCCGGTGTATTTCCGACTTTCAAGCCTGAGGAAGCATTTAAAGATGTTGTTGCTGCATTCCTAGTTGGTGCCATGCCCAGGAAAGAGGGTATGGAAAGGAAAGATCTCCTTGCTGCCAATGTTCGCATTTTCAAGGAGCAAGGTCAAGCCTTAGACAAGGTTGCCCGTAAGGATGTGAAAGTCCTTGTTGTTGGCAACCCAGCAAACACAAATGCTCTTATTTGCTCTAAGTATGCTCCTTCCATTCCTAAAGAGAACTTCACAGCTATGACTCGTCTTGACCAGAACCGTGCTCAATCTCAGTTGGCAGCTAAAATTGGTGTCCCTGTACAGAATGTTAAGAATGTTATCATCTGGGGTAACCACTCATCCACCCAGTTCCCTGATGCGTCAAATGCAGTTGTGACTGTTGATGGAGCACAGAAGCCTGTGCCTGCTGCTATCAATGATGATGCTTACTTGAAGTCTGCGTTCGTCACAACAGTTCAGAAGCGTGGAGCTGCCGTCATCGCCGCAAGAAAGATGTCCTCAGCTCTCTCTGCAGCAAAGGCCGCATCTGACCACATGAGAGATTGGTTCTTGGGAAGTGGAGACCGCTGGGTGAGCATGGGTGTTGTTTCCGACGGATCATACGGCACACCTCGTGACGTCGTGTTCTCATTCCCTGTCACAACAGCCAATGGCAAGTGGAAGATCGTCCAGGGTCTGACCATCTCAGACTTCGCGCGCCAAATGCTTGACGCTACGGGCAAGGAACTTTCTGAAGAAAAGCAGGAAGCCTTGGATGTCTGCAAGGATTGACCTAGTGTATAAATGAAACTATGAGCAATATAATAGCATTAGATAATACATATTTACGATCTGTAGCCGCTACAATATTATTTTTTATTACGAAATCGGCGTATTTAAACGTGGTCACACACTTATTTCAAGGTCAGAATGTAATGAATCTGTCCAAATTGTCATATCATCAGACTCACAAAAATTGCTTTACTGTTTAGGCATTTCTTTATTATGGTTTTGAATAAACTGTTTTTTATTTTCATATTTAAGAGCATTTATATAAAAATTACATCATATTTTTGAGACTTGTTTTAGTTTACTGCACTATTGATTATTGTATGTTATTTACGTCTTAATAAAATGTTGTCTATTCTGTTATCATCATGTTTTCTGTTAGTTATAAATTGATAACATTCATTGCTTGATGAAGGTCACTGTAAGGGTCAATTCACACCGAAGTGGCAGCGGTCGGCAGCGGCCGCGCGTCCATCCCGAGTCTTTCAAACGATACTATGCATTTCCTAATGGAGATAAAGCATAAAATGGTTTGACAGTGAAAAACTGCTGGCGATCGCTGCCACTTCGGTGTGAATTAACCCTAAATAAAGATTATTGTTACTAAACACATGTCATACATACATGATTTATGTATCGAACGTGCGGTCCTACCCATGTCTGCATTAGTCTTTAGAATCCAATAACTCGGTTATGCAACCGGCGAGGTACCGGCAAAAAAACTTGTGACGCAGACACAAGTTTTTTTTTCTTAGTGGTGTGGCTATTTGCTCACCCCATAAATGCCCAGCATAGTGCAATGGTGCCTCAAGTTATCTGTCCTTAAGTTGATTGAAATAAGGTGAAAAAATTCAAACTTGATTTAGAGAGGCAAGAGAGAATACATACTAATTAAATGTTAGTAACATTTAATTTAAAGGACCTTGAGAACTTCGACCTTAGGTACATTTAAATTAGCTACTCAATGAGTTTTAGACAAATTTTAATTTAAACATACCAAAGTAACCATTGTACGTACCAACATATATTTGAGTATCATAGACCTTCGTGTGCGACAGTTGACTATCATCGTTAATTCATATTATCTTATAGTTTCTATCTATGATCTAGATTCACCGTTTTAATTGACGTATCTGTTATAATATACCACGGTCACATAGGCACCTATATCTTGTTGATTGTTTTTGATAAATTAGCGTAAAGATAAGAATGTAAATGGATATTGTCTAACACAGTATCGGAACCAAGTTTATTATGGAATGTCGAAAGCGTATTTTATTATAAATATGAAGGCTACACATAGTTTCTATCAGACATTCAAATATTACGAGCAAGTTTCTATTTTATACCTTGTAAGAAAAACTGCATTTACTATTCTATTTTCAAAAGCGTAGTGAATTGACCAAGAAAATATTTCCGCATGGCCAGTCATAGGAACGGTCTAGTCCAGTGTCTGGTGCCCGAAAGCCATAAGTAGTAATAAATAATAAAATTTTATTGGTATTGGAAGACCATACAAAATTATGAAGGTTGTAGGTCATTTCATTAATTAATTTTTAATAGGAGAGACGCGCTGCTGTGGGTGATAGAACAGGTAGCTACATTCGAGGAGGATGTGATTTCATTTAGGTAGCGTTATCAAATGCCTAGGTATGAGATGTCTAGGTAATGTCTAGGAGGTCACGAGTTCGACCTCAGTCTGTTGCAAGTTATCGTGACCGTATTAACTTTTGATCTTATTTATCACCAACTAATGCCCGCGACCTTCGTACGCGTGAAATTATTATAAAAAAGTAAGTATTACTTTTTTCTCTTCTTTTATCGGATTTTGTTAACAATTTCAAGGGTTTTAATTTTTTTGCACGGAACACTCATTATTCTGAAAAAATAAAAGTAGCCTCATTTAGACCTTATAATATCAGTTATCTGCCAGTAAAAGTCCCGTCAAAATCGGTCCAGACGTTTCGGAGATTAGCTGGAACAAACGGACAGAAAGACAGACAAAAATTAAAAAAGTGTTATTCTTAAAAGTGCCGTTATAATTTTACATATTATGCATTCAGTAAAAAGTTGTTATTTTGATATTACAAACAGACACTTCATTTTTATTTGTTTGTATAGATGTTTATATTGCAGACAAGGATGGATGAATCGCAAAGAAAACTAAGTGAAAGCCCCTGATAGGTACAGTATTAACGTCCCGAGGTTTCTTACTTCCGTTAGAATTGTGCAAAGTAAAGGGCATTACTTTGTGCAATTAGTATACAGGGTGTTTGGCAGAACGTTGAACATACGAAAATGGTGGATAGGTGGGGTCATCTGCTACTTACTCAGCCCTAATTAATTTGGCCCTGGCCCCCTGGATATTTAAAAAAAAATACCTACCCATTTTTAATAAAAATTACACCTTAAAGTTAAGAAAGTGGTGAAACAAGAAGAAAGCAAAAAATAAAATAAAAAGAATATCCAGGGTCCAGGGCCAAATGGTTCCTATCAATTTCTTTTAGAATTTGTCTGGTACTCCTCTAGTCACGGCGGTAAAAATGGGGCATTTTTTGTCAATTTTGGAGGGTCTTAGTTGGTGAAAAAAAGGAAATGACAGGGACGTGTTTACACTAGTCCTTGATTTTATAAAAAAACATGTTTAGAGGCAAAGGTATTATTCAGGAAGAAAAAAGGGGAATACGAAACGTCGATTTCGTCAAAATTTATATGGAGAAATCGCTGCCCATCTGCCCTCTTAATGCTGAGCAATAGATTGCGACCACTGAACCTACGAGGCATTCACTCTACGTATGTACCAAATGCATGTGACGCCGTTGATTAATTCGTCAGTATTGCTCTGATGATTTCGATAGAGCAATCAGTCTAGTAAAATATGAGGTACCGGCTTGCTTATTTTTTATTATTAGGCGTTTGACTCGTAAGTTGCATCTTATCCTACTTATTAAGACGCTTTTCTTAAATGATTGCCACCAAACGGCTCGCATCGCATCGGATCGCAACGAATTTTAGAATCTTTTACCGATATTAAATCGTGGATACAGTATTTAAAGTCTTTATTACCAAGCCGCACACACCAGGTAGACTGCGGGCGTCTTCCGCGACATGCGATCGTATCCGAAAGTATGCTGCTACGCGCGATCGGCTCCGTTCACGACTCGTAGTATCCGATCGGATCCTTTTAAAATTAGAACACGTCAACACAGTAGGAATGAAACTATTTGACTAGGCGCAGATACGGATACGTTCGCAAGCGACGGTACGGAGCCGATCGTATGCGTTGACATCCTGCCGAACGCGATCGGCTGTCGACGCATCCGTTTAGTGGAAATCATCCTTTAAAAGTATTTGGGTGTTTAAATATAGAACTTACCTAGTAGTTAAAAACTTTAATTAGTGAAAAGACAAATTGATTAGAATAGTAAATTCAGTAGTGTGTTTTTCAAAAGTAAATGCTAAAGTAAACTCAATAGGTAGGTAGGTACCAGGAGTTGAGAATGATTCAAGAACAAAAGATTTATTCTTCGTCAGATAGCACTAAGTTGATAGATAGCATCTTTGTTTATAGTTTAGGTAGATACCTACCTCCCTCACGAAATTAAAAAAAGTCTCTACTAAATCTTCACGGAGTTTTAGGTAATAGGTAGTTTTTTGCATATGCATGGTTAGCGATATTAGAGATGCTCTGCAATGTAGGTAAGTAGGTACGTAATTGGAATTGGATTGGAATGTTGCCGTTCATTCGGGTACGATAAAAAGATAGTACTTAATGATGATAATTATATGCAAAGATAGTCATATCACAAATGCGAAAGTAAGCCTGTCTGTTACCTTTCACGCCTAAACCATACTAATAAATAAAAAAAAATGTAAATGGATTTACATGTTAAGAATCCAAAATAATTATTTTTCCTTATGTTATGACACACCCAAAAAAAATGCACATGTACACACGGCGGCACTTGAAGCTGTACATTTCCAGTATAACTTGGCCTCGCTTTGTCTAGACGTCCTATACAATGAGAGATCCGCATAAACTGGTTTTGTATAGCTTGATAGGCCGTCGTGCGTACATAGAAATCGCAACAATACAGGAAATATTTAGTGCAGTTATCAAGCTTTATCCTAATTACCAGGTGACTAAGACAGATAAATTCCTAACTTGCTTTTTATGAACGTAGTTCTTATATTGTTATATTTTATAGGTATCTACCCATATCTCAGTTAATCAAGGCTTCGCGATTAGATTAAGCGAATGTAACAAAAATTAGCGTCAAAAAAGTGTCTTAATTTGTAAATAGTGTCCACAACGCAGTGTATGGAATTAATGGCGCTTAGCTTTAAAAACAATAAACGTGCTTAAAATCTAAAATGGCCTTCAAAGTGCTTTTATATTTAGGTGCGTTAAGTTTTGTGAGTTGCTCCAATGGAGAAGTAAGAACTAGTGAAGCCATTGACTCAAGTTTTCTGGAAAAAGTTTTGGATGAAGAAGAGTGTGATCGTCAAATAGAAGCTATTAAAAGCAGCCGATTGCATTTACTTGAATGTAAGTATTGTATAACGGGCTGATGTCCGCAACTCCACGTCAAAAGCGTTTATTTTGCGTACGGTATTGATTTGTGATAATTTTATATCTGTTGTTCCCTACAACTTTTTGTACAAGTGAGTAGGTATTAGAAACTTTTGAAGTGAGGCGATTTTATAGTGATAAAAGTTTTAGCACTAATTGTTTGCAAATACTTCCTGTTACGGTAATAATCCACCCAGAAAATATGTTGTAGGTTATAGAATCCCAACGAAATGCACATGACATGAACCTTCTCTTTTTTAAAGTTACTCAATTATTTTGGCACAGTTCAAGAAAAAACACTTGCCCAGCACGTCTAGATAGCAGAAAAAGCTTTACCTACTACCCGAAACTGTCAAATTTCCCCAATCAACCTTGAACCTAATGCTTTAGCGATAAAGTTGAAAATCGATTAAAGAAATTTGACAGCTTGTAGTAGCTAGATGTGCTGGCGTCTGTGTACACAAATAGTGACTGATTGACATTGATCCAGCGATTGAATCCAGAAGCACTGATACTGGAGTCACTGGATCCTGCATTGGATTGAAAAATGGTAATATTGATATCCAGTATCGATCTAATGAATGACGCTGGATTCTGATGCTGATTGAATTACTGGTTCAATGATCAGTAACTTAAAGGGAAAAGTATCAGCCAGAACAGAATAAAAATCAGTCTTAAAAGAATTTCGTTTCATGACTCTCTAGTTTTGTAACATATTTTTATTTGCTTATTCACAGTTTTGGATGCCGGTTTAAGGATCCCAAGAGGAATATTCACAGGTAATACCGTGGATTTGGGAAACTATTATCAATGTTTAGCAATGAAGCAAGATATCGAAGACATGCACGTCGAAGGAAAGTACTGTTCAATCCTTATTCCTTTTGAACAAGATGACATAAAACTTCCTGAAGGCACAGGGATTCAGTTCAATCCAAGCTCTTTGCGTTTGGACAACAAAACTATTAGTAAGATTGAGGAATATAATCTCAGACGTAGAGAATTATTGGCTTTGAGTGGAAAATTTCATAACTTTCAGCATGAAAGGTGAGTTAAGTATTTTGTAAATACTCAACTAGAAATGATTAGTGCTTTGCGGGGATAACTACGAGATTCACTCAAAACTTTTTAAGTATGTTTTAAAAGATTTTTGTTTTCCCTGTGTGGTGGCTGGTCTTTTTATTTTATTTATTTCTGTAAATTGGTATTACAAAACACTTTTAGATGTCACATCAAGTTATGTTTTAAAACCCATGCACCATGCAGATTAATGTCTGAAACGGTCTTTTGAAGAATTAACCGCATAGATTTGACTGAACACAGTCAGTGCAATCATTTGTCAGTGATCGTGTAGCTCGACTCATAACCCAAGGAACTCAACGACCCGACGAACAATACAAAAATTTATTTTTCTAGTCTTCCCCTATGACGAAAAATGGGATGGATTAGTTTATGTATGACCATTTATGTACTCGTATTTTGTGTTAACTGGAAAAGGTCCTGCACCCTTTACCTACGCGCCTATGGATTTTTCTACTCGGGCTTGAAGAACACCTTGTTGGTTTGGCTGGTCAATGCCGTAATGTGTGACGTGTATTCATGATTCTGATCCCTTGATTCTGTACCTACTCTTGAGCCATTTTCATACTAAAAATAATTTGATGACCATATTCTTTCATATCTGAGTTTGCTCATATTTGCGCATGTTACCTGTCAGCAGCATTGAGATAACTTTCAACGATCTTCTAGTCAAGTTCAGATTTTTATTTATTTTCATGAAGTTGATTGGCCTCTCTACTAAAGCTATTTTTTAAACTCAATAACGTTTATTTTCAGGACCATTAATCTAGACTGGCCCGAGGAGCTGTTAGTATTTCGACTAGGAGTTTGCGTACCAAAGCCGTGTACAGCCAAAGAAGCAATGGAGTCAATATTTAACATCACTGATGAGTTTGGTTTGCGCTACCACGAAGACTATTGTCGTCTTCCAGGTGACAAGAGCTGGGTTCCTGCTGATTATACTGCCGTGTAAGTAGGTACCTCACAGCTAATTATTCGAAGAATATTTCAGCCTTTTTATCTTCTTATATGAAGGATTATCGTTTGTTGATAATTGTACTTGTTTTATCAATTATCCAAAACATAATATAAAACAGAATTACTTTTTATTTCTGTGACCGCTTAAACTTAAACTTAGGCCCGCTTGCACCACGAATCGCTAAGCGCCTTTAACGCTAAACATATTTAAAACATCATTCTGTCTCTGTCATATTTAAACTATTGATATAAACAGAACGATGTTTTAAATAAGTTCTACGTTAAACGCGTTTAGCGATTCGTGGTGCAAGTGGGCCTTGACATTCCATTTTGACGTAGACTGCACTATGTTTTAGAGAATTTGTCATTTTATGTGCACGTCATGTCCCTGCGACAATTTTTTTTTCTTTCATTTGTTCCGTAAGGTTTTCAGTAAGTTAAACTTTAACGTGTGTATGCCACTTTTCACCCTTATGCCTTAAGTTATAAGGTTGAAAAGTGGTCGACCATCAGTGAAATCGGTAGTACCTTTTGCACAGAAATGTCGATGATTTGACATGTTGCCATTGCACCTGTGCGAAACAAAGTCGGATCGCTAGTTTGTTAAAATTGAATTCATATCTAATCGATAAACAAATACAGGCAAGGTTCAGGTGTGACTTTGCTATTAATCTTTGCTTTCTAGATTTACCTTCTAAAATCTTTATTATTTATCTATCTAAAGATACCCTATTCTTTTTTTATTTTCAGATGTATATTTGGGGCGCTTGGATTATTAACTTTTTTGAGTACATGCTACGATCTTTCCTATCGATTTATACTGAAGAAAGGTGAGTACTACAATGTTAAGGAAGAACAAGCACAAGAATTAGGCTGTTAAATGTAAAAAGACATTTTCAAATCCGACTGGTGGTTCTAGTTGTTCCAGAGATTACCTCGTTCAAACAAACAAACAAACTTCACTTGTTTGATTTAACTTGTTTTGATGTTATTTCTTCAGCTGCGTCATAGATGTCGCTAGTGCAATAGCACTAGCGACATCTATGACGCAGCTGAATTAAGTTGACAAAAATATTTATCAACTTATTATTATGTCCGCTACAAATAAACTAATACTTTCTTTAATACAATTTACAGATCTCAGGCAAATAAGCACACTTGGCCGATCGTTTTCTGTTTACACAAACGGTATTCGACTCACAACATATACCAATACTGGCGGAAACCTCCAATGTATTGATGGGATCAGGACGCTTGCTATATTATGGGTCATAATTGCACATTCGTACAGTTTAGAATCGTTTATAGCGAATCCTTTTGATTCATGGGAGGTAGGTACATAAAAAATCTATAAAATGTATGTGTATGAAAGTGGAACCTTCTTTTAAAAAGAAAATTAGGTTTATCTATCAACATTCAACGCGTATAAAAAGTTTAGTGTCCGTGCTATTAGCTGTTGAGGAATTCTCTCGTGAACAGGCGATCCTAGTTGCAGGATCATTTCATGCCTGTCATAAAAATGTAGTCACCAGAACCAAAGGTGTGTGCGAAATTGCAGCTCAATCGGAAATGGTTTGCAAATTTTGAAGTGGACCACTTATGGACAGTGCAACTTAGACCGATCGCTTTAATGAGTCCTCCGCTTTGCCCCATCAAAGGCACATTAAGTGTCCACAAAATCCTAACAATATCCCACAGATTATTTGCTTTAAAATATCCATAATCCACGTAGGTATTACGACACTCGACGTTCTGTATGGTGTCCGGACGTAAAGAATAGCACCATCCCATATCTTCCCGTGGGTGTCGTAAGAGGCGACTAAGGGACTTACCAGAGAATGGGCAGCAGCGTTCTCTGTGTTTTATAACAACCATACTGCGATCGCCAACCCGCCTGCCAAGCGTGGCGATTATGGCAAACCCCCCCTTCTTGGCGGAGGCCTATGTCCAGCAGTGGACGTCTTTCGGCTGAAATGATGATGATGATGATTACGACACTGATTTATGTGATCAACCTTCAGAATATTCCATTTAAATTGATACCTTCGCGAGGACTCGTTAAAGCGATCGGTCTATAAATAAAAGCACAGAGAGAATCCCTGTGCCCCAGAAGTGGGAACATGCAAATGTTATTTTGTTTAAACATGTAGAAAAGAGAAAAAATAAAAAAGAGAAAAGAGTCGGAACGAACAATAGGCTAATGTATTCAATGGATTGTGCGAAAGATGATTGGCTAAGATGCGAAATATGAGATGACGACTGCACGCGTAGCATGACCACCGCAGTAACGGATTTTGTCGACGGTAGAATCGACAAAATGACAGATCAACAAAAGAAATCTGTTATTTGGTCGGCGGCGGTCATGTTACGCGTGCTGGTATAGATTTAAGTAGAACAAATGAAACAGTATGATTGAAACTTTTAAAAGTAATAAAAATTATACCCTTTTTTCAGTGGATGTTTTCTGGGAAAGCTCTCTGGATAACTGCGTCAACAATGACAGTAGATACGTTCTTCACGATAACTGGTATACTTCTAGTGTACACGACTGCTGGGAGAATGAAAACAAGTAAGTCAGAATTTAAAATATTAATTTGGAGATCAATGTTTAAGGCATCGGTGAAGTAATTTTTGAACTACTCCTCAAGGTAGATAGTGGATTGACATACACGGTTCATTCCTTCGTTCAACAAGGGAACTGTAAACTGAAAATTATGGTTTCAATTTCATGAATCAATCAATCTAGTCATCCTATCGTAGTTCATTTCTGGACATACCTCGCCCAAGTTACACACGATAGCCTTTTTTTTTTTTTTTTGTTCTCTGCCTTTCGTATCTAGTCTGATCCAGCCACCTTTGTAAGGTTGTCGTTTTATGAATCGTCCTTAACTACGCTTGCTGTACAATGCCCTACTTGCCACATTTTCATGTTCAGACGCCAGACCATCAAGCTACCACAATCTGTCAAATTTCTTTAATAGATTTTCAACTTTATCGCTAAAGCAAAGTTTGGTTTAAGGTTGGTTGGGAAAATTTCATAGTTTCGGGTAGCTTGATGTGCTGGTGTCTGTACCTATTTATAAAGATTAAGATCATTAAGCTAACTCAGCTCTTCTCTTCTTTCCAGAAACGTTTCTGAAGAACATCCACTGGTTCTACTTGAATCGTTACATCCGGCTGACTCCACTTTTGACTAAGCTAACTCAGCTCTTCTCTTCTTTCCAGAAACGTTTCTGAAGAACATCCACTGGTTCTACTTGAATCGTTACATCCGGCTGACTCCACTTTTGGCCGTGGCTGTGCTTCTCCAAGCATCCTTCTTTAACCGCATTAGCGATGGGCCATATTGGCAGTCAGTTGTGTATGCAACAGAAACATGCAGGACCAACTGGTGGACTACCCTACTTCATGTACAAAATTACGTTAACGTTGATGATATGGTAAGGTTATTCATGTTATTGAATCGTTTTCTTTGTTGTTAAAGTATCAAAATCAAAGCATTTATTTCAAGTAGGCTAGTTACAGGCACTTTTGAATTGTCGAAACAGAGACAACAATGAAAAGTAGCTACAGTCTCAGGCACAAGGCATAAAAACTGTGAAAGTACTGCAGTTGCCCATTCCCTAACGTAGATCTCTATGGAGAAGAACGGGCAAGAAACTCCATGGACACTCTTTTAAATCAGAATACTTTTACCCAACCTTGGTTACATCATTCATGTTAAGATGGTACATTATGTGAGAACGATGTAGCAGGATGTGTACGTTAAAAGTATCCATAGTAAACCATTCAAAAATAAAATAATTAATTCAAATAAGCCGTGGCAACCTAGAGATGACCAGTCATAACTGACAGCGCCCGTTCACGAACATGACGCATGTATCAGCACCATTCAACTCAACCATTTTGAAGGGAACTAAATGATCCGACACACGCGCCACCATCAGCGAGACATTTGAGTGAGCATGACATAATGTTAGCCGCCAGGGCACATTTAAGTCAGGAAAAGACATAAGTTTCCAGCGAATGACAGCTTTCTGGTACTCACACAAAATGGGCTATGCGGTTATATAATACTAAGTATGTCGCTCAATTAAGCTAGCCTTTTGACAAAAGCTTCCTCTAGCTGTTTCCATTAAACTCTATCAAGAGATACTCTCCTCCAGTTAGGGCCCCCTATAAGTTTTATCTCGTCCTCCCATCTACTATGTAGTTTTATTTATTTATTTAATGCACAATGTACACAACCAATTTTACACGCTAAGCTTAAACTAGTGAGTACATGACCCTGTTAGGGCGCAGCAAGATAACTTAAAACTAATATTGCAGAGCATGTATTATTATTTATCTAATAATTATGACTTACAGAGATCATTAGGAACTTTCACATTTAAACATTATGTTAATTAAACTATAAGTTTGAAAGTTCCAGTCTAGCATTTCGTTTCATTTACTCAATAAAATTAAAATCACAAGAAAATCCAATAAACATGTCACATAAAATATTAAATTTTCTTCCATTCATGTTACGATACTGATTTTTCTTTAGCTAATTTCCTTTACAATTTTACCAGTAGAGGCTTAAGGGATTACAGGTGTAATGTTATGTTTTAGACTAAGCTTCTGAGTGGTGAAATATTTATCAATGTTTTATTAATCCTTAAATGTTTATAATAGCAATTCAACTTTCATGGCGTGTCAAAACAATTGCTCTGATTTTTTATTTTAGAATCCTTTGTAAGTAAAAATAGAGAAAAACGTCGGGTTTATAACCCTACGATTAATCCGCCAAAACACTAATTGATTGATTTAAAATATGCATATTCAATATATTCTAGGGGTCCCTCAAGGTAACAGAATGGGTCCAACTCTATATGCACTTTACTCTGCACACATACCATGGCAGGCCTTTTCCAGAATTGTTTTACAAATTACATTAATTTGGTTTATTTACATTACAGTGTTTAGCCCACTCCTGGTACGTCGCCATAGATTTTCAGCTGCACGTGATATCGCCTTTGGTTCTCCTTTGGATGTTATCTGGCAAGAAACTATACGCTTGGATCGGTGTAGTAGGTGGACTTGCAGGTGTCCTGGCAGGCTCGGCTATTTATAGTTTCATCATAAATGTGCCTGCTGGGCACCTTGTGCCAAGGTGAGGAAAACTGTTTTTGCCGTATCTCGTTGGTCTACTGGTCACAAGCGCTACTGCTAAGCGCGAAGTCTTGGGTACGATTCCCAGGTCAGGTAAAGAGTTATTGGGGTTTGCCACCTGGAATTTGCTCAGTAGCAGCACGGAATCAGGTCTTGTGCCTGGTTGAAGGCAATACGCTCATCCCTGTTGCACGAGACTTAAACATAACTGGCTAACTGGCGAAATGTGGGTGTGCTAAAAGTACAACTTTGCTTAATGTTTCGGGAAAATTACGAGCGCGAAGTGAAATACCGATCAAATAATGTTTGCATTTTTTCAAAATAGTCGTATTATAATCTCAAATCGTCGAAGGCGAAAATACAATAAAGCGAAGTGATAATATATTTTATTACAATAGGGATACCAACACGCACTGGCACTGGTAAAGTTTTGTCTAAAGATGATGAAATAAAAAAGAGATGGAAGGGATATTTTGAAAATCTAATGAATGAAGAGAATGAATGGAGCGGTGTGCTTAAAGAGGTACAAGTAAATATGGGTTTGGTGAGGGAAATTAGCATGGATGAAGTGAGGAAAGCCGATCAAAGTATGAAAAATGGAAAGGCCATGGGCCCTGATGAAATACCAGTAGAAGTATGGAAGTGTTTAAAAGAAGACGGATGTATGTGGCTGACTTTATTCTTCAATAAGTTGTTGCATGAAGGAGCGATCCCACAAGAATGGTGCAATAGTTCGCTAGTGCCCATCTTCAAGAATAAAGGTGATGTGCAGGACTGCAACAACTATCGGGGGATAAAGCTCATGTCACATAGTATGAAAGTATGGGAGAAAGTGATAGAGAAAAGAATAAGAGAGGAGAGTAAGATCACCCAAAACCAGTTTGGGTTCATGCCAGGTCGAGGAACAATGGACGCCACTTTTGCACTCCGCCAATTGTGCGAGAAGTACAGGCGTGCACACAAAAACTTGCACATGGTGTTCATTGATCTGGAGAAAGCGTATGATAGGGTACCTCGGGATGTGTTGTGGTGGGCCTTGAAAGAGAAAGGTATACCTGGGAAGTATATAGAGTTAATTCGTGCTATGTACAGCCAATCTTGTACCTACGTCCGGTCAGCTGCTGGCAACACCGATGAGTTCAGTGTGGCTGTAGGCTTGCATCAAGGGTCGGCTTTAAGTCCTTACCTCTTCCTGTTGATTATGGACGCTTTGACGTCGGACATACAGGAAGAGGCACCCTGGTGCATGCTGTTTGCCGACGACATTGTTCTTGTCGGTGAAGATGGACCTGAGATCCAGAGCAGATTGGAGAAACGGCAACAGAAGCTGGAGAATGTTGGGTTAAAAATCAGCAGAACTAAAACAGAATACATGTTCTGCGATTTCGGCGGTCTCTCCAGTTCTGGAGCCATAGCGCTAGATGGCGCGTTTCTTCCTGTCTGCTCCGACTTTCGGTATCTCGGTTCACTCGTGCAAAGCGATGGCGAAATAAATCGTAGTGTAAAGCACAGAATTAACACGGGATGGATGAAATGGCGGCAGGTCACGGGAACAATCTGCGACTCCCGCATTCCCCTTAAACTTAAGGGGAAGATTTATAAAACAATGGTTAGACCTGCTGTCTTGTATGGATCGGAATGTTGGGCCACAAAAGGGATGAATGAAAGGCATTTGCATGTGGCGGAGATGAGAATGCTAAGGGGAATGTGTGGTGTTACGCGAATGGATAAAATAAGAAATGAGTATATAAGAGGAAGTCTGAAAGTGGCGCCGGTGACTGAAAAGTTGTGGTAATCGGTTGTCGTGGTATGGGCATGTGATGCGGAGGAATGAGGAAAATGTTGTGAGGAAAGTTTTGAGTATGAATGTGGATGGGTATATGAGTAGAGGAAGACCAAAGAAACGATGGATGGACTGTATAAAGAATGATATGGCAAGAAAGGAGGTGTCGGATGAGATGACGAGTAATAGACAAGTATGGAAGAAGAAGACATGCTGCGCCGACCCCAAATGAATTGGGATAAGGGCAAGAGAATGATGAGGGATACCAACACGAATCATGGGGTCGGCTTCTTAGTTTCAAAGCGTTGGAAAAATAACATTATGGTATTTGTCGCCTATTCCAATAGGATTGCCGCTCTGAAATTTCGTGTTGCTGAGACCAAAACACTAACCGTCATCCAGGTTTATGCTCCAACATCTTCGCAAAGCATGTGATGACAACAGAGGAACGTGGACATTGGTCATGGGAGACTATAACGCAAAAATCGGCCCCAGAATAACATCTGAGAACACAAATGTCCTAGGCCCACATGGCTTGGGAAACCGTAACGAGCGAGGTCACCGACTTTTAAAATTTGCCTTTGGTCAGAACTTAAGTGTGAGCAACAGTTTTTTCCACAAAAAACCCCACCGTTGATCGATGGACTTGGTTTTCTCCCGACGGACACACAAAAAACGAGATCGATTTTTGTTTGTCTTCCAGGAAACAAATAATAAAAATTGTAGAAGCACTTAACCAAATTAAATTTAGCTCCGATCACCGACCAGTCCGTATTGATGTACGTTTTGAAATGAAAATTCACGGCCACAAACTAATACAAAATGCAATAAAACGTTTAGATAAGACCACATTAATCTCGAACAAAGAAACATTTAACCTAGACATTAAAAATAGTTTTAGCCTATTAGAAACAAAATTTTCAGAAGATGCACAAGAACAATATGATAACATAAAACACGTTTTAAAAACTGCTAGCCAAAACATCAAGAGCCATAACAAAAAACAAAAGAAACTCACCAATTACACAATTCACCTTATCGAAGAACGACAGACAAAGAATTTTCAATCTTTAGGTTACAGAGAGCTCGATCGTAAAGTAAAGAGAAGCATACGACATGACATTAGACATTACAATACACAACTGGCTGATGCAGCTCTAACAAACAACCGATCTCTAAGATCTGCCATGCGCGGTATGGATACAGGCAGGTCCACAATTACACACATAAGGGATAACAACGGTGTGATGCAAGGAGATAGGACCAAAGTTATACAAATATGCACTCAGTTCTATAAGTCCTTATACTCTGAAAATACCACTCCCCAACTCTTAACACATACCACAATATTTTCTGTACTCGGCAAACATGACATAGAACCTACGTATATACATCTGTTGCAAAAAATATATCAGAACAGCACAGCAGCCATACGCCTAACTACCACCGGGCCAACTTTTCCCATTCAGAGAGAAGTCAGGCAAGGCGACCCGCTATCTCCCAAACTCTTCACAGCTACGCTGGAAGAAGTTTTTCAAGAGATAAACCCACACTGGCAAGACAAGGGTGTTGTTGTCGGCGGAAAGAGGTTAACTAATCTTCGTTTCGCCGTCGACATTGTCCTTTTTTCTTCCTCAGAAGCTGAGCTAGGCCTAATGCTCGATCAACTGAGCCACGCCAGTCTCCAAGTCGGCCTTTCAATGAATATGACTAAAACAAAACTGATGACGAACAGCACAAAGCGTAACATAGAAATTGGGGGTGTGGTGATTGAATATGTCCATGAATACATATATCTCGGCCAGATAGTCTCTTTCCAGGCAAGACAAGATAAAGAAGTTGCGTGACGCACCGAGAATGCCTAGAAGAGCTACTGGTCGATGAAACATTTGACGAAGAGATCTCTCCCTCTCGCACTTAAGCGAAAGCTCATGGACATGTGCATTCTCCCCACCCTCACCTATGGAGCGCAAACGTGGTCGCTTACAAAACGTCAGACGTCCGCACTTGGGGTCTGCCAACGAGCTATGGAGCGAAGTATACTGGGTGTCAAACTTACGGACCGTTTACCGCTACTTCACTCCAAAACTCAAATAGCTGATGCTGGCCTTACAGCTGCTAGGTTGAAGTGGAACTGGGCTGGTCACGTCTGCCGCGTGTCGGAGGAGCAATGGTCAAAAATTACCACTCAGTGGATACCAAATAGCAGGGAACGACAACGTAGCAGGCCCAGAAGGAGATGGCGGGATGAGCTGGACTCTTTCGTAAAGGATTGGCCTACAATCGCACTAGATTGAGAAATGTGGAAGGAGGGAAGGGAGGCCTTTGCCCTGCAGTGGGACAATATAGGCTTATACCAATACCTGAGGAGGCTCTCGTTAAGCAGCTGGATCAAGGGCTTGATTCAGAAAGCGGTACTTCTGGACACGGCTCGTATTGTTAGGAGGTTCCTCTCTCTGGAGCCCTGACCGCCGGTAGCTTGGACCCTGTTCCCGACACCGGTGGGCTACTATTTTTTATATTTTTAAATGTTTTTTATATGGTTTTTGTTAAGAAATATTTAAAAATGTAATTAGTGTGTAAGAAAATAAATAACGGAAATAATAATAATAAGTCGTATTATGTTGTACACAAAAACTAGACGTTATCGTATAAAGTCGGCGAAGGAGTTGCTAGTTTAGTATATAGTGTGCAATCCAGTTCAACAAAAGTTTTCGTCTTGAACCAATGCAAGATATATAAGACATTCAGTGTAGTTAATAGAGAGATTTTTCTTTATAAAATATTTGACATTATAACTTAAATTTTTATTTTTCAGTCGGTATACGGAAATGGAAGATTACCTGAAGTTATATTACTTCTTTACGCTGACGCGAGCTTCTCCATTTTTCGTTGGTCTTCTCTTCGGGTATATTCTCCACCTTTACCGAAATGAAAAATTATACCTTCCGTGGGTAAGTTGGTTTGTATGAAAATAAGTTCGGCCCATTTAATTAAATCAATAATCAGGCAAGTATACTCAATTCAACATAAATTCTGTCGTGTGATGCATAAAATAGTAGAAAACTTTATCGCATTCTTTATTATATGACGGACATCGTACCGTCAACCTGGTTATCAATATTGTTAACTCTAAGGTCGAAGCCTCACAGCCAGATGCTTCCTTCAAGGGACCTCGCGCACTACGTGGCCACGTCGACATTTGACAAGGCGTCGCATGGCCGGCCGCTATCTTGTACAAAACTGGTCGCCGTATGTGGAACCAAATTTTCTTCCTGGTCGAAATTTCTTAGGCCAAACGTCGTGGTCCTGGCCGTGTAGTCCGCGAGGTCATTTAGATCATCCGAAGCGCATGCGGCTCTAACCATTAGACTGACTGATAGTGTATTCACAGAAGTATCTATCAGTGTTCCATGTCTGTAGACGGTCCGCAATTTGCCCCTACCGGTTTGATCGGATCTTCCCTGCCTGTGCCACGCTTTTCTGCTAGGTTACAAAGTTTAATAGAAGTAACTAACGCATAGTTTAACTTTTGCAATAGCCACACTAACGCGTGGTGCATGAGTCATGATTAACTTGTCACTTGTTCTAGCTGCGCTACTCACCAAGCGTGTCATTGAACGAGGATCCTTGTTCGTACCGCTAGGGTCTTCGCTTAAGGTGGAAGCTCCAGGGTAGCCCGCGAAATTCAAATTTTCTTTGACTATGCCTTTTTATGAACAAGTCATTCAATGGGATTAAATGAACTTAGAGGGTATAACTATGTAACGCCATATTTGTTACGGTCGCAAATCATATTTTAATCTACATACAACCCGAAACTGACTTGCAAATTGCAAAAAACTAAACTAGAAAATTTTAATTACGCGGACTACCCTGATGCATTCACCTTAAGGGCGCTCCTTCACCGGGAGCACTAGCCTATAATGTAATAGTTCAGATTCACTTGTTTTTGTCCAAAAAAGAATCTTGGATTGTTACATTATTAGCGAGTACGCCCGGTAAGGGAACACCTTTATGCTTCCGAGCGAAAAAAAGAAAGTTTTTTTTTCAATACGTGTACATTTGGACTACATTTAAAACTAACTAATAAATATAGGACATTGTGTACCCCATGGCCGCGCCAGACTGATTCTTTTCAGCAGTATTGCCAGACACTGCCTTGCTTCGATCCATTCTATTAATTGTTATTGGATTATTGGTTAATAGAAAACATTTTTTTCAGCCCATCGCCATTTTGTTTTGGGTAAACGCCCTTGGTGTTTTGGGAGGTATCTTCTACTTCAAGTTCATGATCAAGCAGTTTGACTGGGACAACGAGTTGATGGACAATCTGATGAATTCTTTCATGAGGCCTGCTTATGCATGTACCATATGCTGGATAGTTACTGCTTGCGTACATGGTTATGGTGGTAAGACTTTAATTGTTACTACCTGTTATTTGCCTACAGTAGTGGTTCTTAACCCAAACTAACTTGACTAACTTAAATGGACTAAAAAGTCATGAGGGACCATTTGACAAAATTTCTGTTTTGCCATGGACCACCAAGTTGGTTTATTGGTTTGGAGATAATTTACAGTACAAAGTGTAATTAAATAAAGGGTTGTTCTATCTATAAATAAAACGCCGCCTCCGCCTCTGTACGGTTGTGCTTGAAGTGTTAAATAAATAAAACACGCATATAAAGTTATTCAAACCCCACAGTTTTTTTACGCGAAATTCACATAACAGTTACACATTTCAATGAGATAACTTTACTAACGACTGAATCCTTGGTTCATGGTAGTGAAACTCAAAGCCAAACGCATGTCGGCAGTGGCATCCAATTGATTTCGTCGCTTGTTTGTAATAATCAGAAGCGCCGATAACCCCTGCTCACATAGAAAATCGATGGAAATAAAGTTAGGTAACGTATAGCAATGTCTCGAAGTTTTTGTAAAAAAATTGCCTTTTGGCTCCAAAAATCTTCAAAATCAACTCAAATTCAAATTATTTATTTGAGAAACATAGGTTCAATATGTATATTAAGATCTAATTCGAATGTCAGGAACGTAATGGATGTGTCGGCAATTCCTGATTCGAATATATCTTTAAAGTTACTCGTGTTGCATTTCAATCTTCTTCTTGAATTTCATCAGGCACCTCAGAAACGTTGACAATGAAAGTATTGTGGATCAGTTAAACTCATAGATCTTTTAATTGAATAAAATTTGTATCTCCTAAACAGCTTATTCAAAAAGAACAAGAACAGCAAATGAACTTGGAGGTCCCCAGATGGCAATCATAGAAATGAAATAGAACAACCCAAATTCATTTGCAGATACATCAGTCTTACAAAAATTTAACTTTAATACGGATCACCGCTTAGTCAGAAGCTCTCTGAAATTAAAACCCCCAAAAATACCCAGAAAACATATTAAGAATACAACAAATATCCTACATCAAGAAAATTACAAAGAAATTTCTCAGTCCCTGGCAGGAAATCGGTCAGAGTTAACAAATGAAGACACAGGAATTGAAGTAAACTACAACATGTTAGAAAAACAACTAAAAACCCACATTACAAATTAACCCAGAAAACATAAATATGAATTAATCCAGAAGACACTACGTCTAATTGATGAAAGAAAGCAGGACCCTTTAAAAAGAGTAGTATCAACCAAATAACAGAAATTAGTAAGGATATAAAAGAGAACATCAAGAAAGATCGAAGACATAAAAGACTACATACTCTCGAAAGGTGGGCTTGGAAAGAATTGAGAGAAGTAAATAAGGAATGGATACCAAAGGTGAAGGGGAAAAATAACACTGTGACCAAAAGTGTAGACATTATTGAAACAGCAACACAATTTTATAGAGAACTATACGCAGACCATTGCCCCCCGCTTCATCCAGTCAGTGGAAGTTTATCACAACTCCACTTAACAGAACTTGAACCCGATCCAGAAATATTACAGAGAGAGGTGGAAATAGCAATTAATGGTCAAAAGATGGAAAAAGCACCAGGCCCTGATAAAATCTCCAACGAACTGTTGAAAGAATCCGCAGAGGAACTAATCCCTTTACTAACAAAATTATTCAACAGAATTATGTTTAACCAGCACATTCCTGCACAATGGGAAACTTCACACATCATTCTGCTTCACAAAAAAGGGCCGAAAGATGACATAAGTAACTACAGGCCTATAAGCCTTATGTCCAACTGGTACAAAATATTCTCGAAAGTTATTCTTGAAAGAATAAGTCTGAAACTGGAGGACAGTCAACCAATAGAACAAGCCGGCTTTAGGAGAAAATTCTCGACAATAGATCACATACACACTATGAAACAGATATTGCAGAAGTACAATGAGTACAATAAAACACTGTACATGGCGTTTATTGACTAAAACAAAGCGTTTGATAGCATAAGTCACGAAGCTATATGGGAAACTTTGGCTACCCAAGGCATACCTGGAATATATATTGAACTACTCAAAACTATATACTCGAACACCAAAGCTACAATACAAATAGTTAAAAGAGACAGGGCCCGAGTTTAAAGTTAAGAGAGGCGTCAGACAAGGCGACCCAATGTCACCCAAATTATTCTCTGCAGTCCTGGAAAATATATTCCGGAAACTGGATTGATCTCACCTGGCTCTCAACATCGATGGACGGAAACTAAATCACCTCAGATTCGCAGACGACATAGTCCTATTTGAGGAAAACCCAAAAATCATCTTCAGCTCATGATCCAAGCTTTAAGCAAGGAAAGTGCCTTGGTGGGATTGTCCATGAACACAACAAAAACATGACTGTTAACCAATTCGGAAAAAAAACCAAAAGAGGTAGATTCAAAACCACTTGAGTATGTAGATGAATACACAAATCTAGGGCAAATAATAGCACCAAAAGATCAAACCAATAAGGAAATTAACACAAGAATATCAAGTGGTTGGAGAAAGTATTGATCACTAAAAGTATATCTAGAATTTAAGTAGGTACATTAGTAGGTCTTTAAAATTCAATTTATAATTAAACGAGCATTTTGCATGTGGTGTTTGCCTGTAATTGGTTGTGCAGTTAGATTTATGATACAATTACTTACATGTTCCTATCTGTGTAATATCTGTAACAACTGTTGGTGAACAAAAAAAAATAAAAAAAAGAGATCATGAAATCCAGAGACTTAGTAATGGCTATAAAGAGAAAAGTTTTCAACATCTGCATACTACCCTGTATAACATATGGATGTGAAACATGGGCACTGACGAAACAATACAGAAACAAATTGTAATACTGCCAAAGGGCCATGGAACGGAGCATGACAAACATATGAAAAGCAGATCATGTAAGAAATGAACAATTGAGAGCAAAAACCAAGCTACCGGACATCTTGACCAGGATTGACCAACAAAAATGGAAATGGACTGGCCACATGATGAGAACAAATTCAGAGAAATGGAGTAAAGGAATGACCGACTGGTATCCAAGGGACAGTAAACGCAGCAAGGGGAAGCAGAAAAAAAGATGGGAAGATGAGCTTAAGCAAACAGCGGGCCCCAATTGGAGGAGAGTGGCTCGTGACAGAAAACAGTGGAAGGAGCTAGAGGAGGCCTTTGCCAAAAGGCACATTGAATTGAGAGACATATTATAACAACAGATAGAGAAACAGAAACAATTCAGAATAAAGGGCAATTTATTATTTTTTAATATTATAGGTTACACCCGCCTCAAAATCCTTCGGGCATTATAGACGTAATGATGTAATTACATCTTTGTATTCACAGGTCCAATAAACTGGTTTTTATCGCATAAAGCATGGCGGTTACCAGCTCGCCTGACATATGGGATGTACTTGTTCCACTACCCTCTCATGATCAGCCTCAATGGCGCTGCTGTATCGCCAATATTCTTCTCACCTGAACGGTTTGTGAGTATTATCAAATAATGAAACATGTACCAACAATTCAGTACCTACATAATTCTAAACCCAGAATAGATACAATTTTACATAGCATAGCATAATCAGCCTATAATGGTCACACTGCTGGGACACCAGCCTCCTCTCTAGAGAGGGAATGGGTTATAATCCACCACGCGTGTGTGCTGTGTGTACACGTTGTATGCTGTAGTGACAAAAGCTTGTACAACATTTCAAAATAACTCTAAAAGGAATATTTCAGGGAACAATGAACTTCTCTCTTTATTGTCCACTTGTATTAATTTCAAAATTCTTTTACAGGCATTCAAGTTTGTGGCCCATACTGTGTTGGCTGTGATGTGGTCCTTTATCTTCACTCTACTTGTGGACACCCCAATAACAGCACTCTTCAAACAGCTGATGAACTCAGGTATTCTACATTGCTCTGTATTTTTCAAAAAAACAAGAACAATAAATACCACAAAAGTAACTAAGCATAGCGATGTGCAAATGATACCCCTAGAATACTCGTCCTGCAGGATACTCCTGTGTTTCTTAACATTTATTAATCATAAAAGAATATCGTATAAGAACATAATGTAAGAATATATAAATTAATTAAGATAGAATACGATTAAAAAATAAAGCTATTGTTTTCCAGGAAAGAACACAACACCTAGAATTGTGATCGACGAAGCGACGGAAGAGGATATGGAAGTAAATAATGATAATACTGAGGGTATTCAAAGAAATATGGCGACTATTGATGAAGATGACGACGATATTGTAGATTCTGATGATGTAAGTTCTGAATCAGATGACGACGCCTCTCAATCTAGTTCTAATGACGGATATTCTGAAACAAATGATATCACCTCTGAGGCTACTTCTAATGTTGTAAATTCTGAACCCTCTGTATCTAATCCTAATGAAGTGAAATCTCATTCTAGTGATAGTATTGTTGAACCTGGCCCTTCTCGTAGAGACTCTAGTCATAAAATTGTTGAGCCAAATACGGCAAGTATAAACTCTACTGATAAGATTGTTGAGTCTGTAGAATTTAGCGCTCGTCTGGTTTAGCTCTAAATCCTGGGTTGGTTGATATTTGGTTGATTGGTTATGGTTTGGTTGTTGGTATATGACCACTGGTTAAATTATACGAAATTATATGGTTTAAAAGTTTATATTGATACCGGTTATAAAATGGTAAATCTAAGCTAAATTAGCACTAAGATGGTTTGATATGGTTTGGTTGAGTTACGCGGTTGGTGTCCGAACACGCACTCCCTTGGTAATACTTGCGATACATGCATTTATGGAAATGCACGAAGGCAAAAGTGCTGAGCTGTTCGGTTGCAAATATAGTACCGAACATATTCCCGAGCACAAGATGAGATAAACGGATAAAGTAATCATCAAATCACCTTAGTTAACAAGTAAGATGGTAAACAAAAGTAAAATTAACTATATAAAATGGTAAGTTTTAGTAAAAGTCTTATATTAAAATGGTAAACAAAAGTAAAATTAATAATAAATGGTTGCCTTAAAAAACATAAATTCTTTACACTAACGAGTCTTCCACTGTAAGCACACGTTCTTTACGCACTTTAGGCAACGTAGCCCTTTCCTTTTTCCCCGCACTACGCATAGCACTGGGCCACCGCCTAGCGAAATATGCACTTAAACCCATGTGTTCACTCTCACTTTGCTGACGGTCAGCAGTACTCTGCTTTCGCGGTTGCACTTCACTTTGCACTGTTACTCGATGTGTAGACTCCGATGTAGTCGCCACAGACTCCTGTCTGTGGTGAGACTCCGCCCGCCTGGTCGTAGAATGCGAGCAGCATCTCACTCTCGTCCAGACCCAGACTACTGCCGCGCATAGGACTACTCCCAGCAGTAGGTAGACGACGGTGTACTGGTGAATGTCATGGACTGATATGTCATCGATCTCTGCTTTGGTGGATTTTAGTGTTTTGATTTGTTCTCCAAGAATGAATAGAGATCTGTTCAGACTCATGTCCTCTGGTAATTCTGCTTCGGTTGGTATTTTGACGTTCACAATATGGTTTATTTGGTCTAGCTCTGGTACGAGCATGTCTGGTGAAAAAAATAATTGGTTGGATTGTTGTTGTAAAGAGTTTAGTGTGAAATCTTTACTTTTAATAAAGCATTTCTGAGTCATGCTAATGACCCCTGCTCGAGTCAGCTGACGAACGGTAACTTGATCGTCACATATGATTTTGATGGAATATGTGTCACAGCAAAAATATAGGTATTGTGACGTTGAGTGTAATTCTACCCATCTGTCTTTGCACACTGTTCTTTCAGTTTTACACCTTTTGTTTATTGGGCTTATTTCGCAAAAGTTTTGGTCATTTTCCAAGTTTAGGATTGGTTTAAAGAGCTCACACATGAGGGATTCCCCGTGATACAAGCATGTATCAAGTTCATGTTGGGTGGGTACAAAATAGGCATCCTTTTTTAGGTTCACAGCGACGTACTCCGATATTGGTTTTATGCTGGTCATACTGTAATTGGTTTGTTGCGGGACTGGTATTATCCTGTATAATTGAAAACTTTCTCGTGCGATGAGCGGGAATGTAATTTCGAAAATAATATATTTTTCTGTGACCCGCGCCTTTGCTCTCAGTAGCTTGTAGATATGCTGAAGGTCTGTCTCTATGTTTGCGATTGGTAAGTTTAAATCTTGAGGCATTTGGCCGTAGATAATTTGTAGCTCTCGTTTGAGCTGCGCTGGTGTCAGTAGATGCAGACTGATTTGGCCATGGTAGATTTCCGATATTGTATCGATCAAAGTATCTTGTATCTTTTTCAAGTTTTGCATCATATTAATGGTAGCTATAGAGACTAATGTGAAGTCCTGTTGTGTAGTTATCACATCGATTTCTTTTTGCAGCTTACTGTTAACTTTGTCTAAGGCATTTAAATGTTTGTTTATGGTTTTGTGTTGTTTTGCTATTATGTCTTCAGTTCTTTGTAGTACATTGTGTTCTGCTTCGACGATAGATGTCAAGTTTTTCCATAACTGACCTTGGTGGTGTTGGTTAAGGTGTATTAGTTCAATGTCCTGCTTGTATTTTTCTGCGAAACTTTCGTCTAGTACTCCGAACAATGAGTTTGCAATGGAGCCGACAGCATTGATAAGGCCGCGTCGTATTCGTAGGCGCTCGCCGTAATGCTGGCTAAGCAACAGCTGGTTGTAGTATTGCAGTTCATTGTAATCGTGACGTATTTGTTGGAGTATCATATGACAGTGGCTGGATTCCATAATTTTTTCGCATGTTTTGTCGAGATAGCTTGTAAAGTCATTGATAGCTTTATCTCCTTGCCAATACGGAGACATGTTATAGTATGTCACTAATTTCCACTTATCCCGAATCAGTTGTACTTTCCCCACGGTGTCAAAGTACAAAGTTTTATTGGTATCAAATTGTGTAATGTTGTATAATGCTGTTGTTGGCAGTATTATACTTAAGAAAAATAACAATGCCAGTGCAATGTTAACTATCTTGGGATAAGTGCTGTGCGTTCTCGTTTTTGGTTGTTCTGGTTCGCCTTTTGGTTTTTCTGGTATGGTTGCTTCCACCTGATTTATTGGTAAAACTGATAGTTTAACTACAGGGCGCTTCATGTAGCCGTTTTTGGTTTTTAGAGTCACTACTCTGACGAGGTCATCTTTTCCTGGATGAACTTCCATCACACGACCCATTGGCCATTTCCCTGCTGGTAAGTTGTCGTCGTGTATCATTACTAAATCACCCACGTTGACGTTCTTCTGGTATTTCATCCATTTGCTTCTGGTTGATAGTTGAGTTAAGTACTCTGTTTTCCATCTCTTCCATACATCTTCAAATAGTTTTGACACAAGATGCCACCTGGTTCTGGCGTCGTCTGCTGTTTCAATTATGGTTAAACCTGGTCGTGCTGATAGAAAATGGGCTGGTGTGAGGAAATTCAAATCCTCTAGGTCTTCTGATAGTGCACAGAGTGGTCGTGAATTCAGGCAAGCTTCTAGTTTTGATAACAGTGTGGTGTATTCTTCAAACGTAAGTTTTTGTTGTCCAATCACGCGTTTGAGGTGGTGTTTGAGACTTCGCACGGCTCTTTCCCAAAGTCCTCCCGCATGAGGCCAAGAAGGTGCGTTGAAATGCCATTCAATTTGTAGTTCCGTTATCTCATTATAGAATGACTTATTGAAAATATTTTGAAGATGGTCGTATTCTTCTTGTAGAATTCTGTTGGCTCCAACGAAATTGGTTCCATTGTCGCTATAGATGTGACGTGGAGCTCCGCGTCGTGCTGCCATTCTGGTTAATGCGGCTAGGAAAGCTGAGCTGGTTAAATCTGAGACGAGTTCTAGATGCACAGCTTTCGTCACCATACATACGAAAAGCGCTATGTAGCCTTTGGTAGTTTTTATCCCACGCCCTTTGTTTGCTTTCACTTCCACAAAGCCTGTGTAGTCGATGCCACAATGATAGAAAGCGCTTTCAGGGTTTACTCTGGATGATGGTAGATCACCCATGAGCTGATATTGTTGGATGGGCTCTTGCTTCTTACATGTAACACACTGTCGTATAACTTTCTTTGTAGCTGAATATCCGCTGATTATCCAATAGTTTTGTCGAATATTTGACAAAGTAAGACGTGCCCCACCGTGGTAGGTTAACTCATGAGCGTATTGGATTATTAGTGTGGTAATTCGATGGTTGTGTGGTAATATGATTGGGTGTTTCATCTCTTTGCTTATTTGTGCGTTTCTTAATCTGCCCCCTACTCGTAGGATACCATCTTGGTCTATGATGGGGTGTAATGGTAATAGTTTACTTTTCGAATGCACGTTTCCATTCTTAAGTAAGCAACGGACATCGCTGGCAAACTCCATATGTTGCACACTTTTAACGATCAGCAGTTTTGCGCGGCGGAGTTCACGTAATGTGAGATAAGGTTGACGGCCTTCTTTTGCAGTAGTTAGTCGTTGTATCCATGCAAAAACTCGTACGATTTTTGCGAAGGAACTCAATTTGTTTAATAAATGGTGGATAATATTTGGTATAGTCATGGTTGCTGTCTGGTGATTTTCCACAACTACTGCGTTTGACTGCCTTATCTCTAAGCTGGTTTCATATGTGGTTTGAGAAATGTCGTGGTTTTGAAATGATTGCATCCATGATGGCCCTTGCCACCACAGATCGTGGTTCTTTAATTGTTTGGTTCTCAATCCACGGCTGGCACAGTCCGCTGGATTTTCAATGGTTTTGACATAACTCCATTTTTCTTTTGGTATTATTTTGGTAATTGCTTTCACGCGATTTGAGACGAATGGTTTCCATCTCGCTGGATCTCCTTGAATCCATCCTAACACTGCTGTAGAATCACTCCAGCAATATATTTCTTGGTTATAAGACTCTAGACAAGTCTGTACCTTTTGCATCAGCTGTGATAATAGTTGAGCACCCATTAACTCTAGCCTTGGTATAGATATGTCTTTACTAACAGGCACTAATCTTGCTTTTCCTGCGACCAAAGTTACCTCGTTAGTATTATTTTGGTTGTTGACTTTGCAATATATAACAGCGGCATACGCCTTGTTCGACGCATCACAGAATCCGTGTAGTTGCAAGCTATGGTTTTCCTTTACTCCTAGCCATCGTTTTACTTCTATGGTATTGATGTCTTTTAATTCTCCCCTTAAGTTTAGCCACTTGACCTTGATATCCTCTGGTAGCGCGTCATCCCAGTTAAGAGTTGATGACCAGACACTTTGAAATAGCATCTTCATGGTGATAGTTAATGGTGTAAGCCAGCCTAATGGGTCAAATATTTTTGATATGTCGGAGAGAAGCGACCTTTTCGTTGGTTTTGGTGATGATACTGGTTCTAGTTTTGAGTCAAAGATGAATTTATCCTGTTGCGGGTTCCATCCAAGCCCCAATGTTTTTGTTGAGTCTGACTGTTTAAACTCGTAGATTTGCTGGTTCCACAAATCTTTTTCTAAGTCAGCGAGTAATTTTGGTTCATTTGTGGCCCATTTCCGTAAATTAAACCCACCCTTACTGAGTAGCTTAATTAGGTCTGATTTAAGCTGTTTTGCTTGGTCCATTGAATTTGCTCCACCACAGTAGTCATCCATGTAGAAGCACTCTTCTAACGCTTTCGCTGCTGCAGGGAAATTTGGTTTTTCCTCAGCAGCTAGTTGTTTTAGGCACATCATAGCCAAAAATGGTGCAGGCTTTGTGCCGTAAGTTATGGTTGTAAGTTGGTATGTCTGAATGGGTTGGTATGGTGAGTCCCTCCATAGTATCTTCTGATACGACTGATCTTCAGGATGTACCATTATCTGTCGATACATTTTCTCTATGTCCGCGGTGTAAACGAACTGGTACTGTCTCCATTTTAAAATTAGCTCCTGCAGATCTTGTTGGAGGTTGGGACCTCGGTACATGACGTCATTCAAGCTAAGTCCTGATAATGATCTAGCCGACGCATTGAACACAACGCGCAATTTTGTAGTGGTTGACTCAGCACGAGTGACGCAGTGATGTGGTAGGTAGCACTCGGGTTTCGTACTTGTTGCTGACGGCATCATATGGTATAAGTTAGAATACTCATTCATAAACTTTGTATATTCTGTTTTCAGTTCTGGATCTTTCTGTAACTTTCTCTCTAAGTTACGGAATTGTGCCAATGCTAATGGTTTAGTGGAACCTAGCTGTTCCTTGGTTTCTGCTTTAAATGGCAGTCGGACTTGGTATCTCCCGTTTTCTAGTCTCTCTGTTGTTGATAGAAAGTATTGCAGACATTCATGATCTTCGGTGGACATTTCATTCTGCTGGTTGATGTCTTCATTTTCCCAAAATCTGCGTAAGTCGTCCGTATTGTGAAGAACGACGTTACACCTGTATTGTGGTGTCATTGTCCCACAAAGCAACCATCCTAATTGCGTTTGTTGGGCTATTGGTTGATCGTCGCCATCGCCCCTCAAAAGGCCACCTAAAGCAATCCTGCAGTATACATCTGCTCCAAGCAGTAAGTCCACTGGTCGACTGGTATTAAATTCTGGGTCCGCCAAATTAATGTTTTGTATGTGACGCCAAGTTGGTTTTATGAATGATTTATTTGGTAAACTTTTGATGAGATTGTTCATTATAAGGACCTCACCCTCTAAGGCAAACTCACTATAAATTGATTTAATTCGGATGGTCATTACACCCTTGCAGCTGTTTTCTTTTTCGCCTACGCCGAATATGGTTCCTTTGCAAGAGTGTCTTCGTAATTTTAAAACTTGTGCCGCCTTCTCACTTATTAAAGAGATTTGAGAGCCCTGGTCTATCAAAGCCCTCATGGTATGGTATGTGCCGTCATATCCAGGAATTTCTACTAAGGCCGTAGCTAAGAGTGTCTCGGACATGTCATTCCAAGATGCATGGGTTGAAGTTGCTGCTTGTTCATCATTGGTCAGACATGATGTCGCAAGTGTGTGTGCAGGTTTATGATTTGGTTTTGCTGATGTGTTTGGCCTGTTTTTGGTTGTTATTGCGTCATGCAATAATGAATTATGTTTAGCGTTGCATTTGCGACATGTTTTATTAGAAAAACAAGGTTTATTTAAATGGTTGAATAGGCAATTCGTGCAACAATTTAAATGGTTGACAGTTTTTAGTTTTTGCTCATCCGACATTTGCAAAAATTGGGTACATATCCATAACCCGTGGTCAGCATTACACAATGCGCAGGTGATCGACCGCGACACGTGTAACGATTTCGTATGGTTTTTCATGTTGTTTGAATAGCCTTTGTATGATGATTGTTGGTTATTATTTGAACTATAATATTTCTTCTGGTTTGCTTGATAATTTTGGTTTTGTGGTTGGGTGGTCAACTTTTGGTTATATGTTTCTTGTTTACGCCGCGATGCTTCTAAGGCGGTAAACTTGTTTTCCAAGAAATCTAGGAATTCTTGAAGTACTGGTAGTTCCCTGGGATTCTTCACTGACTCAATGTATTCGGCGAATAACTCACTGTCAAGTTTCTGTGCTAGCAAAAGTACCAATAGTGGATCCCAGGTGGTGATATCTACTCCTAAGTTCTGAATTGCGTGGAGACATTCTTTGGTCACGTCATGCAGTTTTTTGATCGCCCCGATGGATTGTTGCTGCATATTAGGAATGTTCAGAAGTATGTTGATGTGAGACGTGAAAATAAGTCTGTTGTTGCCATATCTGTGGTTTAGTATTTTCCAGCATACCTCGTAATTCTCTGAGCTAATCTGAAGATGGTGGATCAGACGCTCAGCTTCTCCTGTAACTTTGCTCTTTAGAAACTGCATTTTTTGTGCGTTTGATAAAGATGGATTTTTATGGATGGTCTCTGTGAATAAGTCCTTAAACGATGTCCAATGGTGGTAGTTGCCTTGGAATGTTGGAATATCCATCTGTGGAGTAGATTTGTCGCGATGTGATACAGACCACATTTTCGAGTTAATGGTTTTCTTTAAATCGTTATACATTTTCTCATATCTGTTGAATTCTTCTTGGTACCAGACATCCTCATCCCCGTTTCCACCTTCTATTTCCCAGTGCAGGCTATCTATAATAGCCCAACGACTTTGAAGAGACTTTAATGCATCGTCGTACTCCCACTTGTTCTGTAATTGGTCTATTTCTATGGTAGCTACTGTTCTCATAAAAGCTCTAAAATGGATAGTCTGCTTTTTTATCATCTCTTCTAGCTTATTGTCTCTGCTCGTATCCCTACTTTGCTGCTGCGGTAGCTGTGAATGAGATGATTCCCCTGCTTGTTTCGATGTGCTTGACTCTGCCGACGGTTGTTGAGGTTCTTGCTGCTTTGACAACAGGTTCTCCATGGTTTTGGTAATTAGCTGCTTGATAGACGAATAGACTTCCTCCGCCTTATCAAAACAATTTTTAGTGAAATATACATGGTTAAATTCTGAAAGTTCACAGCACTTTCTATGGTTGCGCTGATATTCTCTCCAATAATTTTCTAATATCTCCAACTTCCGTTTGCAGTAATCTATGGTTTTTCGCTCAGCCCCGTCTTTCTTAATGTTAGTTAGAAGTTTAACCAAAGAGTCGTAAACCTCCGTTTGGCTGACTGCTAACTGCTCCATTATTCTCACGGTCAGCTTAATACTCAAGTGAAAATAAAGTGTAAAATGGTTTGGTCTGACCTTATATTCTCCTTACGCGACAGCTGCCCAATTTCTTCCAAATTGATGTCACTGCCTATCTACTTTCCCTACAAACTGGTAAAACACAAAACACTGGTTGCAAGGTCCCGGCGCACAAACACTTCACTGTACTTCGCGAACCGAGGCCCTTAATGCTCGAAGGACCATGTAGAATTTAGCGCTCGTCTGGTTTAGCTCTAAATCCTGGGTTGGTTGATATTTGGTTGATTGGTTATGGTTTGGTTGTTGGTATATGACCACTGGTTAAATTATACGAAATTATATGGTTTAAAAGTTTATATTGATACCGGTTATAAAATGGTAAATCTAAGCTAAATTAGCACTAAGATGGTTTGATATGGTTTGGTTGAGTTACGCGGTTGGTGTCCGAACACGCACTCCCTTGGTAATACTTGCGATACATGCATTTATGGAAATGCACGAAGGCAAAAGTGCTGAGCTGTTCGGTTGCAAATATAGTACCGAACAGAGTCTAATGTTGCAGTTGTTAAGTCTAGTGATAGTCTGGTTGTGCCTAGTGCTTCTCGTAGTGACTCTAGACGTAAAATTGTTGAGCCAAATACGGCTAGTATAAACTCTAGTAATAGTCTTAATGAGCCCAGTACGTCTAGTGCTAAATCTAGTGATAAAATTGTTGAGCCAAGTACTACTCGTATTGATTCTAGTAGCAATGATAATAGTGTGGTTGCCAGTGATACAAATGTAAATTCTGATAGTGTACCTGATACTGCCAAAAATGCAGAGTAGAGTAATGCAGACTATCGAGGAGAAATAGTAAGGTTAAAATACAAGGTGACTATTATAGCGAACATTGCTTAGTAAGACCGGTAGACCCACTTGATGGATGCATATTTAGTCACTTGTTCATATTTTTGTATTACTGTAGTCAGTACATATTTTTGTATTACTGACGTAAGTACCTACTTTTAATGCTTATAAAATACAGAATATTTAAGTACTGCTTTGCTGATTAATATCAAGAGATTTGACATTGAATTACCATTGAACGTTGTACCTACTGAACTACAAACAAAAATGATAAGATTCATATCAAACGGATTATTTTGCAGGTTAATGTACTCTAATCATTTTAGTGTAGGTTATTAGGGTATTTTGATTTTTCTAACGTCAGTTATTTTTTTAGAATAACTTTTGTTAGTGTTTGTATAGACAAATCAGGCCTTAATCAATTAATAGTTAAGACCCTGGGTGCCCATGGTATTTTTGACCAACTGTCGAACATGTAATGTAACATTATTATGTAAATAGTGTATTCGTAAGTGTCACCCTTAAGAGATCTTTTCTTGTATACCGTTTATAATATGAAAAATAATAAAAAAATTATAAAGAAATTAATTATTATAAGAACATCAAAGTATTTTTATTTCAAATAAATCCTTGGGATGGATATCAGTATAAAGTGTGGGTGCTTCACATGGTAAATGCTGCGAAAAGGATGCTACGCATGGGCTCTTGCTTTAGGCCGTAGTTCAGTCCATGGTCGAGAGTGAGAGGACTTAGGACGCCGTATGTTCTCCAGCTACTATGGGGCAGATATACAGCGATATACAGGAATATGCAAGGGGACAGATTTTGGGGTTCTGTTGCCTGAGCAGATACACGCTCGACACGGTGGCGCCGCCCCTCTGATTCAAGAGGAAACGCGGTGATGGGGCCCGCATGGAAGTCATGCTGACCAATACCTGGGGGAGTGTGAGGAACTGCACAAATCTTTTAGCGCCCCGTCTAAAGATAGTCAAAGAACACCGTCTGGTCTGGCAGATCCTTCGTCCTGCCCCAAGTAGAGGGCATTTGTGAGGCTTCATTCGTTCTTTCCACAGCAAAATCTATTATTGTTACGACTAACAAGATTTATGTAATAACAGCCGCTTGGGTCGATCTTTAGGTTAAGCCGTGTTTGCCTAGGTTGGTCCGTGGATTAGTAACCACCCATTGTATACCGAGCTTCCTCCGTGCCTCGTAAAACAGGTTAAGCCGTTGGTCCTGGCTATTTATAGACCTTCGACTGGTGTCTTACTAAGGGGTAGGTATCGTATTACCCAGTACTGGGTTGTGGTGGTAAGATAGATAGTCGCTCCATGTAAAATACTGGTATTCAGCTGCATCCGGTTATACTGGAAGCCGACCGCAACAGACGAGTAGTTGAGAAAAGGCTAGGCAGATGATGATGACAATATTAACTTCTGTAACTTATTACAAAAAATGCGTTTTTGTGTAGTCACTCAGAGAACAATGGCATATATCAACGTAACTACTATGAGGTTCAGAGTGCGGAGAGTAGGCGTCAAAGTCGCCTGACCTAACAGGTTGGTCCGAGCTCGCGGCCCTGCCAGCAAGCGTGGATGGCGTCGTCGCAGCACCTACTAACGGGGTCAATTGGGATGCGAGAGTAAATAGGGACAAAACTTTGATAGGGATTTCATCGTTGACTACAAATAATTCGCAACTAAAAAGGTATTGGGATCATTTCTGTTTTCTTTCTTTTTCGTGTGGTTAGTGCCTAACCTCTTTGCCTCTGACTTGGCTTTACATGCTGTCGAGAAATATCTCTCAGACACGCTTGATTGGTTTCCTCACGATGTTTTCCTTCACCGAAACAAGTGATAATTAAACAATACGCACACTATTCCGAAAAATCAGAGGTTTTAAATTTAATCAAATAGAGTCCTTTTAGAGAGCTCGTGGCTAAATAATAACAGCCACTCGGGTCGATTTTTAGGTTAAGCCGTGCTTGCCTAGGTTGGTCTGTGGATGGGTGACCACCCATTACTTACCGAGTTACCTCCGTGCCTCGGAAAGCACGTTAAGCCGTTGGTCCCAGGTGTCATTTGTAGATCTTTGACAGTCGTTAGGTAGTCAGTGGCCCAAAAAGTCTGACAAACAGTCTTACCAAGGGGTATCGGATTACCCAGTACTAACTGGGTTGTGGAGGTCAGATAGGCAGTCGCTCCATGTAAAATACTGATATTCAGCTGCATCCGGTTAGACTGGAAACCGACCCCAACATAGTTGGGAAAAGGCTAGGTGATAAGAGTCCTTTTAGGCTACCAATAACATTTAAATAACATGAAAATGCCTTTCAAAGCTTCGTCTCGATTCACCCCCATGTCCGACTCATCCCATTTTATCGATACCTATCAGTGACTTCTTTTATCTTGCCTCGTATGAGCAGCTGATCATTAAAGATGATAGCGGGCTGTTCAATGCCCATGGTGCGCTGGATCTAAGTACTAAGGTATCGTTATTTGTAATGCAAAGCCAGTCCATTCCTCAGACTTGTAGTCACGTCGCTCTTGTTCAGATACCATAACTTCCAGAAATTATAAACGGTGTTTATTCAACAAAATGTATATTACAGTATAACACACTCTATTACAGTCTAGATCAGGTCGGTGTTTCGTATCCAACTTCTCCGAGAAGGATCACCCAAACAAACTCAGAGGTCACAGTGTCTTTTCAAGTCCTGGCATTATCTGGGTCAGATCATATGATAACCTTGCAGATTGGGGTATGAGATGATTAATTTCAGTGACCTTGCCCGGTCAGTGAACCCATGTGTCACACGATTCGACGTGGTTGCAATATCATGCTACCGCGTAAGAGTTTACGATATAATCTAGGTATATGTAAGACATCGGTCAACAACCTCTGATTAACTAACAACTAATCAATGTTCCTGATCACCTACATAATATTATCTTCATTAATAATTTAACGCAACACCTTGATTAGATTAGCTGGCATAATTATAAAAATAATGCTCCCGTCATTTTCTTAATACTTCCGATTTTGCTTTTGCTAGTTGATCATTGCGAAATTCCTTATGAAAAAAATTGTGACATAAAAAATATCGTTGATATTAAAATGATTTTTAAAGTGATTTTAAGTTTAGTTTTAGTTAATTTAGTATCAGTTAAAGGGCACATTCAACAACCGGTACCAAATGAAGCGTTAGACCAGAGTCTTTACGAAGATGTGTTGGATCCAGAGCAATGTCTTGAACAAATAAATATAATTAGAAACAACACGTATTTAGCCTTGTTCTGTAAGTATTATTTTTTTGTTTATATATGTGCTTGAGTAATATGCAAAAAGTGGACCAATATAGCCCGAATAATTTAATACCCGATGAATAATTTAATAATGAGGCTCTAGCACGAGCGCGCGGTGTTAACGTATCGAAAACGCGCCGATTTAATAAAAAAAAATTGTCAAAGAAATGAATATCAATCTGATTTTTTAAATCGAAAATACAATTATTGGAAAAATCAAAGAATTGTATTGGATTGACATTTTATGCTACCGAAGCCCTTACAGTATGACCACTTTATGTGTGCAGTTCAAGGTGGCGTTGCTTGTCAAGAAAATTTGCATCGATATGTCAAACTTGGTACATTTATTTTAGTTCTGTATTTTCCCGTCTGTGCAGATAAGTTGGTTGAAGTGTAAGTTCAGTATTCTATCGAAAACCGTTGTATAATTTACGGAACTTTGACAGCGATTTGAAAACGATTGTCATTTAGCTAGATCAGGGTCTGCTTTCTAGTATACATAAAACGGGGCGAAAAGAAACGCAGGGGTGAATCGAGACAAAATTTTAAAAGGGTTTTTAACTTTGTATTAATTAAGTAAAATTAATTATAGAAGGTACTTTTTATATATCATACGAATTCAAATCCCTATCAAAAGTTGGTCTCAATTCAACCCTGCGTCTCTATTCACCCCGTTCTATCTGGTATTAAGGTTTTACGAACACTATTGGAGGCTTGTTAAAATTTTATATTACACAAAGATAAATTTTTACAAGTTATTTCAATTAGTGTACCTATTTGTAAAGAATTAATAAATATACATAAACTATTGAACCTTAATGTTATTATTTCTGTCAAACAGTCGCCGATGCTGGCATCAGGGTTCCAAGAGGAATCTTGGAAGGCAACATGTTAGACATGGGCAACTATCACCAATGCATCGGATTCAACCAACCTATCCGACCAAATACCGAAATTCAGGGAAAATACTGCATGATACAAGTTCCAATGAACCAAACATTGGACTTACCTTGGGAGATTTCCATGCCTTCAAATTTCAATCCAAATCTTTTACGTATGGATGACCAAACCGTGAAGGCTTTAGAAGAGATGAAGGCTTCGAGGACAGCGATGCATGCGGCGGCAGGATTTGTTGATGACAGGTAATTTTGTAGTTAGCTCTGTAGTTGCTACCACTGTATAGTGTATAGTGTAGCAAGCTTGTCTGACGATAAAACGCGCACAAGTGCCAGTAGGACTCACGCTCATTGTAAGTGACACGGCCTCAGATTCTCAGAAACGAGCAGAAACTCGTTTCTGAGGGGTTCGTGTCTGTCAAAAGGGTTCTGACTGACAGACAAACAACAAAGCCATCTTAGATATAGGGTTTCCGTTTATTTCTTTTGAGGTATGGAACTCTAAAATGTGTCGGTTTTTTTTCTGATTCCGTACCCGAAGAGTAACCAACGGGACCCTATTACTAAGCCTCCTCTGTCCGGCCGTCCGTCTGTCTGTCAGCGGGCTGTATCTCATGATCCGTAATAGGTAGACAGTTGAAATTTTCACAGAATGTGTATTTCTGTTGCCGCCGTAACAACAAATTATAAAAATAAATTAAAATTAAAGGAGGCTTCCCTACTACGATGGTACGGAACCGTTCATGCGCGAGTCCGACTGGCACTTGGCCGGTTTTTTTAGAAGCAGCGCTACTTTTCCTGTTCCTGAAGCGATTGCTACACTATACGCATATTCACTGCCCTGACTTCATCTACTGCATGATCACTTGTTGCATTTTAATAAGACCAAAAATCTTGCCGTTAATAATTGTTTTATTTTTCTAGGACCATAACAGACAACCCTCTCGCCGCAATGACATTCAGATTAGCCATCTGCATACCCAAGCCCTGTACCACGGAACAAGCTCTAAATTCATTTTTGTTCAATATGTCATCAGTAGGGTTCGAATACACTGATGAATTCTGTCGTCTGGCCGATGATAAGCCTTGGGTACCAGGAGATACTGTCGCCGTGTAAGTGAAACTACATACAGGGTGTAAAAGGACCCTTAATGAAGCCGTCAACCAATCATTATGTACAACAAACTAATTAACTTTACGCAAAAAATATTGCTGGGAAACGCCTTTTTTGTTGGGGTGAAAAATCTCCTTTTTACGGTCGGACTCAATGTAACGCACTCAAAACATTGTGCTGATGGATGGAATGAACAGGGGTCGTGGAGGTGTTTAAAGTTCTTACATTGAAAACAAGAATTAAAAAAAAATACTTGTGAAAAAGTTAGAACTTTGACCCCCAATATCTCCTTAACTAGAAGGTTCGGGAAGCTACGGTCTAGTTAGAACAAAAAAATGATCACAATGATGGAGAGAACAAATTCCTTTTAGCTTCGTTAAGGGTCTTGTTACACCCTTTTTATGAATAAATTCGAGATATATAATGCATTATTTGAGCTACAAAATTAATATTTTCCTGTTTTTATTTTATTTTGCAGAGTCGTTTTCTCTCTAATTGGATTGATAACTGTGCTGAGTACAACATTTGATATTTGGCAAACAAAAATTTTGAAAAAAGGTAAGTAATTTTCTTTATTTATCTTTGTTGTAATGCAGTGGTAAGTCCCAAAAAAACGAAGACAAGCGACCTCAACCATCAAACACTGGGGCCGCTTGGGGCTCGCTCTTCCTCCGTGAGAGGAGGCCTATGTCCCAGCAGTGGGATCGTTGTAAGCTAATCTCTTCTCTGGTTTCCCTTTAATAATATTATATACATTTATAAATTAAAATAACCTAAAGTAACAGACTTAACAATAAAGTAAAAAATGGCGTCAAAAACTCCTCAACGCTGTCAACTGGTAATGTCTCCAAGAGACTGGGGGCGTAGCCACGTAGTATGGCAACACTAAGCCTCGGGCCAAGGTAAAAGGCAGCCCTACGGTCACGGTCACCTTTAATAATGAATTTAATTTTTCTTTCAGATCCAAAAACAGTAAGCGTAATTGGCAGAGCGTTCTCAGTATACACTAATGGTCGTCGTGTCCTGAATTTCCAATCGAGTCCTAACAGCATTGAGTGCTTGGACGGCATCAGGGCTTTAGCCATGATGTGGGTGGTTCTCGGCCATTCATTCTCATCAGAAGCACATTGGGCAAATCCTCTCGATGCCTTTTTGGTAAGTAATTTTGCTATCATCCATCAGCTTAGCCTTTTCCCAACTATGTCGGGGTCAGCTTTTAGTCTAATCGGATGCAGCTGAATACCAGTATTTTACATGGAGCGACTGCCTATCTGACCTTCCCATCCCAGTTAGTACTGGGTAATACGATACCTCTTGGTAAAACTCGGTGTCAGACTTTCGGGCCGCTGACTACCTGTAACGACTGGCTAAGATCTACAAATGACAGCCGGAACCAACGACTTAAGACGCTTTCCGAGGCACAGAGGAATCTTGGTATGTAATATGTGGTAACCCCATCCTAGGACCAACAAAGCCAAGCGCGGCTTAACCTGAAGATCGACCCGAGCGGCTGTTATTATTTAACCACGAGGTCCTCTTGGGTATTTAGGCTAAAACGTATTTGTAAAATAAATGTCTTTGCTGATATTTATTTGCTCTTGTTTAATCTTCAAAATTACACTATTTAATCACAATAATGCGATACTAAAGATTGTGCAATGTACTCAAGGACGCTTTCAAAGTCAAATAATTAAAACTTCCATTCATATAAATCCTTTTCACATCTAAACCACTGAACCAATCGTTACGAAATGACAGAGAAACGTAACTTAGAACTTGGAGAAAACCAAGTCATCTATTTTTGGTATTAAAAACAAAACGCAAACGGAAGTTGAAGGCAACAGATAATCAAAAATATACTTGAACTAGTGATGTTTACATAAAAATGAGGAAAATCTCGTGGATATAAGCTTAGAGGAAGACCAAAGAAACGATGGATAGGGGTCAATATCAACAAAGTTAATTTTTTGACATTTTTGGGGGCACTATTTTTTCTTCAGTTTTCGTAAAAAATAAGGACCTAGTCTAAGAAAAGAAAGTCCAAGCTAGAAGGATCTTCAAGAGGTCTAAGAATATCTCTATAACTTTTTGAGATAATTTAGTTCAAAGTCTAGTGTGGCCACCAAAATTGAAAATCGCCCACCAAAATCGCAGCATGTCTTCTTCTTCCATACTTCTCAGTATGGAAGAAGAAGACATGCTGCGCCAACCACAAATGAGTTGGGATAAAGGCAAAAGAATGATGATGCTGTTTACATAAAACAGTTTGTGAGAAAATGAGAGCAAATTTTACATTAATTGATTCTAAACGATGTATTTCTATCTCTGCAGTGGATGACTTCCTGGCAAGCTTTGTGGGTGTTATCAGCGACTGTAACAGTGGACACATTTTTCATGCTGAGTGGTTTTCTTGTGGTTTACACTACCGTTGGAAAAATAAATTCAAGTAAGTAATCATGACTTGAATGAAATTGAATTTTCAACTTCGAATAAGATTAATTCTCCTCAGTTGACGTTAACCGTACCACGCTGAATCATGCGCAAAACATGGTTCGCCTTGTTACAGTATTAAAAAATAGTTTTATCGCGTTAAACTGTGTGATTTTTCGATGCCTATGGTCTATTATAAAAAAAAAAATGGGTGAAATAACAATGTTTCAGTCAGTTTCAGTTACAAAGTGCTTGATTTAATTTAAACCAAATACATATATACGAATAGGAAATATTTTACAGATTACGAAACAGTCATAGTTTTGTATGGGTTTTTAGTAAAATAACGATAAATCTGGGATCAAACCTAAGTAGTCCGAGTTGCCAGTGAAACTCTTTCTCTTCATTCTGACGGCTGTCATATGACATATTAGTTAACAAAGCCGTGTGAGGGGTTATGTACGTAAACCACCAAACATCTTTGTGTGTAAAATACGGATGTAGGTTTGTATGTAATAGATAAAAATGTCACCTTATTCTTATCGTGTGAGTTTTTTTTCTTATCATTTTGACACATAGAAATTACTTTATTTACCTACGAAAATTATTTAATCATATATCACCTGCGTATTTAACCGATAACTGTTGAAAGTCATTCTTTCTAGTAATCGGATTAATTGTTTCGTAAACAATATTTGATGAATGTAGGGCATTACTTGTGTTTTATTAAAATACAGATTGTATAGGTTAGTATTGTACCTAATATTTTATAGACATTTAAATAGGTACACGATATTCGTGAATCCTTTTAGCTTCAAAAAGTTTTTACGCAAAGGGCTTTGACAAGAGACATTGCCGCAATCGCATGGGGAACTGCCAATGAATCGTTTTAAATTGGCAATATTCAAATGGCTTATATTATGAGCAAATTCTTTTATTCTGGGAATGAGTATCTTAACCTATAACTTTGCAAGCTAGTTTTTGCGAATTGTTCGAGTTGCGCTAAATGTTACTTCTAGTTAGTACATAATCTTAATGTTAATGATTACAGAACAGCTGTTCAAGAAAATTCACTTGTTCTGGCTCAATCGACTCCTGCGCATGTTCCCCTTACTGGCCACAGCTGTACTCCTAGAAACGACATTCCTTAATCGTGCGACGGATGGCCCAATATGGACCGTTGTGGAAGGCCATGTGGAGAGGTGCAGGACCTCATGGTGGGCCACCTTATTACACATGCAGAACTATATGAACCCTACGAATACGGTTAGTTGAGACAGAATTTTTAATTAATATGATTTTGATCATTTGAAATTATGTCGTTCTCTTCAACGTTTCTTTAAATGAATTTAAAAATTGAATTTATACTTTCACTTACGGGATGTCTTCCGTGATTGTTCGTTAAAAAGAAAGAAAGGTATCCTGTAAGTGACAGTATAAGTTTGGTTTTAAACCGTGAAAGCTTTAAACAGTGTTTATTTAAAATTCGACTGAAATTGTATGAGTTTGTTAAATAAGTTTAACATCACTTATAAAGAGGCGAGATATGTGTACAAAACGTAGCGTAGAGTAATATGCCTAGCTTCAATAATTTGTTTATGTGTCGTAACGTTTGCTACGAAAGCGTAGCTCGTAGCAATGATGTTGCCTACGGCGTAGCCAAGGGTTACGCAGGATATCTCTTATTGTTGTCAGTTTAGTTTCAGTCATAACTAGTACGGAAAAGCTAATAGCAGACGCGGCTCCAGAATCCGGACACTGACGGATATTTCAACACAGTATATGTCAGTGTCCGCTGCCGCTGTTAGTCCGAAATTTGTCCGAAATTACAGCACCAATATTTTTTTAATATTTTGCAGTGTGTCGGCCAGACTTGGTACTTAGCCATAGATGTCCAACTTCATGTTTTGTCACCACTGATGTTATTCTGGGTACTCCTGGGCAACAAGAGGATAGCATGGGCAGCGTTATTTACTGGTTTGATCGGTATTCTGGTAGCTTCCACCACTTTCAACTTCATCATGGAATTTCCGTCTACTATGATGGGGTACGTATCATTAGTGGGAAACTTTATTTCGTCTTGTATAATTAATTTTCAATAGCTCAATAATTCCGGTTATCGTGGTATGGACATGTGATGCGGAGGAATGAGCAAAATGTAGTGAGGAAAATGTTGAGTGTGAATGTAGATGGCTATAAGAGTAGAGGAAGATCAAAGAAACGATGGATGGACTGTGTGAAGGATGATATGTCTAGAAAGGAGGTGACTGTTGAGCTGGCGAGTAACAAAGAAGTATGGAAGAAGAAGACATGCTGTGCCGACCCCGAATAAATTGGGATAAGGGCAGGAGAATGATTATGAGTTATTAATCTGAGCTAAAAGTCGGAATTGTATGTCAATAGGCGATCAACAAATTATCACGAATATATGTCAGAATTCACAAATGGATTGATGTTCTCCATAAATTTCACGTCTAAAAGAGTAACACTACGTTTTATTTTCAGTCGTCCTGAAGAAATGCTGTACTACTCAGTCAACTATTACATGAACACTTTGACTCGAGGTTCTCCATTCTTCGTTGGCATGCTCTTCGGGTATATTGTTAAAACACAGAAGCTGGTTATGTCAAAGGTACGTTTAATCACATAATATTACTATGATTTTTTTTATATAGTGACGAACTATGCAGGCTGATTGGTTTAACGTGGGCAATACATGAATAAAAATACGCACATATTTATGAGTACTCCCTGTACTCATAAATATGTGCGTATTTTATTATGGGACTCACTCTGAAAATGAAAAAAAAAAACAGTTGTTCTATATTTTTTTTCGCTGATAACCATATATCCATATTATTTTCGCGATTTTATGGTTGGTCTCATTGTAAAAGTTCTTAATTTACTACACACCCGTAAGGTATTGGCCACGTTTAATTTTTTTTTTATATGTTTTTAAAATATCTTGGTCAGTAACATTATCAATTTTTTTATTCTTTTTTATTTGTTTTCGAAAACAAACGGTTACACATTACAGTTTTACTAAGAATTACAGCTAGAGTTTGAAGTTTTAAAGCTGACCCACAAGGATATGTGAGACTTTGTTCACGTGCAATTTTATCATTTTTTATCGGGAGCTAGCTCTTGCAAAAAAAAAATTTGGGTGTGGTCAGGATAATCGCTATGATAAAAAAACACGTGTTTAAGCCGCAAATATTTCATATTTTTTTACTAAGAAAAGATATAACATTGATTGTTTGTGATAATTAATTGACGTAGATTGACCTAAAAAAGATAAAGCGTAATTTTTTAAGTATTATTAATGAATTGTTTACAACGAAATTTCTTAAAAGATAACATCAATTTCCAGATAATGACAGCAATTTACTGGATCGCAGCCTTTTCTCTGTCAACCTTCATCGTGTACAGCAACTACCCTATCGGGCAACCGGATTGGGACAACCAGCTGGTTGACAGTCTGTACAATTCCTTCATCAGACCTCTCTGGGCACTCTTCGTTGGATGTATAGTATTCGCATGCGTAAACGGTTATGCTGGTAAGTTTTTTAACTTGTGTTTTCTTGAGATCAACTCCATGCCTCTAGATAGTGGTATCTTCTTAATGTTTTTCTTCTGGCTTAAATGTAGGACATGTGTCATCGTTAAGTTAGAGTTCTTTGTTAGACCGAATATTATTGCAGTTAGTGAGACCGCAATAATTTATTTAACGGTATTCCTGATCGCTCTACAGACGCATTCCACAGCTGCGTCCTAACCAAAGCGATAGTAGCTTGAAAACGCAACCGGTTGGGCCGACAGAGGGTGCCTTCCGGTATACCGAACAAATAAGTGACATATGAACGCGACGATGGTGTATTTGCGCCATCGACAGCTTGGGTTAGGACGTTATTGTGATGTGTAGTGATATTGACTAGTATAATTCTTAATTATTACTTTTCAGGTCCTATTAACTGGTTCTTATCACTGAATGTATGGAAACTTCAATCTAGAATGTCTTACGGAATATATTTGTTCCACTTCGGACTGATGACTGCCGTCAATATGAGTGCGATTGCGCCTGCGTTCTTCACTGTCAGATCAGTTGTAAGTTTTCAATGAATTTATAAGAAGTGGTAATTAAATTGATACGAGTATGAAGTAAAAGAAAAGTTGAACGAAATATTGGGTTAGACAAATAGATATCACAACTAGGTTAATTGAATTTATAAATGAAGTAATAACATAAGTAGCCAATTTAGAAGAGCAGGTAAGGAGGAAGAAAACACATTTATTTGGCACAGCCCACAAGTGCACACTAAACAGAAAAAAGAGATAATATTGTGTGTCTCACGGCTGCGCCAAATAGACCCAGTTCAGTAAACTGCCGAACAGCTAGTGCCCGACGCTGGTTTTCAGCTGGACCTGAGATGGTGATGTGTATAATAGTGTATGTGTGTACTTAAAACTTAGATACTTAATTGTGTGAAAAATCGAATAACCTTTGGACATTCCGTAAATTTCACGTCGCCATCTTTTTTACAGGTATTCAAGTTCCTGGCACACTACACACTTGCGTTTATCTTCACATTCGCTATGGTGGTAGTGATCGATGCTCCTTGCTCGACGTTATTCAAACTTTTGTTGGGAGGTAAGATTATAAATTTATTGATCCCAGTTTTTAAATAAGTTTTAAATATTACATGTTGCCGATGCCATTGGTAACCTCATGATGACCTATTGCTGATGATTTCCTCTTCATATAAATAAATACCGTACGGTAAATAATCGCTCCGTATATGTTATCGTTTCTTCAGATATTTATTATTATTTTCATTTCTTACAAAATTATATTATTTCGTCCCGGGTTCGATTCCGTTCGAGGGAAGTGTTACTCGGTTCTATTGGAAATTCTCAGTAGCAACGCTGAGTTAGCATTTGTGTCCGGTTGATAGCAGAGCGGCCATAATCATAACTGGCGAATTAAGTGTACAAAAAAATGATCGCAATGATGAGGAGAACAAGTGCCTTTCGGCTTCGTTAAGGGTCTTGTTACACCCTTTATTTCATTATCTATAAACTCATTCATGTTTTTTCTCAGGTCAAAAGAAGCCAATAAAGAAGGAAGAAGACGAAGAACCGAACAAAGATGTTGAAAAAACAGTCTAAAGTTATTTACTTTTAAAAATTAAATTATGTATTTATTATCCAGCTACTTGCACCGGTACCTAAATATTTTATAAATAAATTATTATAACATAATTATACAAATTTCAGTTAAAAAAGGTTCTTGTTTTTTTTCCAACACTGCCACAATCATATTTTGTAAGATTTAGGTATTATGAGGATAATCCCCATATTTTAATAATTACACTCTAAAACATCAACATATTTGGAATTCTAGTAGCGTAGTAGCATTTTGACTCACTATCGGCCCAGATAAGAAAAACTGCCTCGTTAGTCAAGTGGTCGGAAACACGACTGCTGAACATGAGGTCCTGGGTTCGATTCCCGGAATGGGCAAAGTGATATTTGGTTTTTCTATCAGGAATTTCTCTGTAGCAACCACGGACTGTGGATTTGTGATGGCAATAGGCTCGCTCCTTATTACATGGTACTTAAAAAGTAACTGGCGAAATGTGCGTGTACGATTAGGTACACTTCTGCCTAACCCTTCGGATATTACAGGCGTGATGACGTTATGTTACAAGAAAAACTGTCGACTTGAGAACCTCATAGTTTTTTCTCCGTAAAAACCGCTTTTAAGTCCAAATTGTTTTGTCATAAAGTTACTAGGTACTAAAAATCCGTTGATATCGGGCAGTGGCTTATTTGAAATCATAACCACGCTCTCAATATTTTAGTCACGACCAAAACCTCTAATTCAGCACACGTAACATTTAAACTGTGTTACCAAAATACTTCAACGCATGCCAAAATTTTCACAATCTAAATTAAAACAATAAATTATGTTACACAATATTTTAGAATTAGCTGAAACTAAAACTATTTTAGCGGTGGACGAAGCAATCTAATTTAAAATAGAGGTTATTCAATTAAGATATTATTAAAATCAACATGCATGCAGTGTGCAGGCCAGTTATCTCTCTGTGGCGTAACTTTTGGATTATGTAATGTAGGAATGGAAGCATATTATTTGTAGCAAGAATATGCTCAAAATGATCATGAAGCATTCTGTGTATTTATATTATGAATGTGTCCCCAAGTAATATGGGGTAGGAAGGTGATGACGATGTCTCTTTACACAAAGTTAGCTCACGACTAGTCCCTCTCCAACTTTTTTCAATCACGGCACACGTTCTTTATGCAAAATCCGTGTACAATTCGATTTTGAACTTAACCATAAACATTTTATGGTTTAAAATCATTAGGAGAAATTTGACAGTTTGTGATAACTTGATGTGCTGGCGACTGTACATGATGCAATATGTAAATGGCATTAATTGCAAAGAGCCAAAAATTCAGGCATCTCTGTTATTGTTGAGACCCCTTTTTTTTTTTTTTTTTTAGGATGGGAAATCATCAAATGACCCCCCCGCTCGCTCTCAACATCGCCGCACGCCAGCGGCAGTGAACGAGGGGTGCGGGGTGAGCGGGGAGTCTGCCGGCCGACGGCCGAGCGCGGACCCCCGCACAGTCAGCTGTTGCACGGCTGCGCATACGCGTTTCTCTTAGCGTCGAATATTTACAAAAGTAAACAAAAACAACAAAAATGTTCCAACCGACCGTTGTAATTTAATGCTTTTCGTAATATATCTTGAATGCAGGCCACTACACGTTTCATTTTGCTCCACCACGGCCTATCGTCGCGATCAGTTATGCATATCGGGAATCAAGAAAATACCTTTGTTCGACTTGATCCTCGTCACTTCAACATCGTCGATTGACAGTGTCGATATTCTATTGTTTCCTCTAGATTATTGATAGAATATTTGAATGGATCAACCTTTATCACCGGAGTAGCAGACGTACCGTGGCGTACCATCCACACTTGGTTGATATTTCGATGAGTCGTACTCAACGCTTCTCCTCGTTTATTATGCGCACCGCCAGAGTGTGTAAACCTCTGCCGGCATTTGTGTTCCCTCCCACATGTAACCAGTCAGCCTTCAAAACAAGAGCGAACAGGCATCTTCTGGGCATGCTCGTTCTATCATAGACCTCATCGATCGCTTTCCTTCAGGAATGATCGAGGTCAAGAGTAGGCCCATATCGAAAAAAAAAATTGATATTAATGCAATGACCTATCTACCAATTTTCTATCATCCATGCTCATAATATTTGGTCCCTGCTGGCCTCTCACATAGCATATTAAGCAGGAATTGGTTTAACTTCGTTTATGCTGATAGCGAGTGAATATTCATTGCTGGCGATGCGTTGCTGCAGTTCTAATGTAGCGTAATACGACGTTAAATGGAGGTAAAGTTTTAATGTTTGTAGTTATAAATAACTGATTGCCTCGTTGGTCTAATCGTGACTCCTGAGCATGAGGTTCTGCGTTCAATTCCCGGGTCGGCAAATTGTTAGTAGGTATTAAATATTTTGCATTAGGATTTTTTCAGTAGTAGTCTGGATTTGTGCCCGGTTGATGGCAATTGGCTCGCCCCTATTACATGGGACTTAAACGTAGCTGGCGAAATGTGGGTTTACCATTAGATACACCTCTGCCTATCCCTTCGGGGATTACGGACGTGATATTATTTCAAGATATATATATGTATTATTTCAAGATATATTTATCTTGAAATAATACATAACATCACGTCCGTTTTTCTACAACATGTCTAACGTTGTAGAAAAAAATATCTAATGTTGAGTTTCATCTGCCTAGACTTTTCCCAACTATATTCGAGTCGGCTTTTAGTCTAACTGGGTGCAGCTGAATACCATTATTTTACATGAATCAATTGCCTATCAGACCTCTACAACCCAGTTGGTACTGGGTAATACGATTCCCCTTGGTAAGACTGGATGTCAGATTTTCGGGCCACTGACTACCTGTAACGACTATCAAAGATCTACAAATGATAGCCGAGACGGTGCTTTTCGAGGCACGGAGAAAACTCGATATGTCATGAATGGTGATCATTCACTGATTCATTATCTTTATCTTTATCGAAAGCATTTTTGATTTTTCCATCACCGTTGTTGCGTTGCTGTTAGAATGCCACTCTATCTAGACCACGATTGAACAAATTTATCTAAACTTCGCGAACTGATTTCTGTTTTCGTTGTATAAAATAGCGTAGGTATTGACAAAACATTCTTACAATAACGACGAATACGTTTTATTATTTAATAAAAACCAAATGGCGTCGAATTGTCTAAAAATAACGCGTTTTTCTCTCTGTATGGCATAGTTAAATTTTTCGAGAACAACTATTTTGCAAGCTACACTTTTCTACACGACCTAACTTATATGTAAACTGCACAAAAAGAGGCTATTCGATCGATATTCAATCTACGTCCTCCTAATACACAACAGTCGTCGAAACTCGTTTGACTTCAGACAAACTCTGCTCGTGTTTAAGCGGACTACAACACAAAGATCAGACCTTCAACTGAGCCACAAAACAGAATGTGCAGTCCAAAGCTCTGACCAACGTCTAAGTCGGATGGTAGTGTAGGGAATAGTCGGCTCAGAAGGCCAATACATGTTAGAAGAACATATTTCAATACGCATTGTTTTTTTACTTTTTTTTTAAATCTTTACCCCACTCTAGGAATTTCTCCTGTGTGGCGAAAGAAAGTAGTGTGTATGTACACAAACCAGACCCGGAACAACTACTTGTAGGTCATACAAATATTTTGTTATGTGCGGGGATCGAATCCAAATGGAATGGAACGCAGCGCAGCAGTAAATCGCTTAGCCCCTGCGCCAACCGTGCCGTCATTTATAGTGGTTGTCGGACAAAATCTGAGTCACCGATTCGAGAAGAAGAAGATGTGGTTATACGGAGTGGCCACACTCGTCGACGCAGACTCGGTTTCAGCAGGTTAAGAAGTGTCTATGTCCATGCGATAAAATAAAAAAATACGTCGTTTTAGTTCGGACGACCCGATTCAACATTGCGCTGAGTATTCGGTTTCTTTAAACTTAATTTTAAAGACTAAAATAAATAACCAAACTCTATAAGGTCACTTTAAAGTGGAAGTTCTGCACCTAATGTTTCACGTCGTCAAAGTGCAACAGTATTTGTATAACCTATCTATGTCTGGTACGGATGCCAACACAAGTTACATCTGTCTAAACTCCATTACAAACGCTACATTTGTACTAGAGAACTAGGAGTTTCGGGAGCTGCAATTTGCCCAGCATCTATTATTTAGTTTTCTTGTTCTAGCATACATTGAATTGCAATGGAAAGTAGTCGTATAATTATAAGGCAGGTTAGGTTATTTTATTGATAATACGTATTGTCATCAGGTAAATAAAATAGGAGATTGGCTTGGCTCCACAGACTACCAGAGCGAGCAGCCTCGGATTATATACAGTTTTATTTCTGATTTAAAAACAAAGGGTCCTTTCGGCGAAAAGCGTGATAACGGTGTAGGTTATTTCGGAATCCGATTCGAGGCTCAAAGATGTCATTTTCATTAACAGATTCCACGAATAGAACCATTAATTTAATTGTATGAGTAAGAAAAGAATGGGTTTTCTTTTCATACTTATATAAATTTTTTAACTAGCTAACTAGCGTGCATAGCATAATGAGCCTATAATGTTCCCACTACTGGGACACAGGCCTCCTCTCTATGTGCGGGTTGGTAGATGTCACACGTCTTAGAATTTTTGATTCTAGGACATGCCGGTTTCCTCACGATGTTTTCCTTCACCGTTTGAAAGCAGCGGTGATGAAACAAATTACATAAAGTGATGCGCCTGCCTGGGTTCAAAACCCACGACTGCTCGTAAGCAGCTGCCAACTGCTCGTAAGTCGGGACCGCCACAACTGTGTCACCGCTGCTCTTGCAACACGCGTGGCCACGTGGAAATCCCAAGCTTTTAAATAAATTCATACAAAAAATTCGCCAACCGAAATTTCTTTCGAAACTAAATAGGGTTATCCGATGCGGTTATATTAATATTACGCTATTTCCTTAAAGAGCAGCCGCCGGAATAATTTCAAGTTATTATAGCGGAAAATTAGGAGAATAAGACGAGTCGCGCGTAAAACGAAACGTGTATACTTGGTCTTTTCAAACTACACTTTACAACGTTCCGTTGCATGGAGAGAGCTCGAAAAAATAAAGTCGGTAAAATAAAAGTAGCAAAAGTAAAGTCGCATGCGGTATCGGAAATTGTTAGTGGGCCAAGTTTCATGCAAGTGTATTTGCTACACAGTTGCAGAGTTCGGTACTAAAATAAACTGCTTACCGGTTCGTATGGAGTTTGTGAACGATTTTTAGATGTTCGAAATTTTGTGTCGTATGTCTTGTTTTAGTGTCTCCGTCACTTGGAGCAATTTCCCTTGTGAGGAGACTTACGGTTTACGAGTGTCGTTTTCTTGCATTTTATATCGCTTTGGCGCTGTTTTTCAATATGTTGGGGTGCATATTGTGAATTCTTGTTTTTAACGAGTTCTGTTAGGTGAGTAAGGGAAATTTAAATAATCATGGAATAAGGGACCTCAGGCACTACGTGGCAAGGACTACGACTTGTCATATGATATAAGAATTTTATAAATTTTATGCGTTATTCAATTTATCAATGTCATTAAAAACATTCTATCATTTAAAATTTTTATTATTGTTTCTTATTATTCTAATTTTCAAATTTTTAATCAATTAGGTATTATCAAGTATTTGTAATTGTTACAATCTTATGCATTTTTCAATTTTAGCATTGTTATAAATTTTATAAATTTTATCAATTTTATTCAAGTTTACCAATGTTTTTAATTTTATACATTCTATCATTTTTACTTTTTATTACTGTTTCTTAATGTACATTTTATTTTAGTTGGTATTTGTGTAAAATAAAATAGACTTTTATATGTTTTTTGATGTTTTCGAGCGTATGGCACTCGTGGGCTGCAGCTGAAAATCAGCGTCAGGTGGTACACGTTGTGTTGCCATCTGGCATTATGATGAGGTGGGGCCCCTTTGGCATTATTAGTTTTGTTTGGTTTTTTATTTTTAAGATGTTTTTAATGCCAAATAAACTCAATTTTCTTTCTTTCTTTCATGACCTACCGCTATCTTGAACCAAACGGTCGGACTCCCTCACGGTTGTGCGAACAAACTTTCTTCCTGGTCGAAGCTTCTGTGGCCAAAAGACGTGGCCGTGGCCGGAGTGCGCGAGATCCCTAATTCTTATCCAAAGCTCGATAGCTGTTATCTAAAAATAATCTCAAACTAAGACTGGGCAATGAAAGTTGATGCTGGAGTACTAAGTACTGAGTTCTCCCGATAGGTTCCCAAACTCCTCAATCTTGAAGAAATCAAGTCCTACGAGGTAGGACAAAATGATCAAATTAAATTATTAAAATTAAAATGATTAAATTAATATGATTGCTCATGAGTCCTGACTTAAGAGTTGTGGGTTATCGTGAGGAAACTAGCATGTCCTAGAACCAAATAGAAGAAAACATGTGGCCTGGTTGGTAGATTACAGCCCGGTCCTTCTCACAAAGAGCTAACCCAGCCGTGGGCTGATTATAGAGAGACAGTTTCATTAAAATAAATAAATCACATCAAATTCATCATCTGCCTAGCCTTTTTCCCAACTATATTGGGTTCAGCTTCCAGTCTAACCGGATGCAGCTTAGTACCAGTATTTTACATGGAGCGACAGCCTATCTGACCTGCACAACCCAGTTAGTACTGGGTAATACGAAACCCCTTGGTAAGACTGGTTGTCAGACTTTTAGGCCACTGACTACCTGTAACGACTGTTAAAGATCTGCAAAGCAGAAATGACAGCCGGGACCAACGGCTTAATGTGCTTTCTGAGGCACGGAGGAAACTCGGTCTGGAATGGATGGTCACCTATCCACGGACAAACCTAGGCAAGCGCGGTTTGACCTGAAGATCGACCTGAGCGGCTGTCATTATTTAGCCACAAGCTCCTATAAATAAATCTGATCAAATACAAAATATTTTATTTCACATGGGCCAAGATGGGCACTTATAAAACGTAAACAAAAAGGACCACGGTTCGGGTTGGTCGTTTCCTATGGAGAAGAACCGGCAAGAAACTCCATGGCTACTCTTCACCAATTGGCTTTGAAGAGGCCACTGTACAGCCTAAAATTGTTTAACCAAACAAACATAACAATATCTAAACAAAGTGTGTCTAAACTTGTAAAGATTAAAGACGCGACGCTGAGGATACTTACAATATCAGTGAAGAAACTTTCGGAGATTGTCCCTGGAGCCACTCAACCGCCGTGGATTATTCTTTAACTTAGAAACTTGCTCCGTAATCGTATGTTAGCGGTTATTAGTTATGTCAATCATTTGTTTGGGTTATGAAGTTATTTTGGCTTTAGTGAGTCCTTCTGTAACTTTTTTTTACAAGTGAGGTTAAAATTATAAGAGGTTTCATACTGCTGGGGTTTGCTTTTGCATTCCTTGGTATGTATTTTGGTATTGCATTTAAATAAACTGTTATTAAAAAAAAAACTGGCCAAGTATGAGCGGGACTCGTGTATGAAGGGTTCCGTACCATGCGTAGTAAAATAAATTAAAAATTAAAGGGGGGGGGGGGGGGCTTTAATTTATAATTTATTTTTATTATTCGTTGTTGTAGCGGCAACAGAAATACACTTCATGTGAAAATTTCCACTGTCTACTTATTACGGATCATGAGATACAGACTGCTGACAAACAGACGGTCGGACGGACGGACAGCGGAAGCATAGTAATAGCCTCCCGTTGGATATACCTTTCGGATACGGAACCCTGAAAATACCTACTTTTGCCATGCGTGTAGCTTTTTTTCGCTTTCATCTAAGCTACGTAGCTGCTACGGCGTAGCAACTCGCTACGGGAACGTAGCGGTATCGTAGCATGTAGTGACTTTTTTGGAACTTTATGCCCTGTGATTGTCAACATTATTGATTTCGATTTTGTGATCAATCACAAAATCGAATGCTGAATTGTTTACGCAAACAATTTTCAATAAATTCCCAACTTACGTCCGAGATTAAATAAAATTCCCACGACTTGCAAATAAAAACATAAAATCAAACTGGTATCAAAGAAAAACACGAAGAATGAAAAAGTGCAGCATAAGTTTATCTTGTCGAGCAAGTTCAGTTAACTGGGCGAAGTGGATTAGCATAGCGCTCGGGGCGCTGCTGTAACAAGTTGCAAGCAACGTTGCAATCAATAGATGCAACACCCCATGGTACGAGTTTTATTATGGGAAAGTTTTTGTTGTTGGTCACGATATATTAGCAGCGGATTAAAGTTTACCAGCATATTTTGCTAGCGACAATAATATGGGTTAGATTTCAAGCAAAAGATCAGAGGAACGAATATAACGTTTTATGACTTGAATAATAATTAAGGTTAAAGCCCGGACTCCAACAAAGCGGAGGCAAGCGAAGATGTACGAAGCGGAGATAAGAGGAGTAGCGTAAAAGATAGGGTGTATCCATTGAAGCTGTGCGGAGATGTGCAAAGTGGAGAGGAGAGGTGATGTGCGAAGCCGCACGCCAGTCACAGCACACCGCTCATTGCACGCTGATCCCAGCACACCGCACACCGGACACCGTTCACGTCTCTTCTGGTCTTCGCTTAACAATTACGAGATATCTCCTCTCCTCTCTGCTCAACTAAAGCTAAGCGGAGACGAGGAGTGTAAATAATGATATTCTATTGGTAGTTTACAACACATTTCCTCTTCTCTCGTCTCCGCTTCACAAGTTGCAATCGCTTTCAAGGCGCTTCGTATTACTACAGCAACTTCCAACGGGATTGAGATTAAGTTTTTTGGTAACTTACGAAAAATATCCAATACATTTTTGTCTTTCCCATTATAATTATCGCTGAGTTTATCTACTTTGTTTAAACCCTCTGGCCCCTAACAAAAGCAGTTCGACGTAAACAAATAATTGATAAAATGAGCTGAATCAATTAGGCGATGCGCGCGGTGTACGTGTTTTAGACATTTCACGGATTTCAGACAAACTAATGCGTCGATCTGCTTCACTGACCGACCGCGCGGACGAGCGGTATCGTGTGAGAATCGCCTCAGCGCTGTCTGCATTACAGACCATTACAATATAACATTTCTCTTCTCTTCGCGAGCCCTGGTTCATGAATATTGATTGTTACTGCCCTTAGGCTCAGATCTGGACACATTCCATGTAAAAAATTTGCCTTGATGATGAAGAAAATCACTTCACCCAATTGTGAGGAATGTGGAATTGTCGAGGACTACAACATTTATTGATGGAATGTGTCCAATATAAGTCCAGTAGAAATAATTTAGAAATAGTCAGCTCCCTGAATTTGAACGGAACTGATGTAGGGGTGTTCCATATAATTCTATCCCAACCAAATACGGCGACGATGCGAAGGGTTTGTTTAAATTCATGGCGCACGTCTTGTGAAAAGTACAATTGTTTAGGATACGATGGGACTGTCATTCGCTATGCGTAAAAGCCCCTCATCATCATCATCATTTCAGCCGAAAGACGTCCACTGCTGGACATAGGCCTCCCCCAAGTATCGCCACATTGACCGGTCCCGTGCGACTCGCATCCAGCGGATCCCTGCAACCTTCACCAGGTCATCAGTCCACCTAGTGGAAGGCCTTCCAACGCCTAACTTCCTTTAAAAGCCCCTATAAGTAAATAAAGAAAAAAGAAACAATTCCCTTCAAAAACTTATCAAGTGAACACTGTATTTTAATCACACTTTTGAATACGAAAATCCCGTGTCAACATTTTCTCGACAAAACTTTTGACTCGTTACAAAAGAGGTGTTCCTCGCAAGCAAAACAAACAAGATGAATTCCATAACGCTCGGGGTGATGCTATAACAAGCTACGTGCAACGTTGCAATCAATGAATGCAACACGACATACGTGAACATAGATACAGTCGCATTGTAAAAATGTTTCTGCTAGTCGTGACAATGTGATGTTCGGTTTTTTAAAGAACTGTACGGAGTAAATCCAGCTTGAACTATGAACTGGATTTATAAAAGTTTATAGCACGCTGAATTGGCAGTGGGATGACAATGCGTAGCGCAGGAACGTTATCTGGTGGAACAAACGATTTCTGAAGAGTACAAATAGCTGGGCCAGCCTGGATGACCCTGGTCTTGTAACGAGGCTCGGGAGCGGCCTATGTCCGGCAATGAAAGGCCTTTAGTGTGCGTGTATATAGGGTCTTTGGGTTGTGTGTACGGAGAGAAATGAAATGCTGCGGAACTATATAATTACTTTACTTATTAAACTTGTTACGAAATATTACAAAGGTTGCTAATCAGATTGGGAGCGCGTCTATAGTTTACGGTGGTTACGGGCGAACTAGTGTCGCCGGGCGCTGCACGTATTATGAATACAAAACGATGTGTCAGCGCTCCTACAGGCCTGAGTTGATTAAAATATGATGAGCTAGAGATTTCTTGTGAAGGTAATCGTCTGAGTCGGAGATAGTTCACACATACAAAAATCCATGTTTTTTCCATGGGTGTAGGCAGAAAGTGCAGAATATCACCCGCGATCCACTATAGATACTCCTTATGCTTCGTCCAGTTTCAAACGTCTGGTCATACACGCACTCCCATTTTGAGTACTCATCTTCTAAATAAAATTTGTAAAGGTCTTTTCTGAATCAGTGAAAGATCTTGTAAAGCTACTGAAATGTTATTCGACAAAAAGATTTACCTTATCTTGGGTCACACAGGGTTTAAGAAGCTTTCTTGGCTTACTAAAATTATGCACGCACGTCCATTTTGTTTCTTTCGTGTAAAATTATTTTCGGGATAAACCCCAATTTGGTATCGAATACGACTGTTCGAATTTCGAGATATTTTTATGTTTTACTAGCAACCCGCCACGTTTTCACACGGGTGCAATATATATATAAACCTTCCTCTTGAATCACACTATCTATTACTGAAAACCCCATCAAAATCCGTTGCGCAGTTTTAAAGATCTAAGCATACATAGGGACAGACAGCTGGAAGCGGCATTGTTTTATACTATGAAGTGATTATTACAAAATGGGCCTGCTCTTGACCTCGATCACGCCTAATGGAAAGCGATAGATGAGATCTATGATGTATCAAGCATATTAAGGCCTAACCCAGCAGTGGGTGAAGCCGGGCCATTAGTGATGATGATGAAATTTCTAGATCCATCCTGCGCGGGTTTGCTTGACATTTTGTTTTTACTTTGTTTCGTCAGGGAATGAATGGTGGCTTGACTTGGTTTCAAACAGTCAATTATTTTCTCCGTCAAATACTGCAAGAGATTTGATTGGATGTTGTTATTTCATTCTATCAATCATGTTTATTTAACGCGTAGGTACCGTTGATGACTTGATATCTCGCTTGAAACCCTTTCGTCTTTTGTAGCACCAAAATGAGTACGAAAATATACAGACGCAGCAGAAAAATAATACATTAAATCTCCCTATTCATATGCAAATACATTATTATAGCATACCATCATACACCCTTGGCATCATAAATCATAATGATTGTTATCATAAATGAAAGACATAGCTATGCTTTGCATACGGATCGATGACCATAGTATGATGTTTGTGCGGAGCATACAGCAGCGTTTCAGTTTCGATTTCCTGTTCAGAAAGTATTAAGTTCTTATTAGAATACTTTTATAGGAGTATGAAGTACAGGGTGTAAAGTTCTTCATCCCCCATAGAGAAGGGTCCTCTGACACTACTACTACACTACGGTTACTGCCCGATAGCATAGCAGTGGCATAGATGACGTTGTAGTTCTTTTTGTACTATGTTGCTGTAGTGCTTTTTGTAGTGCCGCTACACTTTCAGAAGGTGGTTGAAAATTGTAGTTGTGACCGTTATTTGCAATGGTATCAGTTGTTTAGTCGGCTATTATAAATTTATTTATTTAACACTTCAAGCACAAAGTACAGAGGCGGACTTAATGTCATAGGTACCATCCGCACCCACACTCGCTGCTTATTTACCCCTAGTTAAACAACAGAACTGCGTCTGAAAACTCAAATAGCATAAAATCACATTTACTAACTGTGTCTTCTGTTACGGTTTAGTTAGACTTTTTGCAAATAGCATCAAAAAGTCTAACTAAACCGTAACAGAAGACACAGTTAGTAAATGTGATTTTATGTTGAAGAATATATTTCATCTTTAAATCTGTGCTAAATAAAATGATTTTCTTTCTAAATTGGTAAATAACATATGTGATAAAAAGCGACACGACTGGGTTAGAATTAAATCAGCGTTACACGAGACTTTCATCATCATCTGCCTAGCCTTTTCCCAACTATGTTGGGGTCGGCTTCCAGTCTAACCAGATGCAGCTGAATACCAGTATTTTACATGGAGCTACTGCCTATCTGACCTCCACAACCCAGTTGGTACTGTGTAATACGATACCCCTTGATAAGAATGGTTGTCAGACTTACTTTACACGAGACTTTAAATAAATATTTTCGTGCCTTGCATTTTTGTACTGGAGTCGTTCAGTCTCTTTGCTCTGCTAAGAAATGCTACTCAAATAAAAATCTCTCACAATTATTTTTCATTTAATATTTCTTCGTCCTCAGAAACCGGGCATCAGATCAAGAGACCGGCAAAAATGAAACGTCACGGGGATTTTTATGTTTTCTGGGTCAAATATATTATTTACCTGGATGCCAGTCATAGGTAGAAATCCTCCGTATCATGCCAGTTGCTCGTTCTCACAGGCAGAGAGATTCTCGTATTTTTGAGACGCGTTACTTACAACGTCGACTGAAAATCTAATATTTATGTGTGAATTTTCCACACGTTGTTTTTCGTTGTTTACTACGTTGTTCTATATAAATAATAAGTTTGCTTAGTCGTAAGTACTTTGTACGTGTGGTTTAATATGATTGTGTGTCTATGGTCTACTATCGATTCTCTTTTTATACATTGACAAAATCGAGCACAATACGTAATTATTTCTAGTCTTGGTACGAATCATAGCCATGAGCTAAGCGAGAATATTGCCTCATATCGTGGTAAAAGGATTAGCCAGTCGGTACGCTACCGTGGTTGAATACCCAGGCCCGAATGCTTTTTTTTTTTTTTTTAGGTTGGGATATCATCAAATGACCCCCGCTCTGGGCGGAGTGGAAAGGAGTGTCAGACTTGTACTGACTAAAACCCGTCCATTTTCCTTTTTTGCCCTTTGTGTTCCAGGGCCGCGGTATCTCTTTCGAACAGTCCCGCAGCCCTGGCAGAGTCTCGCAGCCCTGGCAGGGCCCGAATACTTAAGGTGATATATTGAAAAAAAATGTGGTTTTTCTATTTCGTGTAATTAAGTGTGGAATAGGGATTTAATAACATTTTAGTATTTATGTTTTTTGACTCTTTGGTCTAGTATCATGTAAAAGGAATACGCGATTCAGTGATTTTTCTCGATTCAAATAAATTGCAAAGTTATATCAATTTTTTTACTTTTTTCGACATCACGGCGTAACGCTTGAGAGTTGTTCAATGGAATTTACTTTAAAACAGACAAGTATCATATTAAAGTTTACTCAAAGTAGGTTTAAATTTAATTCATTTTTTTTGTTAAACAAGGAGTAAATTCGTTTTGGCACATACATCGTTTTATTCCGAGCGCACGCACATTATAACCATCTTTTCTTTTGCGTTTCAAAAGTAGTTGCATCACTTTCGCTCTCTTAGTTGATCAGTCGAGCTATGATTTATTTTCGAGGTTTGTAGCTCGTTCGGGATTTTTATTGCACCACCATTTGCTTAAGTTCATAAAACATCGCTACAAACTTCCCTCTATAGATAACCGGTAACTAAAAAGAAACGCAATTAAAAAAACCTGCCATCTCCCTTTTAAACCGCCACACCGTTTACCTCAACGTTAATTAATCTGATTTATTCTAAAAGAGACGCGGATATTCTCATTAAACTCGTACGGAAATGCATTTAAGATAGCAAGTTGGGGCTGATGTGCGGTTAAGCATTAAAGCTGAGCTTAAAGCAAGCCATGCCTTTTCTCTGTAGCGGTCAGACAGACCGACAGACGGACGTATATTCGCGAAATAGGACGTGGATCGGCTTGTTAAGAGGGTAGTCTGCGAAGCTGTTTTCAGGACACTTTTGGGTGTACCAGTTTGGAGATTTATATACGACTGTTTTGTTTTTGGAACAAAAGAAGCGAGGTAAAGTGTTCTGTATGGTGTCCGGACGTAAAGAATAGCACCATCCCATATCTTCCCGTGGGTGTCGTAAGAGGCGACTAAGGGACTTACCAGAGAATGGGCAGCAGCGTTCTCTGATTCTACAACAACCATACTGCGATCGCCAACCCGCCTGCCAAGCGTGGCGATTATGGCAAAACCCCCCTTCTTGGGGGAGGCCTATGTCCAGCAGTGGACTTTTCGGCTGAAATGAATGATGAAAGTGTTGTTGGTGGGGTTGGTTTAAAGTTTTGTAAACGAGGGATTAAGATTTAATCTTTAGTCAATTGATTAAATATTGTGAACACTTTAAATCAATTTATCAAACTGCACTGTACTATAAAACATTATTTTTAGTATATGCGAAACATAAATATAGTTTGTTAAGAATAAGTAACTGAATCGATTCCAATAATTTTTAAACCATGTTATATTTTGTCTATTGTCCCAAAAATATTTAAAAAAGGTTATAAGTTGGACACCGAGCGGCACTAAGTACCTATCGCAATCATTGAGGTACCTACTGCTATATTATTATTATCAATGAGCTAAAGACGACGCAGGAGGCGCGCGCGCGGCGGCCCCGTAGTGACCACGTTTTTGTGCGGACAACCAGTTAACAGAACAAGCTTATAACTTTGTGATTTTTCATGATACAGTTTTGAAATTTTGTACATAGATTCTTTACATAAAAATACTAGATACGTGTTTCAGGTTTCGCGTATACTAAAACTAATGTTATGTACACTGTACAATGCAAAACTAGAGATCTTAAGGTTTTTTGTTGTTTTTTGTACATTGTATCAATCTATACATCTATACTAATATTTAAAGAGGTATAATTTGTTTGTAAGTGTGTATGTAGGGGGCAATTCTTTCACTGGCAGAAAGCTACATTATTCGTGGGTGCTATAAGTTATAAATTATATTTATATCATGCATTTTAGCCGAACTATCACAATTTTTGCGGACGAAGTCGCGGGCGTTATGTTAGTGTTTCTATAATTGAACGTCTGTTATCGATAGATCTTAAGGAAAATGCTTTTTAGAGGCATATTTTTTTAAGAAAAGCCACCATTAGTGAATTTTAAAGGCTTTTAAAATGAGAAAGAGAAGAAAAATCATGCAAATCTATTCAGTCTTAATGAGTTCCGACTTTTGGTGGTTTTGCATTTTTTATTAAAGAAAAATTCTTCGTGTTGAAACGTCTTAGTTAGAAGAATTATGGGTGCCTTATTTAATGAATTATTTTGTGCGAAAAACTGTGTTTTAGTTACGAAATTAACTATGGTACAGCAGTGTAATGAGTTACAATTAAAAACTGAGTACGGAAAAAATATGTATGTGTTGCGTATAATCAGCGGAACACAGGATGGACCAAACATTTTATAAAACATCACTGTACCCTGTGTTCACAAAATTAATAAATGAATGAATGAATTTAATTTTGATAATTATAATTTTGCTGAAATTGTATTTCTTCATGACATTTTATATAAAAATATATAAAAATTATATAATAGGCTCCGTGGCTGCTACTGAGAACATTCCTGATGGATAATCCAATAACACTTTGCCTGACCCGGGAATAGAACCCAGTACCTCATGCTCAGCAGACGCGTTTGCGACCAATAGACTAACGAGGCAGTCAAATAATATGAATAAAATTATAAACCAATCTCAATAGTGCAAATAATTACAAAAAGTCTTTCATTCATCGGCAAAATCTATTCATTCGCGTCTCGTTTCGCCCAGTAATTAAAACTAACCGGGGTCAGTTGCACCAACATTTATGTGTACTCTTAACCGTTCGTTTGCCCCCGATTACACACAACACGTACTACAAAGGCTTGTTTCACCAATCGATTGGTTCAACTCTAATCAACGGCATTATCACTTTACCGGAGTTAATTTTCACTTCGTAGAATGTTGATTACTGATTATGCAATCCACCTTCATGTTTGAAACAGTGTTTATTCCATTACTGAGTTTTAAATAGAACTTAAAACGTCAAAAATTTTGAGTAAACTTGGTTTTGGTATTCGTCACATCGTTGTTTGGTATCATCATCTGCCCAACCTTTTCCAAACAATGTTGCGGTCGGCTTCCGGTCCTTCAGTCTAACCGGATGCAGCTGAGTTCTAATATTTTACATTGAACGATTGACTATCTCACCTCCACAACCCAGTTAGTACTGGGTAATACGATGACCTTTGGTAAGACTTTCGGGCCACTGTACACCTGTAACGACTGTCAAAGGTCTACGAATGACAGCCGGGACCAACGGCTTAACCTTTTTTCTGAGGCACGGAGGAAACTCGTAACACCTAAAGATTCAATAAACAAGCGTAAAACTAAGTACATCTCACAAGGCTCATATTTACAGAACAACCCTAACAAACGACGTCCCACCAGCTTTTTCCTCGGCATTTACGACTGGAACATCTGCTCACTAATTCAACGTTTTGTCTATTTGTGTATAAGCATACGTAGGGTTGTTCCAGCAATATGTTACTGCAGTAAAATCGGAAGCATTTACGATCTAATAGGGATGTACGACGTCACAAAGGCGAGGGAATTAATGGATAAGGCGTCGATGATAAAAACGTTATACCTTCTAAATCACACATGATAAAACTTTCACAAGTGAATTTCGACTTTAAATAATCAAGAAACACAAACATATCGGATATGTCATGATTTATTCCGTTAGGCTCGTGCATCATGTTGGCAGACGATGGGTTTCGTGCTATGAAAACACACTGGGTGCGATACACTGTTTCTAGCAAAACTAACGAAATACTTGAGATTACAACTTAACACAATTACACGGGGCACAATGAATCGGGTACAGTTCCAAGACGTCTCAACTTCGCCGCGATCAGGCATTGAAAGTCGCCCTCGTCTCGAGCTGAACATCAGGGCTCTGTAGAAACACGCTGTGGTATGGATAGGCCGGTAAGAAGGTCGCGTCATGTCAACAGTGACCACTGGCGCGTTTGCCGATTCATTGTATGTCCGTACTAACGACCGGATCCTACAAACATAACATTCAGAATATGACGCCAGTTATGTTGAAGTCTCATGTAATTAAGGCGTGAAACTCGATGATAAAAATACTTCAACTTCTTAATCACTATTGGTTTGTACCAATAATAAACAATAATAAACCTTTACAAGTGAATTTCAACCGTAAATAATTATATAAGTAAAGTTTAAAACGGTTTCGGTCTAGTGGTACACGTGTATCGAAAATTATTTAGAGAATAACAGGAAGTTATGATTTACGAGAAACAATCACACTGGGTTTTCTAAACAGCAAATAAAATCAGGGTAGTAGGCAGAAATAAAAGTTTTAAGGAAAATGAAATGATTTTATTTTTTTAAATAAAATATTCTACAGTTCTGTTTGTAAAAGCAATCGGTAAACAGTTACATCAGAAATAATATATATGTGGATGATACCGCATAATACTTATTGTGTTGTAATAGGTTGACTCAAAATAAAAAAGTCAATTATTCAAAATGAAAAGGCAAGGCGAATGATGATGAATTCAATAGTACGTTTTGAACGTCAAATTGTACATACATGAGACAGTCTGTCAAAATGGAAAGAATGCCTTGGGCATAGGCTTTAGTGCCTTTTATGTACGTTGCACGAAGGTTCATTTTATAATAAAAACATAATAATAAATAACTACGTTTGCACTTCAAAGCGTGCTATATTGTGCCATGTTTTTATTACAAAGTAAAAGCCTGCTTGATGATTTTTAGTACAAAGTTTATTTTACAACTACCGTGACTTGAAAAGAGCGAAGCTATCAGATTCTATCATCGTTAGGAACCTTTAAGACATCATTGTATGCCACCTTTTCGGCTGATCCTTACATAAGAGAATGGTATATGGAAAATACGTACCCAATAAGTAGAATTACTGATAGGGTTTGTAATTCCACATTCCGCGATTATACATAATATAGTTTTGATGTATTTTTTATTCTCTTCCTTAACTAATAAGTCAAATTGAATTTCTATTTCCCTCAATTGAATTATTTTATTTATAAAATTTTGTTGAGAATCAAGACGAGTCATATATGTACTTAATGTTTAGCTGAGTTTATTTATTATTTATTTATAGTTAATTATAACGGTATAACACCAATTTCAATAATTAACATAGAAACAGAAATCAAAGCAAAAGTAAAACACCCAATTGACAGCATTCAATGGTTTAAATTAAATTAAAACTAACACGGAACAGTGGAGACTCTTGCATACTTTCTCTCACAGAACACCAGACATATACGCATTACCCTACTCCAAGTTTATAAAATAAAGTACATAAATATTAAAAAAAAAACGCAAACTTTTTTTGACTAAAAACTTGAAAATGGTGCCTTAGGAACATTTAAAGCAAAGTAAAGCCCAATGCTATTACAAAATAGGGCCGCATTAATTTATTTTCCCTTGTAACTTGCACAAACATCAGGCTGATGAATTTATTTCTCGCCCATTCTGAAATTAGCATGGAAATGAGTTCAAGATTTGTTTTTTGTCCCCAAATGTAAAGAGCGAAGTGGTAAAAAAATCTACCAATTAGTCATTGAAGACCTAGATCAAAGGCGACACTCCTACAACCTCTTTTCGGAAGGAATTGTCCTAAAGTATGAATTAGACAATGTTTAGAACGGATTTAGTGGAAAATGAATAGAAAATACATTCGTAAAAAATACATCACACACAGAAATTCGTCGGAAGTTCTCCCAAAGAATCAATGAAAGGTCAATAGAATCTTTTGGGATATAAGATAACAGTGTAAGTCAATTGGTTGGAAAAGCAAGAACATCGCCAAATGAAACAACAGCTTAAATCACCCGGAAAATATTGTGAAAAGTATTACATTATGGCATAAAATAAGTAGTAAAGTATGAAGATTATGGTATTATTCTCATATTGGTGTCAGGCTGAAAAAAAACCAGCTTAAAAATAGAAAAAAACAGCTTAACAATAGAAAACAGCAACTGTAGCAAGAAACAACTTAGATCGATACAGTATCTATACTTTATTGCGCACCAACATTGTTACAAAGCTCTTTCTTTAGTTTTAGCTTGTCTGATTAATACTTAAAAGTCAGTCCTAATGTCCTACAGAAAAAGTTATCTCAGCTTAATTCTGAAGTAGAACACGAAAGAAGCTTAATCAAAATAAATTAACGTCTCAGACCCTGCCCGGAATTAATTTCAGAAAATCAAAGGGTCGGTTATCATTAAAGATTTTTTGAGTTTTAAAATCTTTTTGTGGTTTTTCCTCATTTTAATTGTAATGGATTTGATCAGTTTAGCTTTGACTGTACGGTACTTAATGACAAACTGGTAAAACTGTAATTACTTTATAATAAAAAATATTTGTGAATTCATGTGAAATCCCATCAAGAACATTCTTGATATAATTATAATCATGCCAAATATCGGTCTAAAGTTTCATGTAGAGTCGAGTTTGAAATTCCTATTACATTTTAATTTTGATTCATTAATTCATTCATTACTCAATAAAAAAAAAATAAGCGTCGACTCAAACTCATTTACGAAAACAGTGAACAGTACCTACATTAAAACAGTCAATTTTTTGAATAATCTATGAAATGATTAAACATGGTACACTCGGCGATACATCAAGCTATACATAACCAGTTTGACCTCGCTTTGTATGAGCTTTCGGTACAATGAGAGATCAGCGTGTACTGGAAGTCGGTGACGTAGTGCGTACTAGTAGACAAAAAGCCCATCTTGCTGTGTGTTAAACAAACTCATTAAATAAATACATATGTTATTTTCTTTTTGAAAGTACAAAAACAACACGTCTGCTAATGAAATATGAACAACAAGCTCTTACCTGTTCTTTTTAGATGTCATACAGATATCGTTTAATTTCTACAAACGTTGTATCATAAAAAAAAACTTCAACGAGTATGTACTAATTAAAAAAGCACAGAGTGTAGTTCAGTTAGCCAGTAAAATGTTGCAAAAAGTAATCCCAAAGCCATTTGTTGGGACATGTATTTAAAAAGCAAACGATATGAAACAGAAAAATTAAAACTATGAAAACAAACAAACGAAAAATAAAACTCGCATTGTAACGGCACAATGTGAAAAATAAATAAAAACATGATTTTTAATTTAAAAAACAAGTCTATGCCGCTATTTCGGTACATATATAAAATTCTCGTCGTTCAATTTTGTGTTCGCTTATAAAAATATCGAATAAAAATGTGATTACCTTTAACTGACAGCAATCTCCTCGGCGTCACTAGACTGAAGATAATGATATTACCCGCCTTCTCAATATTCAAGTAAATGACAATACAATATAATACTCAATAGCTACACTGCAGAATGGGTACATGACTAAATTACTTATCTTAGATGTTTGAATTTTACCTAAAGATAACAATATCGTAGTAACCACCTTAAAATAAACGAAACAAAAAAATAATGCCTTTTTACCCAGAAGTGTTAAGGTGAATTGTACTTAAAGTATACCCACATTACGCCTATTATGTTTAAATCCCATGTAATAAGGGGCCTAAATAAAACCTTTTAACAACAACCTTGGCCCGACCCGGGAATCGAACTCAGGACCTCATGCTCAGCAGTCGCGCTTGCTACCACTCGACCAACAGGATATTTTTATATTTAAAATTTTATGAAATATGTATAGTACATAAAATAAAAAATGTATGAATATGTATATTGAAGAAGATTGTCAATGAAGAAGTTGTTATTTTTTCTGATGAAATTGGAAAGGATTTAGGCCATTTGTTGACAAATAAGTATCCAGGACATTCAATTATGAACTTTTGTATGCCTGGTTGTTCCTTATATGACATTATGACAAAAATTATTAATTACAATTTCAACCAGGATTGCACACTTCTGATACTTGTTGGTAATAGGGGTAATGTGAACAAAGGAGAATTGCTCCAATATTATAGATCATTAAATAGCCTTAGTTTAAGAAAAATTGTAATGTTCACATTCCCATACAGCCAAAGTTTGCCACAGGAAGAAAATCTCTTAAGATTTGAAATGAATATAACATTACATAATTTGACATTTAATAATAATTTATTTCATTTGATTGACACTAACAATTATGTTGGTAATAATTTTTATTTGACAAAAGATAGATTCCTAATAGATAGGTACTATCTTTCTAAGTATTGTAAACGACAGATAGCTGCGTCGTTGTCTTATTATTTTTATATTACAGCCAAGAATTTGGCTAAACAGATTGCTTCTATTGAGCAATGCCATGACATGTTAAATAATTCAGTGAATTATTTGGTAGATAATATTGACATTGTAAATCCTTTAAATTAGAGTATAGGACAACAGAGGTAAACTCTGGCAATAATATACAGATTTACAAAACTAAGTCTAATAAAAAGAGTTTAAAAATAAATAGTATCAACCTGGTGCATCAGAATATTCAAGGACTTAAGAACAAAGACTTAGAAGTAGAATTATTTTTGAATTTTAATAATATTGATATCCTTTGTATTACAGAACATTGGCTTCAAAGCCACCAGTTTATGTTCAGTTTTAGTAATCACCAGGTTGGTAGTTCATTCAACAGAGTAAATGCTATACATGGTGGCTCACTAATTTTAATAAAAAACCAGATTAAATTTAAAGACCGAAAGGACATTGTGAGCCTCTCTGTTGAACGCATCATTGAAATAGCCTGTATAGAATTGGAGCAGTTTATTATATTAAGTGTGTACAGGCCACCCTCGGGATTGTATGACTACTTTGAGAAGGTAATGGATGAAGTTTTACATAAGATTTGTAACACAAACAAGTCAATTATCACTTGTGGTGATTTTAATGTAAATTTATTAGAAAACTCTGGTTCATGTAGTAAAATTATAAGTCTGTTTCAGTCCTACAATCTCGTTAACCTATTTTCGGAGCCAACAAGAATAACGCCTACTAGTGCCACATGTCTAGACAATATTTATACTGATGTTATTCCAAATCATAAAGAAATCATAAATGTTTTAGACTCTGATCATTGCGGACAAATGATTACCATCGAAATCCGAAACATCAAAGTGGCAAAAAATGATATCACTGTTAACCCTAAAACTGCAAGACGCTTGGAATCATTTAAAAGTAAACTCGTGAATAACTTGCCAATTTTGTCTAGTGACAATTCTCATCGTCTATATGATGATTTTTTTAATATTTATTGTAAGCTATTTAATTCCATCTTTATTCCCAAGACTATCTCAGTAAATTGTAACGCATCTTTCAGTGACTGGGCTACCATTGGTATTCACAAAAGTAGAACACGGCTTTATGAACTGTACAACGAAAGAATGCTTGTAAATACTGCGGAATTTAATTTATATGTGAGAAATTACTCAAAACTATTTAAAAAAGTGTGTTGCATGGCTAAGTCACAGTATTTGAGCTCGAAAATTAAGAATAGCAATAATGTAATTAAAACAACGTGGAATATTATTAATAATGAAACGGGAAGGTCTAGTAACCGAACCAGTGACTATAGCTTATCCATTAATGATATAGTAATCAAATCAGATTCAGACGTCGCCGCGGCTTTCGAGAGTTTCTTTTCTGATATTCCCGTTTCAACTACGAAATCCCTAAACTCATCACCTACTGTTGCCGAATCTTTGCTTAAGGAAAATGTTAACGTTTGCGACGCGGAATTTCATTTTGAACATATCACATGTAGAGATTTAATCAAAAGTTTTCACTCCTTAAATGTCAAGAAGACTGCGGATCTGTGGGGTAATTCTGTAGAAGTTGCCAAGTCTATTATAGACATTGTAGCACCTACCTTAGTTCTTATCTTTAATAATTGTATTGATTGTGGGGAGTTTCCTGATCTTATGAAGAATAGTAAAATAATTCCTTTATTCAAAACGGGTAGTACATCAGACCCCACAAATTATAGACCTATTTCAGTACTACCTACTTTTAGTAAAATTTTTGAGAAATTAATTCTAGAACAATTGCAAAGATTTTTTAATAAACATAAATTATTACATACAAAACAGTTCGGTTTTACGAGGGGTCGTTCAACTACTGATGCCGGTGTTGAACTTTTAGGACATATTTATAGTGCATGGGAAGATAAATGCGATGCTTTGGGCATTTTCTGCGATTTGTCTAAGGCATTTGATTGCGTTCTTCATGAAACTTTAATCAGGAAACTCCGCCACTACGGAATCCGGAACAGCGCTCTGGATCTTCTTACCTCATACCTGGGTAATAGGATCCAGAGAGTTGACATCAACGGAAAAATATCTCCCGGATCTATAGTAACAATGGGAGTCCCACAGGGCTCGATTCTTGGTCCTTTCTTGTTTCTTATTTATATTAATGACTTACCTTACCTCATAAAGGATAACCACGATATAGTGTTGTTTGCAGATGACACTTCGCTTTTGTTTAAACTTAAACGTCAGCAGCTAGTTACTGACGATGTAAATAGCGCGATTTCCAAAGTAGTGCATTGGTTTAACGCTAATAACTTACTTCTAAATGAAAAAAAAACCAAATGCATTAAGTTTGCACTACCTCACGTTAGGCAGGTGAAAACTAGTGTGTTGGTGAAGGGCGAAGAGTTGAACCCTGAAGATAGCACGGTGTTCTTGGGCTTAACTTTAGACGCTAAGCTTCAGTGGGGCCCACATATAGATAAATTGTCTAAGAAACTGAGCTCCGCAGCATACGCAGTTAGAAAAATTCGTAATTTAACCGATGTAGAGACAGCTCGATTAGTTTACTTCAGCTATTTTCATAGCGTAATGTCGTACGGCATTCTGTTATGGGGGAATGCCGCCGATATTCAGACCATCTTTGTTTTGCAGAAAAGGGCCGTTCGATCAATTTATAAGTTGAGTCCGAGACACTCTCTCAGAGAAGAGTTTAAGGAGATTAATGTAATGACTGTTCCTTCTCAATACATATATGAAAACCTTTTGTATGCTCACAAAAATATAAAGCGGTTTAAAAAATATTCTGATATTCACAATATAAATACAAGGAATAAACATCAATTTATTGTACCCACAACAAGGCTCAAGAAAATAGGTGGATCATTTAGATGCCAATGTATACGCTTTTATAATAAACTTCCAGGCCACATACATGAACTAAGCCTTAATAAATTCAAAATTTTTATAAAACGTAAACTTTGCCAGAAAGCCTTCTATTCTGTTAAGGATTATATCGAGGACAAAAAGGCTTGGGATTGAACTGCTCCAATTGAAATCGATATTAAACTGAATTGTACCCATTTTATTTTATTTTTATTACTGTTTGACATTTTTTATTTTTATTAATTATTGTTCGATTTAGTTGACATTATTTACTTTTTCAAGTACCTGTGGTATTATTATTATTATTATTATTTTTTTTTTTTTCTTGACTTTATTTTACTTTTTCAAGTGTCGTATTATATATATATTTTTTTTGTTTATTACTGTGAATATGAGGACTACGTGGGTCATACTATTATTATTATTTTAATTTTTTAGTTAAGTTAGTTTCACGATTGTCTGGCAGTTTGAGTACTTTATGCGGCCTACCCAAAAGTCCTTTCTTTGGTATTGTTCGTCGTGTCGTTGAGCTCCTTGGATTACGAGTCGAGCTACACGATCACTGACAAATGCTTGCACTGTCTGGACAGGTCCACTCAAATCTGTGTGGTTATTTCTTCAAAATACCATCTCGGACATTAATCTACATGGTCCTCATATGACTTGAGCAATGTCTGGACTTTAAAAGAGACTGTGACCTCTGAGTTTGTTTCGGATGTTTCTTCTCAGAGTAGTCAGGTACGAAACACCGGCCCCATCTAGTTTTAAAAAACAACATGTTGTGACATGTAAAAGAGTTTTGTAAACCAACTTACAGAAATAAATATGATTTGATTTGATTTGATATAAATATGTGTAAATAAAGATACTTTTGATGGTCAGCTGCTATACAGGTACATCACATGAAGGGTCACGCCTAATTTTCCACAAAATAAACAAATATATTTTATGAATACTTCGCGACATTGTTTATAGCCCATTACATTGGAGTGAGGGGCAATAAATTCTTTGTAACGTGTTATGGGCAATAATTTGCATTGTTACTTACAATTTGAGCTAAAATTACCGGGCTGTTATGCGCTTTAGTTTTAATTGAAAGGCTTAGCTATGAAATTGAACGTGTTTTTAACAATGTTTTGGGCAGTTAGGCTAAAAAGTTTGTTTTGCATAAATCCAGACTCCGTGGCTCCTACTGAGAAATTCCTGATGGAAAAACCCATTTGCACTTTTTACGACCTGGAAATCGTGTTAACATGAATTTAGGACACGATGATAGGTGAAGGTTGCAGGGATCCGCTGGATGCTAGTCGCACGGGACCGGTCAATGTGGCGACACTTGGAGGAGGCCTATGTCCAGCAGTGGACGTCTTTCGGCTGAAATGATGATGATAGACTATAGAAAACATACACACCAGACGCGCTGGGGATCTAGAATCATGTGCTAAATTCACTATAGGTAACATTTAGAACGTCGATGTTCCGTACATCGTGTATTTTTATTTCACACAAAAATATCGCAGCACACGTAACACAAACAAAGCAATGATGGAACTATAAAAATAAAATAGTTTTGCAAAAAGAGAAGCTTCCATAAAGAGCATCCAGTTATATCAGTGCATATTTAAAACGATAGCTATGAATTTGACAGAAAAAGGAGAGATAAAAATGTTTCTATTTAGCTTATTATTGTACAGATTTTCAACGCCATTTTATTATTTGAATAGTGGTTGCAAACGGTCTCGTAAAAGATTGCGTTTTGAGACGAGATTTGCATATGGACTATTTCTTTTACGGTTTAGTAAATAAGTGTAATCGTGATATGTACTTAATATTATAAAGAGGTAAGTTTATTTGTTTGTAAGTTCGGGTGTAATCTTCAAAACTTCTGATCCGATTCTGAAATTCTTTCACTAATGGTAAGCTACATTATCCCCTAGTCATGGGCTTATTAAAACGTTCCGCTGGCATAATTTCCGACCATAACGTGAGCGAAGCCGCGGGCTGAAGTTAGTAATATCTGAAGTGACGCTTTGAATTTTTATTTATTTATTTTTGCGAAATGCATGTTGGTGACACAAACGCTACAAAGTGTGATAGAATCTTTCATAAAGAATTTGTGCTCGTTTTAAACAACATAAAAAAATGAACTTCAGTGTTCTTCTTTTATTATTATAATTATAAGCTTTTATGTAACTTGCCTTGTTAGTTAGTATTTATTGGTCAAATCTTGCAACTGAATTTAAAATCAGTTCTCCCCATCCGATTGAGCTGAAATTTTGCACACACCTGTGGTTCTGGTGACAATACATTTTTATGATAGGTATGACTTGATCCTGCAGTTAGAATCGCTTCCTCACGAGGGAACTCCTCAACGGTTAATAGCAAGGAGACGAAACTTTGTATGCGCGTTTAATGTTGATAGATAAACCGATTTCTCTTCTTATAATAAAAGCTTGTTTAAAAAAAAGAAAACCAACACCAGTCTCCTACAAACGAACTTTTTTTTCACACCAAAAACAGTTGAATTCACAAATAAATATGCCCCCAGAAAGCTGAAAGATATCTGTTAGCATTTTAAATGTTTATCACGTTTCAAATAAATTTATTTGCAGCTACGTGTCAGCTATTTGAACCGTCGATATTTATTGGGAGAACAAACTTGCCGAGTTTCGGGTGGTGCGAATGGGTTTAATGTAAATAAAAAATAAGTGGATTCATGTAACCTTTGTGCTTTTATTTAGTTTACATATTGAGTTTTCATTGACTTTTAAGAAATGAGATCTGTTTACGTCAAGAAATTATAGAAGTTATTGAGCTTAACAGATCTTGAAAGCCTGTTTAAATGATTAACGTTGCACTTGATTTGCGGTTAATTTTGACACGTCTTAAGTGTACATTCAAGAGACACTGGATGTTAAAATACAATACCTTCTTAGAGATTTTTTTTGGTTTCTTTTTAGAACATACATACATAAACTCACGACTTTTTCGCATGGGGGTAGGCAGAAACCACAGAACGCCACCTGCTACGATCCTTACATACTCCTTTTGCCTCGTCCACGTTCATACATCTGGTCATACACGCACGCCGGTTGCGAGTACTACGCACCTGATATTTCTGAAGAACCTCACCAATAAGGTCAGTGTATGTCCTTCTAGGGCATCCCCTGTCGGTGTTGCCACTCACATCTGCCTTGTAAATACCTTTTGTTATAGACCGACCGCTTTAGTGAGTCCTCGCAAAGGTATCGATTTAAATGGAATATTCTGAAGGTTGATCACGTATTGGTTCAATTAGTATCATGGATTATGATTATTTTAAAGCAAATAACCTGTGTGATATCGTTAGGACTTTGTGGACGCTTAATGAGTCTTTGATGGGGCAAGGCGGAGGACTCATAAAAGCGGTCGGTCTATAGTCGCCTTTCACTCATCTTCCCCACAAATTCTTTATACAAATAAATAAAATTGTCTAAAAAACCATTAGAGAGTTAAAATGGCTACAAGCAGAGTGCGGAACGGTTGAATATTTTTTTAAATGCCAACAAATTACATGGACATAGCTGAGAGAATAATTCAGATATTTACTTTACCATTTCGACTAACAATAATGTATCCCAGTAACCCCAATCACACAGTATTACTGGACCTATCTTAGAAAGAGAGTTATATATTTCATATTGAATCTAGGAGCTATAAATCAAGCTAGCTACTTATTGTTTTGGGCTAGTAAATAAAAGTCAATAAAGAAAAATGGTTGATTGTGGTGTTGTGTGTGTTACTGTTATTTCGAAGTTATTGCTTAATGTAGCAGAGTTGATCTCGTTACCAAAGAGGTCAATGAAATGGAAGGACATGATGAAGAAAATCCATCAACTCTCCTTGATTTTCTACAACATCTGATATTTAGTGGAGGTGTATGAGGTTATGTTGCTCTTGGGACATCTTCGTGTATTGTACAGTCGGTTCATTTTTTCATCCCGGTTGTCATAAGAAGGTTTTAATAAAATAAATGAGACTGTCTCGTTGGTCTAGTGGTCGCAATCGCGACTGCTGAGCACGAGGTCCTGGGTTCGATTCCCTGGTCGGGCAAATTGTTATTGGGTTTTTCCATCAGGATTTCCTCAGTAGCAGCCATGGAGTCTGGATTTGTGCCCGGTTGATGACAATATGCTCGCCTCTGTTACATTGGACTTAAACATAACTGGCGAAATGTAAGTGTACCAGGTACTAGTAGTACGTAGTACTAGGCGCGATGTTTTGTTAAATGGGATTTAAGACCTAATTTTATGCTTATTTAATATAGAATATTGTCTTCAAGCACTAACTTGAAAACAATATTCTATATTAAATTAGAATGTTTCTAGATTATCAACATTTTTGATGACTGTGTACCTAACAATGAGTAATGATAGTGTCCCGAGATAGGAATGTTTCATGGGCATGATATATAAATTCATGGGGGCCGAGATGGGAAGGTGCCGAGACGAGACTACACCACAATTTTCTCAACAAAAAAACAAGAGTGTCTCACGAATTACACATCAGCATCCCCATAAAAACAATCTCATCAGATAACTTTCTCAATATAAAAAAACAACATCCGTAATTCATCATAGTTACGCTACTGAGCCTTGACTAGCAATAAATCTGGCTTACAAACACAAAAAAACCCACATTCACTAACGAGATAGTTCCCTAGACAAATTATTGTTCCGTTTTTCATTTCCCGTTGCCCGATATAATAGGATTACTTAGTGCATTCAGCTAACTAGTTAGAACCTCGAGACCAATCAGGGTTCTAACACAAACACTAAATAAATATGAATCTTATTTGACACACATTGCTTTCTTTATTTATTGGTCACTAGGGCATCTGCTCACTGCCCCAACGATGATTAGCATAAGCACAGCAAAATCAGCCTATACTGTCCCCTTGCTGGGATGCAGGCCTCCTCTCAATGAGAGGGAGTGGACTATAATCCACCACGTGGGCGCTGTGCGGGTTGGTAGATGTCACAAAACATGTGACACGTTCTAGGACATACCGATTTCCTCACGATGTTTTCCTTCACCGTTTTGAGAGCAGTGGTGATAAAATAGATTACATAAAGTAATGCATCTGTCTGGGTTCCAACCCGCGTCCTACAATTTGTAAGACGGGGTCGTTACTACAGGGCAGATACCGCTCATGATCAGTAAAAAGGGAGTAGAGCTACCAACTACAAACGATTTGGCTAGCCACGATCAGCGATTCTGTACTTCAGATAGGTTTGTCGTTGGGCTATGAGCGAGTGTGCGAGAGTCTCGAGTGTTTTGTCCGTCAAGCGAGCGTCACTGAGCGAGTTCTTTTCTTTAATAGCTCAGCTCTTGTAGCTGCGACACACTGATTCAGAGAGAGTTCTCAACGGTAGTGTGGATAGTCGCAACTATTACTATTAATTTTAATACGTTTTGTATGAATGTATGAACGTAAACGACGTAAAAGGTGTATGTAAGGATCGTAGCAGGTGGCGTTCTGAGGTTTCTGCCTACCTCCATGGGAAAAGGCGTGAGTTTATGTATGTATGTATTTATTTTACTGATACACGACTTAAACATTATACATCTATTGTACGTTTCTTGGGCGAGAAAATATTTGTCAGCGGTGGAACGGCTGCCTATAGCCCCGGCTTAAGCCCGCCAATGGATTAATCGCGTGTCCAAAAATCTGAAGGTATTAACTCCCATGATGTACGGAACACATCGACCCTTTCTGGGTCGGGCAAGCCCTGATTATCTTCAATCAACATATTCCATGGGGACTGGACCGCATTTTCGTCCTAAATTGATATTAATTTATGTGGCTAAGCCTCTATGAGTGCTGACCGCATTTTATTACTATTTTCTGCTCGATTTGGTCGGAACAAAATCAAAGGTTTGGGTTTTGGTCTCGATTACGGAAGGACTTCGAAGGGTGGCCATGTGAATTAGGATTACGAAAAGAAAGAGGCACTTGTGCAAACTTGAGCGTGTTCTAGATTTCTTCCTGTTTTTCTTTTATCGTTTTATTCATATTTGTTGAAGTACTAGTGCTCGTACGTCTAGTGGTCAACAGCGTGACTGCTGAGCATGAGGGTTCGATTCTTGGGTCGGGCAAAGTATAATTGGGTTTTTCCATCAGGATTTCAGTAGCAGCTACAAAGTCTGGATTTATGTCCAATTGATGCTAATAGGTTCGGCTCTGCCTAACCCTTCGTGGATTACAGGCGTAATGTTATGTTTATGTTGTTGGAGTACTAACGGTTATTCAAAAATTTCTAGCTTGAATGGTTAGCAAACTATACAGACTTGACAAAAATTTATTTCGCTTTTGTTGCGTCAGCCTCATCGATAAACCTGAGTATGATGCTGAGTTATCTTTCAAAGTCTGCTGTGAATATAACTTAAATTCTTTGCCTTACATACTAATGACACAGATAAATTCGTTACTTCACGTGCTACTAGCACTTGTGGTTTTTATTTTACGCTGTCAATATCTGAAAGTAACCCAAATATAAAAACACCAAGTGACTTATAAGTGCTAAGCAGAAAGTACAAGTTAATACGATCCTAAGGACGCTAGATTAAGACGTCTTCAGAACTCATCCATCTAGACCCTCGTCGGTATTTCGATCCCTCACTGGCGGGATAAATGTTTTCCTATTTAGCTTTTTCTTTTAGATATAAGGCGATAAAGTTTCAAAGTATTACGTATAAGGGGATGACGAAATTCTTGGATCGAATTTTGTGAAGTAGGTCTTAGGGGATTGGTGATGATGTTATTAGGTCAACATAATATAAAATGATGCGTGTGCTTTCAATGGGCCTAGCACGAACCTGTGTAGTCATAAAAAAATTAACTATGTAAAAATTCAAAATACTCGTTTTGGACTCTATAGTTTCATAGTTTTAAGACATTGTGAATTTCTATGGTCGTTACTTATTGTTGGCTTGTCGCAAAAAAAATACCGAAATGCTGTAGGACAGTTGTATTCCGATTAAAAAATTAAAGATGAAGAAGATTTAAAAAATCTTTAAAAATTTCATTACGTTTAGGTCGTGTATTCGTAAGGATTTAACACTTAGTGTGTGGTACACAGACGTTTCGACAGATATTGACGTCAGATAACAACGGCCCAATAGAATCTCTGCACTTGTAACCAACACTATCATTAATTTCTACGAAAACATGACGTAGAGCAGCCGTGATGACACGTCAATCAATCATAGCAATCTGTCAGGATCGACGTCTCTTATCTGACCGGCACTTTGGGGGCACATCTCTCTCAGTTACACGCCATTTCATAGTTTGTCCTCGATTCAAAATGGTATAAATCCGTGGTACGAGTCCGTGGTGGTTTGAAAACGTCATTATTCTTTGCTTGAGCTAAATACGAATCAACTAAGTCTTAACTTAACGTGTCTATGGTCATCTAAATTCAGTTTGCCTAGAATTCAGCTATAAGTTTAGCATGTTTCTTACAACGTTCAGACACCAGGATGCGCAGGACACGAATCATACAGGAAGAAAATCATACTTTCTGTAGATTGTTATAATTAAACAGAAGTTATTTAGGTACTCATAGTCTAAGCTCCAAGCATTAAATGACCCTCTTCAATGCAATTTAACCACCCTCGAAGAAATATAGTCACTTACCTACAAAGTCAGACACGATCATAACTCCAGTTTCAAGATGGCCGCTATTATTAGAATCCCGGGGCTTATATCACTCGCATTCCTCAACTAGGCGTCTACCATTTATCTTCTGAAGCTAAGTTTCCTCCATATTCGGCCTAAAGACCAGAGGTCAAGCAATAATTTATTATGCCATTTGGATCGAAAACAATCCAGCATTGGGTGGCGCTTTCCAAAAACCAAAAAGTTACCAACTTGATTTACCGCTCGGGGCCAAAGTGCAAAATTAAATCGTACTAAGAAATGTGAAAACAAAAACAAAATAATTTATTAAGGTTTTCATTAGGATTCTGGTCGCGTTCGCTGTTCAGTTGAAGCAAAAAATATAAAGTTGAGTAGTTGTTTACGAAAGGCTACGTGTAGCATATAACCAGTGTTTATTAATTTATTTGCAAGCACGCACGTTGCCGTGGGATGTGTTGATTTAATACTTGGTAGGGATATTTTTTATCTCATATTTTCACGCTTCAGGAGAGAAAAAAACAAAAGCACAGTGCAGCGTATGACCGGTAGTAAGAGATGAGTTGAGTTTGTGTCTAAGTTTCACAGGAGTTTCGAGAGACGATGGATTATGAGAGACGAATATGTGAGAAAAATATATAAGGTCCCATTTAAATAGATGGACAAATTTTGATTTTAATTGTGATTTTATTTTGATCTAAAATAATAAATTGCCGGCATTGTAGAATAAACAGATCCATTATGGGTAGGTACTTGCACTCGCACATTTTGTAGTATCAGAATATTATGAGATAACAAAGACATGGATGTGATTATGCATTGGGTAACCAAAATTTTTAGTGTATTTTCGTTGGCAGATTTTTTTTCTTGTAAGTATCTAATGCGTTTTTCTTATTTTTTATTTTTACCATTGTTCTTATTTTGGTGGTTTGAATGATTTCTAAAAGTTTGACCTTATATAAGATGCGATTGGTATTATTTACTTCCGTTTGCTTACCAATTAAAAAAAAAAACCTGTTCTCTTACACATTTAAAACTTTTAATTTTTTTCTGAATTAATGAGTGTTTGACAAAATAGCTAAGTGTAGCGACAATAGAAAGCTTGACGTTTATTATTTTTACAAAGTTCATTTTTAGATTTTTAATACAACAATATTTGACCTAAATAAAAACAAAGAGATAGCTTGTCATGCCATACCACTCAATATTTATTGAAACCAGATTAACGTTGCGAAATTTCAGTAGTTCTAAATAGAGATTTAGATTTACGTAAACAAAGTGTAAAATGTTAGTTCACAAACTCAATTCTGCAATCGGTTCAACAATGTATCCAAATAAGCGACAAGTATATAGTAACTTTATTGAAACAGTTACACGAAAAACAACCGCCGGACTCCAATTTATTTACTTTACACTTAAAAAACGTTTATCCACATTTATCCATTACATTTTATTCGGAACATCAACCATTGATAACGTTTTTAAGCCCATTCATTGACGTTTAAAACTTTTTTCACAATTGACCAGATAATCGCACAAATCTATACATCTATAAAAATAAATAAAATTTAAATGTCTGTTTGTTATTTCAAAATAACGGCTTTTTACTGAATGCATATTATTAAAGTATATACGGAATTTATAATAAAAAAAATCTTTATTTAAATTTTTATCTGACTATGTTTGTTCCGGCTAATCTCCGAAACTGCTTGACCAATTTTTACGGGACTTTTACTGGCAGGTAGCTGACGTTATAAGGAGTAACTACTACTAAGCTCCTTTTATTTTAGAAAAAGAATTAGGATTCCTTGCAAAAAACATAAAACCATTGAAAATTTTAACAAAATTCGATTCAAATAGGGAAGTAACATTTTTATAATAATTTCAGGCGGACGAAGGTCGCGGGCAATAGCCAGTAAGAAATAATTATATATTATTATTTTTTATTTTTATATATATATATTTTTTTTATTTGTTGTTCGACCATTTATTGCGACAATCGTCCTGTAGGTCACGTTACAGATATATGAGCATTTTTTTCGCAAATGTGACCTCAAACGAGGACACCTCCACATTAGGCGTTATCAGAACACTTTAATGGGGGCATAAAGTTCACATTACATTCCAAAATTGCGTTCACAAACGTAGTTAAGTCGTATGTTACGATTCAAGCCCTCACTTAACTAAGCAGCGTTCAGGCCAGAAGGGTTGTAAAGGAGTCCTACCTAGGTTAATAATGTAGACAGTTTTCATTAGGCCCTCGCATATTTTATTTGGACTTGCCGACGGTTCGCAAATTACTCGCATAAGGGCCTAAAACCTCGTTTGTCTTGTACGAGATAATTTAAGAGGAAATAATTTTGGAAGACAGATAATTAAACCCGAATTAATTAACTAGGTAAATATAAACAAGGGTAATATAAACCAGTCTTTAAAATAGGTGTGTTTTATGAACATTCCTGTTTGAAATACGTCAGCTTTTGTTTTGGGAAATTGAGAGGCTGAGGAGCTCGGCTCGCTGCTAAGAATTAGATGAAGGAGGTCGATTGAAATCGACGAAATTGTACCGTTAATTCAATATGAATTTCCTGTTTCTGAGTGTTCTTTAAAAATGAAGAAATGTTCTTGTTTATTTTCTTTTAAATTTTCATTGCAATATTGTTGTGGGACAGTAAGTTTACCGTTCATATTGAAAAAATAATCAATAATGACCGAACCGACTCCTTGGTTGTTAGATTTAGAAATCGCACGTTTTGCATATAACCAGCAACTTACAAAAGCCACCTTTTTCCTTGCTATATAAACAGGGAACCGATGAAAGCTTAAAGGTGCTCGACAAACAAATAAATTACCATAACATAAATAAATATCAAGGCGAGACTTGTCGATTTAAAATCTCTTTCACAGGCCTTGCATCAAAATTCTTAGATAATATTGAGTTCAACAATCAGTAATCGGCTTGAAAAGATCATCCATCAAATAAAGCCGTGTCTTGGCCTACTAAGACGGGGTATTATCAAGAACAAGAAAATATGAAAATTGAATAGGTTATTTTAGCGTACTTTTGTGTTTGTAGTTTTGTATTTTTTTTAGGGTATCTCCTGTATGTAAAATGGGGTTTTTTTTTCTCGCGTACCCCTTAGTGTGAGGTGTCGTTAGTTAGGTCTTTAAAAAATATTGCGAGTTTGTTTCTACAATTTTTCGATTAAGGGATTCGTTTGTGAAATATCTAGCTTTAAAGTGCTAATTTTTGTTAGACTTAAGTGTGTCCCCCTCTACCATCTAAACAGTTATATTTGGGTGTGTGAAAAAATTCACGGTGGTAGTATATATAACGAAGTTAAAAGAAAAACTAACACAGCTAAGTAGACTTTACAAGTTTACGAGGAATAGTCGACCAACTTATAAAATGTACTTGGATAACATATTTTCCTAAACATAATGTATGGGAGCACAGGTTTTTCAACTGCAAATGCAAGTTTGTTTTTTATTTTTATCGATGGTTTTTATTTATTGTTAATTTTAAAATCGACGTATTTACGTAAAGTCAACACAGGTGATAAATAGCCATTAGCCCAAATGACCTCTCTCACCTCCAATGTGAACATAACACTTTTATCAGCAAACATTATTTCCACGAAAATACATTCACTCTTTGAACCAAAGAACGGGATTCTACCTTTTTCCTAACCTAGTCAAAGAATTTCCTTTGTCTCGATTTAACTAGATGCCTACTTAAAAGGAAAATGCCTTGCTTATCCTAAAACTAACAAAGACTTAGAAATTGTTGATTCTCGTTTATTTTCCCTGAGGAAACAAAGACCCCTTTTAAATAAATAACAAGATTTGGGATGAAAGAGTTTAATTCGTATATTAATAGTTTAGTTTTCGTTGCAAATCAATTTGTTTTATGATTAGGTGTTTTCTTAAACATAACATCGCGCCTGAAATCCCCGAAGGGTTAGGCAGAGATGTACCCAATAGTACACCCACATTTCGTCAGTTATGTTCAGTTATGTTTAAGTCCCATGTAATAGGGGGCGAGCCTATTGCCATCAACTGGGCACAAATTTAGACTCCGTGGCTGCTACGGAGAAATTCCTGATGGAAAAACCAAATAACACTTTGCCCGACCCGGAAATCGAACCCAGGATCTCATGCTAAGCAGTCGCGCTTGCGACTACTAGACTAACAAGGCAGTGGTGTTTTAATTTTACTGCAAAACATAATCAGCCTGTAACGTTCCAACGGCTGGGACACAGGCCTCCTCTCTATGAGAGGGAGTTGGCTGTAATCAACCACGCAGGCCCAGTCTGGGTTTGGGTCTTCGAATTTTTAGTTCCAAGACATAGATTCCTTAAGTATGTCGCATCCTGGTACATAGGACCCTGGCCAGGACATCCTAAGTGACATACATAGTGTCAAACAGTTGTGGGCGCAGAATGGGATACGGGTACACTAGAGAAATAGCTCCTTTAACTTGTACACAGTTCATTGTTACAGAGTGCATTACTAACACTACTAACTAAATACTCTGAACTTAAAAGGAAACACAGGGCAGTTTCTAGACCAGGAAGTGTCGCGACCACGCCCGAACGATTACTGTCGTTCCATCGGACCATGGTCCGTATCGGACACCATACCTCTAGAGCACAACGCCTTTTTATTTTTTTTATTTTAAGAATGGGAAATCATCAAATGACCCCCCCGCTCTGGGCGGAGCGGAAGGGAGTGTCAGACTTGTACTGACTAAAACCCATCCATCTTCCTTCTTTGCCCTTTGTGTTCCAGGGCCGCGGTATCTCTTTCGAACAGTCCCGCAGCTCTGGCAGTTATCGGCCAATGCGGACCCATACGTGGTTGCTGACATCTCTTTGAGGCGCGCGTGGAACACGAACGCGCAGTCAACCTGTCGTCATAAGACGGCCAGACGGCGAGCTAGCCCATAACTCGCCGTCCACAGGCCCGCGCCTACAGTGGCCGGGGGCCACCACGTGTGAAGGATGATACGGCAAGAACGGAAGTGTCTGATGAGATGACAAGTAATAGAGAAGTATGGAAGAACAAGACATGCTGCGCCGACCCAAAAAAAATGGAATAAGGGCAAGAGAATGACTGAAATATTCACAGGAAGCAAATTACTGCAAAATGTTTTGACTAAATATGCGATGACATAGCTATATGCTTTAAATTCGTGTTCAAATAAAGATACGTTGCATGAAAAATTCATATTCGCGAAAAATTGCAACTCATGACAAATGAGATCTTTCATTATAGTGACGAGAGCTTTCATGTCATGCTGAAGCTCTAAATTGGAGAATATTTTCTTGCTATACATATTAAAATATTGTTATTAATATGTGAAGCACAACTAGTAATGAAAAATATATAGTTTGTGGAAAATATTTTTAAATTGACATGGTCACTAACAATATCATTAACCACCACCACTACAGAGAGCAGCGGTGGCCCAGTGGTGGCGGCCCCGACTTACGAACAGTAAGTCGCGGGTTCGAACCCAGGCAGGCGCATTACTTTGTCTAATTTATTTCATCACCACTGCTCTCAAAACGGTGAAGGAAAACATCGTGAGGAAACCGGCATGTCTTAGAACCAAAAATTCGGAGACATGTGACATCTACCAACCCGCACTGGGCCCGCGTGGTGGATTATAGCCCACTCCCTCTCATAGAGAGGAGGCCTGGATCCCAGCAGTGGGAACATTATAGGCTGATTATGCTACTACATCTACAGAACTTCATGAAAGAGGACTTTGGCCAAAAGGTGTCGTATACCGACGATTCCCAGGACAGTTAGGCGACACCACGCAGCAAACACGACTCCGTCAACGATTCGTGTCTAGTTATAGTTAAATAAGGTTTTTTATATGTATTAGTTAATTATTGTATAAGATTATTGTGTATATTTTTATCTATGGGCCTCAGTTGCCTGACAATAAAATGATTGATTGATTGATTAACACGATACGGATAAACTGAAGTTATTGCGGGTGGGTGAAAGAGGGTAGACCGATTTGTCTTCTCATAAACACCCACGTTATCATAGTACTAGCAACACCACCGAAATATCGGAACTCATTACAAATAGTAAATATAGTATATCTTAAAATATTTGGTATAATTGTATATAATATGTACTTCAATCTTGGTTGTGCTAAACCGTGATTTCGTGACATTTTGCATGCCTTACTTTAGAATCACTTGAAACATGTAAATATTAATAATAATAATAAATAAAAAATATAATCCATTTGAAATCCAAAATGTGAAAAATTCAAATACAGTTTTTATGACAAAATGACGTCTGTCAGCGGCGTCATCAACAAATACAAAATGCAAAATACAAGATCATGATAATAACCGAAAAATGATAACGAGAGCTGCCTACCGACGCGCACGCCTACCACCTCCGGACCCGTCGCTCAGCTCCGCCTCGCCGCCGCCGGAATCCAGCCCCATCGTGAGTGCTGTGACACCGGCAGTGGCAGTTGCGTCGAGCTCGAGCGACGAGTATTTCTCTCCGCCGACGTCGCCAACAACTGTACGTCGGCAGGGGAGAGGCCGGCCACCGAGAAGCTTGGGACTTAGGGGCCATCCGGCCCCGATCCGGGTCCCCGCTGCCGGTGGTTGTGTGCAGCGCATGAGATGGACTCATTCCATTAACGAGAACGTCATGCGCGCATACTATGGGTCTACAGAGGGGGGAACTAACCTCACTGCGTACCGTGTTGGGATGCTGTCTCTGTTCCAGGTACTTGAACCAACCGTCAACGTTTCGGCCCAACGACTGTCGGATCAGGTGCGGGTCATCCAACGCAATCACATGTTGGACGACGCCGTACTTGATAGGCTGCGCTCAGAGGTACTGAGCAACCGTATCGTTTTAACTCCGGCGCAAACCGCGGTGCAAGCGTCAGTTGATGACGCAACCCCGCCGCGGTTCAACCCAGCTGTTGTAGAGGAAGATGATAGGGTTGCTGTGGTAAGTAGCCAGTGCAACGACCGATTGAGGAGCGCTCTGGAAGATGCGCTTCGTGAATATCGATCCACTCCTACCGAACTTAGGCCCCGATTACCACGGTTACCCATGCATAATAAAAATAGGGCGCTGGTGTGTGCCTTGGACTCGCAACTCAAGAATATATTCGAGAGTAGCGAGAACCTCGTTGATACACACTCGATCCTGTACTGTGGGGCTGTTGCGGCATGTCGTTTAGCTAACGTCAAGTTCCCAAATTGTGACGTAGCTACTCGACCAAAACCAGCCGTACCAGCCTGGCAGCGCAGGATCGAGCGCCGCATCGACGGGGCCAGGGTACTCATCGGCAAACTATACTGCTTCAGGGAGGGCAATACACGACCACGTGTGATGCGCTTTGTGAGGCGGGCATTCTTGGGCACTGAAATCAGTCCTCAAGAATACATGTCCCGTGTCACAGAGCGCATCGACTTCCTGAAGCAGAAAGTTTATGCATGGGCGAACCGTATTCGGAGGTATAAGCGGCGGGTTGATCGGTACTCACAGAATCGCATGTTCCAGAACGATGAGAGGTGGGTATACAGAGCTTGGGAGCGACCCGAGCTAAATATGACGGACGTGTGCCGCCCGGATGATGCTGCCACGTGTTCTTTCTGGCGCAGCATCTGGTCGGTGCCCGTCTGTCATACTGAGGCTGACTGGATGCGTGATGTCGAACGAGTGTGTGAACCTATCCCAGAAATGGAGCCAATCTTGATAACACCTTTAGATATAGCCAGAGCAGTTCGTCCGTTACCGAACTGGAAGTCACCGGGACCGGACGGACTGCACAACTTCTGGCTCAAATGGCTTAGTAGTTCACACACTTGCCTGGCATCCCAATTCCAGTCATCCTTAGAGTCTGGGTCCTTACCGCAGTTTTTAACAACAGGCGTTACCCACCTGCTCCATAAGTCAGGTAGTCCCGCGGAACCCAAAAATTATAGACCGATCACGTGTCGGTCTATAAACTTCTTACATCCATTTTGAGAGTGAAAATTAATACACACATTGACAAAAACTCCATTATGTCTGCCTCTCAAAATGGATGTACGAATGGGTCCCGCGGCACTAAGGAGCTACTCCTCATCGACATGGCCATCAGCCAACAGGTTCGTCGATCCCGCAAGGATCTGTCTACATGCTGGATAGATTATAAGAAGGCCTACGACTCGGTGCCCCATACATGGCTCATGAGGGTGCTGGAGTTGTACAAGATAGATGCAACTCTACGCGCCTTCCTTGAGTCGTGTATGGTGCAATGGAGGACGGTCCTTCGATATCCAGGATGTCGACAGATCCAGGGGAACGATGAACCTGTATGGATTAAACGGGGAATATTCCAGGGCGACAGTCTGAGCCCACTATGGTTCTGTCTAGCCCTGAATCCTCTGAGCACATTGCTGGAGGATTCAGGTCTAGGCTACCGGTTGAGGAGAGGTGGTCAGGTCATATCTCACCTTCTTTACATGGATGATCTGAAACTCTTTGCCCCCAACAAATTGCGACTGATGGAGCTACTGAAAGTAACTGAAACTTTCAGTAGCGCCATCAGGATGGAATTTGGTGTGGACAAATGTGCAGTCATGTATGTAAAGCAAGGGGAGATTATGGAATCCGAGGGAATTCAGCTCTCGGATTCCATACACCTGAGAACCCTTTCCTCAACCGAAAGCTATAAGTATTTGGGTATGTCGGAAGCGTTAGGCATTAACGTAACTGACATGAAGCAATCGTTGAAGGAGCGCTTCTTTGGACGCCTGAACAAGGTATTACATAGCCTTCTTTCAGGCGGAAACAAGGTGCGCGCCTTCAACGGTTGGGTCATGCCGGTTTTAATGTACTCTTTCGGCGTACTCAAATGGACTCAGACCGAACTCGATGCCCTGGATAGGAGAGTTCGTACACTGCTTACCGCAAACCGGATGCATCACCCACGATCATCAGTGATGAGGCTGTACATCCCGCGGAAGTGCGGGGGTCGAGGGTTTTTAAACGCGAAGTCCCTTCACAACCGCGAGATGTGCAGTCTCAGAGAATATTTTTTAAAAGTCGAGGTGGGTATGCACCGAGATGTGGTCGCAGTGGACAAGGGACTCACTCCGCTGTCCATGGCTAAAGAGAACTGGCGCAAACCTGAAGTACTTACTACCGATGACCGCAAGGAAGTATGGCAAGGCAAGGAGCTTCACGGGCGCTTCTACCGAGCTCTTCATGGGCCCGATGTAGATTTTCTAGCGTCCGTGTCCTGGTTACGTTTCGGCGATCTCTTTGGAGAAACTGAAGGTTTTGTCTGTGCGATTATGGACGAAGTTATGTTGACGAACAACTACCGGAAATATATTATGAAGGACGGGACGGTTGACGTGTGTCGGGCATGCCACCGTCCGGGTGAGTCCATCAGACATATTATTTCTGGTTGTTCTCGTCTGGCTAACGGCGAGTACTTACACAGGCACAACCAAGTAGCCAGGATTATTCACCAGCAACTTGCCTTGAAATATAAACTTGTGGAATCTGAGGTACCGTACTACAAGTATGTGCCCGACCCAGTTCTCGAGAAAGACCATGTCACGCTGTACTGGGATCAGTCTATCATTACTGACAGGACTATTGTCGCCAATAAGCCTGACATAGTAGTGATAGACCGATCAGCGCGCCGCGTAATGATAGTCGATGTTACCATCCCGCATGACGAGAACCTCGTGAAAGCTGAGAAAGAGAAACAAATAAAATATCTCGACTTGGCCCACGAGGTTGTCGACATGTGGAATGTGAACTCGGCTATCATTGTGCCGATCGTCGTGACGGCCAATGGCCTTATTGCCAAGAGCCTCGACGACCATCTTTCGAAGCTCTCCTTAGACGGTTGGATCAAGGGCCTGATTCAGAAGGCAGTACTCCTCGATACGGCTCGTATTGTGAGGAGGTTCCTGTCTCTGGAACCCTAACCACCGGTAGCTTGGACCCTGCTCCCGCTACCGGCGGACCACTATTTTTTATATTTTTAAATGTTTTTTTTATATGGTTTTTTTAAGAAATGTTTAAAAATATTTAAAGTAAGTATAAAAATGAATAAAGGAGATAATAATAATAATCGGGATCAGTCTATCATTACTGACAGGACTATTGTCGCCAATAAGCCTGACATAGTAGTGATAGACCGATCAGCGCGCCGCGTAATGATAGTCGATGTTACCATCCCGCATGACGAGAACCTCGTGAAAGCTGAGAAAGAGAAACAAATAAAATATCCTGACTTGGCACACGAGGTTGTCGACATGTGGAATGTGAACTCGGCTATCATTGTGCCGATCGTCGTGACGGCCAATGGACTTATAGCCAAGAGCCTCGATGACCATCTTTCGAAGCTCTCCTTAGGCGGTTGGATCAAGGGCCTGATTCAGAAGGCAGTACTCCTCGATACGGCTCGTATTGTGAGGAGGTTCTTGTCTCTGGAGCCCTAACCACCGGTAGCTTGGACCCTGCTCCCGCTACCGGCGGACCACTATTTTTTATATTTTTAAATGTTTTTTATATAGTTTTTGTTAAGAAATATTTAAAAATGTAATAAGTATGTTAGAAAATAAATAAAGGAAATAATAATAATAATTTATTTGCAATATAAAGGTGTACATTTGAACAACATAAGGTTACAAACAAACAGAAGGAGACGTTATACAGTAATATGTTTGGTAACTCTAGCACCCTTGCTAAGTTGACAAGACAACTTGTATTAAAGGTGCTAGGCCCAACCCTTTCATGGGTGCCTTGTAAAGAAAGTTTGTCTAATTTACGAAACTTATTTTCAGTTTTGCAGCAGGTAGATGGACAGACAAATAAATCATTTAGTAAAACAAGGAAACAAAGATAAAAATAAAAAGTGATAAAAAGGATAAATGTAAAGTGTGGGGGTGTGTGCGAGTGGGGGTGTGTGTGAGTGGGTGGGTGTGTGTGAGCTTTTCTTTTTATTTTGTTTTCAATTGCATACACTATAATGTTAAGAGGAAGAGCGGAGTCACCTAACACAAGCATCTTCTTGCTTAAAAGGTGATCCCAAAATCATGTTTGTTTAGCCTTATTTATGTAATTGAAATAAACATTTGTTTTATTTGGGAATACGTGTAAGGTGTGTTAATATTTAACTCGAAATTGAATGAATTGTTTTTTTCTACCTCAAAACTAACTAATGCAACAAAAAGATTCTCATTCACATTTTATACTTTAAAACAATAGTAATGTGACGAAGTAGCACAAGCCCCTGAGAATGTTACCAATTAATAAGTTTAAATGTAAAATGTTTGCTTGGCTCATAGACATGTGTTTTTACTCCATCAATGAATTTTTAAATCATACATTTTGATATTGTAATTAATATATTAATATGACATTAGTACTTTGATTGTGAATTTTTTGACATTGAGATTTATTTACTTTAGTTTTTTTTACATTTTACTTATATTCTTGAATTAACCATTGACAGCCTAACCCATGACATTGTATTTAATCATTTTTGACATTATAATTAATAACCCCTGATATTGTATTCAATTTTTCTTGACATTATAATTAATACCTCGACATTGCATGGTTTATTATTAATTTAATTTTATTGAAATATTCGTCTTTATTTTTAGTATATGCGAAACCTGAATATAGTTTTTTCAGAATAAGTAACTGAATCGATTCCAATAATTTTTAAACCATGGTATATTTTGTCCCAAAAATATATAAAAAAAGTTGGCAACGAGCGACATTAAGTACCTATCGCAATAATTTAGGTACCTACTGCCAAAACAAGCTTATAACTTTGTTATTTTTCATGATACAGTTTTGAAATTTTGTACATAGATTCTTTACATAAAAATATTCGCTGGAAACAGCAGAATATTATGGACATCATATTTTGTGTAACACCTAAGGAACAACAATATTCTAACAAATAAATTTTATTCTATTCTATTCTATTCCTCAAAGAATAAATCGCAAACATTTTTCAGTTCTGATTCAAAGTCGAAAGTACAAGAATTTTACACTTTCTTTACTTTGTTCAAGTCTAGACAGATCTCCGCAGAATCTTTGATAAATAAACCGTACGATAACACTGGCTATCCACAATCTCCGTCCATACGAGATGATATCGGTTCACTTTTCCCGATTCTAACGTCCTTGAATCGGTTTCGATTTGTCTTAATATAGTTTCACCCTTGAGCTATGAATTAGGGAAGGTGTTATAGGGAATTAGGGAAAAGTGGTGCTTGCTGTTATGGGCGTCAAGAATGTAGCATTATTCAGCGACTTCCTTTGACGTATTTTCTTTTTGAGTTAACACGGTCAAATGTTATTTGTTTGTAGAGTAGATGCAATTAATTTATTACACTTACATGTATACATGTAGCAACCTTTGAAAGGGTTTTTCTTCTAATGTGTTGATTGTACTGATTGACTGCCTCGTTGGTCTAGTGGTCGGCAGCACGACTGCTGAGCTTGAGGACCTGGGTTCGATTCCCGGGTCGGGCAGTGCTATTGGGTTTTTCCATAAGGAATTTCTCAGTAGCAGCCACGGAGTCTGGATTTGTGCCCGGTTGATGGCAATAAGCTCGCCCCATATTACATGGGACTTAAACATAACTTGTAAAACGTGGGTGTACTGGTAAGTACACCTCGGCCTGATCCTTTGGGGATTACAAGGCGTGATGTTATGTTATGCGTTTTTCTCCTATCACTTTTATTAAAAAACGCATGGTTTTAATTTTTGTCGTTGAAGCTTTCTCCAAAATGTTGTCTCTTATATAAGGGTGAATTTTTCTGCATCCGAAACTATGAGGAATAGCGAAAAATACTCAAAGGAGTCTCGAGTCTGATTTTGACTAAAACTAAAACTGCGTCATTAGATTTTCGAAAAATCAATATTCCTAGCCAGGAATCAAACCCATTGATTTCGGGAAAAAATACACACTGTATTATTACACCATTCGATAGTGTAGCTAATAAGGATCAAATCCTAAGAAATAATGACAATGTTAAATAATAATTTTAAGTTTTTTCATATTTTAACTGGTACAGGTACAGGTCAGGTGGATTTAGTGGATTCAGGAAAATAATATCGTTCTAGTTTAGTATTTCAGCAATGGAATGAGAACAAGAATAAGGTGTTGAGTGTGAGTATGCATTTGCTTTTAAGTGTTTGTTAAGATGCTTGTAGCAAACAATCTATAAAAGCAGGTAGGTTTATAGTAGAAATAATATTTTTTGTAATTTCTACCTGATTTACAAGAAAGAAGGTGTCGTTAGAATTCGATTTTGTAAATCAAAATTTAAGAAAATTGCTCGACTATTAAAACTGTTGTATACAGTTTAAAAAAAAAAAATCCTGGTCCATTGCCGGGCCTCGTTCAAAAAACAACTTGATAATACTAATGACTATTTCATTCTGAGGTAGATGATACCTATCCTAGTTAAATCCTTGAAAATTATGAACCAATTTTATTTATTAGTCATGGAAATCTAATTTCTCGCCATTGTTCAAAATTGTTCTATTGATCCAATTACTCCAGATAAACACTCTCCCAAAACTTTCCCCAATCGAACAATTATAAAGATCTCCCACGACTTTATTTAAATAAAAATAAAATCATAAAACGTTTTAATTATCTTAGGACTGTAGGAGGCGCCGTGATTCGCCATTCGTTTGCTCGTCACGTCTGTCGCGAATTCGCTACAATTTAGGGTACCGTACCTAATTACCTAGTAAGTGTCAACGGGACCCTATTACTAAGCTTATACCGTCTGTTTGCCTGTCTAACTTCACATGACTGTATCTTGTTTTTTTTTGTAATGTAACGGATAAGTTCTAAAATCAAAAATTTAAAGACATGTGACTTTCACCAATTTGCACCGGACCCATATGTTGGATTATGGCCGCTACCATAGAGTGGAGGCATGTGTTATAGCTGATTATGCTATGTGGCCAGTTGTACTTACAGTATACGTACTGTCAATAACTACAACTCTGTAGTACTACTGGCAACTATTGTGTCTATCATTCAAAGTAATATAAAAAAAGGAAAAATTAAAATGGCATCGTGGTACGGAACCCGTAGTGCGCAAATCCAACTCGCACTTGAATCGTTTTTGTCATGTCAACTCAAACTAATTCATGCAAATGAAGCCTGGTGTCGTCTAAAATGGGCCTAATCTTATCGCCTGTATAATTGCATGGCCCAACGCAAATAGGGGCTTAATTTTTTTTATCAACATTTAATTTGGCCAGTCGCCAATTCAGACCCCCCTTTTTAACAAAGTTTTTAATGAGTTCGTGTCCCGACACTCTGAGATGGGAGGTTCTCATTTTTGACGCTTCTTGTTTTGCCAAAATGTTGAATGGTTTTTGCTGTTCTGATTTAGATATTTCTTTGAGAAGGACGGCAAACAAGAGCTGATGTTACTGCTTTTGGGGATCCAGGACTCAGTTCAGTTACCTTTAAGCTGTGCCCGGAAAATAGATTGAGTTTAATGTGCGAGTATTCGTAATTTATTGTGCATTGCAGAAATAATACATTTTTTTTTAAATTTAATTTAAACAGATTGTTGATTTCACTGAACATGATGTATAATAATTAATGTTATATTAATATTTTGCAAGTTACGTGTAGAATGTGTGGACAGTTATGGTAGGCGAACCGACAAAATAAATGAGTAATTCAAAATCACTTTCAAAACTGGCACGCCTTTAAGTACTTAGGTAACTAGAGAATAAAATTAAAAGTATTGCAATTTGCATGTATATTTTGAATTTTTATTTTGTGTGCAGTAAAGAATAAGAATAAGAATGAGCCTTCTTAATCACATTTTCTCCATTCCTGTTCCTTTCGAGGTGTCTCGTAGAGTCAGTAAATAAAGAAAGTAAATCTCTACCACCTAAACTTGTGTATTTACCGCTAAAGGAAAAGATTTACCGCTCTCGTTACCGATGTTCCTCTAGTTCACGTTCTGTGGTAACGAGTTAGATAAAAAGATCTCTCTCGACTGTTCCACGTGGCTTAGAGCTCTGCTGACCTACTTAATGGTAATGCTGCTTGAAAGTGCTGCAAGGAATTTGATTAGTGAGACTGGGAATTGAAGTGTTGCATTTCTTCGTTTTTCTGGTAACTGTAATCATTCCAGAAGAATAGATATCAAAAGAAAAAAAAAGGAGTATGAATTAATAATGTCCTTAGAGTATCGAATGAATCAGGACTGTTTATTAATGTATTTGGGATCTCCAACAAAGGATGCTTCTTCAATTATACAGGAGACTACAGCATGCACATAAAACTAGGTGTAAACAGTATGAAATTAGAGAAAATAAAATTATGATGTGGATAAAAATGTGGGTGTATGTGTGTGTGATGAAAACAAAAATCAAATACTCTACTGATAATTTTTACATATGATACCAGAAGCCCTAGCAAGATCACGTAACGTAGATACGTCGATTTTTGAATCGAAAATACAATTCACAATACATCCTACAGCATTTTAGTAAAATTGTTTGCGCCGAGCACATCATCATCATCATCAGCCTATAGCAGTCCACTGCTGGACATAGGCCTCCTCAATCGCACGCCATTTAACTCGACTTTCAGCAATTCTCATCCAGTTGCTACCAGCCACCCCGCGAAGATCGTCACTCCACCGAGCCTGAGGGCGTCCCACCTTACGTTTGCCGATTCGCGGTCTCCACTCAAGAACACGTCTACCCCAACGGTCATCGGTTCTACGGCAAATATGACCGGCCCATTGCCACTTCAGCTTACTTATTCTGTGAGCTATGTCGACAACTCTGGTTCTCTGTCGGATCACATCGTTTCGAATGCGATCCCTCAGAGAGACTCCAAGCATAGCTCGTTCCATAGCTCGCTGAGCGACCTTAAATTTATGGACCAGCCGTACTGTGAGTGTCCACGTTTCGGCTCCGTAAGTCATAACAGGCAGGACGCACTGATTGAAGACCTTAGTCTTTAGGCTCTGTGGAATACGCGACGAGAAGACCCGGCGAAGCTTCCCAAATGCTGCCCAGCCCAGCTGGATTCTTCTGTTAGCCTCCCTCTCAAAGTTGTTCTTACCAAACTGCAGAGTTTGCCCGAGGTAAACATATTCTCGAACAACCTCGAGAGGACCGCCATTGACAACAACAGGTCCTGGGGTGACGTGTTCGTTGAACATAACCTGGGTTTTGTCCAAGTTCACCCTGAGACCAATGTGTATTGAAGAATCAACTAGGCCATCCAGCATCTGCTGCAAGTCGTGCAGCGATTCAGCCAGTATGACGATGTCATCTGCAAATCTCAAGTGTGAGATGTACACGCCGTTGATGTTTATGCCACGTCCTTCCCATTTTAGCGTCTTAAACACATCCTCCAGTGCGTTGGTGAACAATTTCGGGGAAATAACGTCCCCTTGTCTCACCCCCCGACGCAATGGGATATGCTTCGTTTGCTGGTTTTGACTTTGGACGGTCATTGTGGCGTTCTCATAAAGATTTCTCAACACTTGGATGTATCGCCAGTCGACTTGGCATCGCTGCAGAGACTCCAGAACTGACCAGGTCTCGACAGAGTCAAAAGCCTTCTCATAGTCCACAAATGCAAGACACAGCGGCCGATTATACTCTTCGGACTTCTGTATGATCTGCCGCACTGTGTGGATGTGGTCTATGGTGCTGTATCCTCCTCGAAACCCGGCCTGCTCCGGTGGCTGGAAGTCGTCGAGTCTTCGCGCTAGACGATTCGTGATGACTCTTGAAAACAGCTTATACACGTGGCTAAGGAGCGAAATGGGTCTGTAATTCTTTAATAGGGTCTTGTTTCCCTTTTTAAAGAAAAGAACGACCACGCTTCTTCTCCACGCTTCTGGAGTTCTCCCCGAGAACAGGACCGAGTTGAAGAGCTCCCGAAGCTCTCTTAAAACAGGGCTTCCTCCCGCTTTCAGGAGCTCAGTCGTTATCCCATCCTCGCCAGGGGCTTTTCCATTCTTAAGCTGTCTAAGAGCCGCCTCGATTTCGTCTTGGCTGACTTCTGGCAGGTCTTCTGTGAAATGGCGGGTTAAGGTGGCTCTGGAATCCTCATTTTCGGGATCAGGTCGAGATGCATGCGATGCATACAACTGGCCGTAGAAGTTTTCGACTTCCGAAAGAATCTCCGGCTTCGAAACGACGATATCCCCACTAGATTTGGTCAACTTCGTCAGGTGGCTCCTCCCAAGTGATTGGACGAACACTTTCGACCCCCGATTTTGCTCAATCGCTTTTTCTATTGAGCGGGTGCTGGAGCATCGAAGGTCGCGTCGTATCAATTTTCTAATTTTATTATTGAGTGCCTGTAGTTCTGACGAAGTGATGGGTGGGTTTTCACGTCGTTCCGTCATAAGCTCCAGAGTCTCCTCCGAAAGTTTGGACTTCTTGCCCGTATGCCGCATTTTACAAAAACGCGTCCCTTCCTCCCTGAGGATTTCCACCATTTGGTCGAGCGCCTGGTCAACATCATTTGTGGTTTCCACGGCCGCGAATCGGTTCTCCAGATCTGACTGGAACGCTTCAGACCCTAGCATGGTTTGGAGCATATTTGGACGGAGCTTAGACCTCATCAAACGGGTTCGCTCCAGCTTGAAATTAATATTCAGAGTGCCACGAACAAGTCTGTGATCGCTACCGGTGTTGAACCTGTTGATCACCGAGACATCTCTGAATATATGCTTTTTATCCGCTATGATGAAGTCTATCTCATTTTTCGTCATAGTGTCGGGGCTTCGCCACGTCCACTTCCTTTGGGACTGTTTCTTAAAGAAAGAATTCATCACAAAAAGTCCCTCCTTCTCAAGGAAGTTGACAAGCATTTGCCCCCTATGATTTCTGCTGCCAAACCCGTAGGATCCTACTACCGATTCACTGACATTTTGTACTCCCACTTTAGCGTTAAAATCCCCCATGACAACGCTGTAGTGGGCCTTAGTAGTAGAGTGCAAGGCCTTGGAGATGTCCTCAAACATTTCCTCTACCACGTCGTCCGAGTGTGCCGAAGTCGGTGCGTAGACCTGAACAACCTTGAGGCTATACCTCTCGGTTAGCTTCACTATGAGGTACGCTACCCTGTTCGAGACACTAGACACTTCTACCACGTTGTCACAAAGGGATTTATGTACCAGGAACCCGACTCCGCCTTGGGATAGCTGGTCTCCCTCTCGAAAATACATCAGGTGGCCTGATTCAAGGGTTATTGTGTCTTCCCCTCTCTTCGGACTTCACTCAACCCAAGAATGTGCCACCGTACCCTTTCGAGTTCTTCCTCTAGCTGCACTAGATGTTCGTCGAGCCGTAACGTGCGTCCATTATACGTCGCCAAGGTCAGTTGGGTTTGGCGGCCGTTCGTAACCCGGGGATTCTTAGCACCCCCTACCTTGCCGTTACCGTGACCGCCGCCAAAATCAGGAATAGCAAGGCCGCCGGGAACTGGGGGCCGTGGTTGATTTTGGCTTGCCATTAAGGGGTTTGCCCATAATCGCCACGCTGGGCATGCGGGTTGGCGATCGCAGATCACAACTCCTCGCACTAGTGACGCTGCTGCCCGTCGCTAGTCTGCGCTATTTAGTTGCGAACTTTCGAATGGTTATACCGCCATTTATCGGTCGTCAGAGCCTCGTTTGTTATTTAGCAGGATGCACCACGAGCAGGTGAGGTTGACTTGGGGCACTGAGATGGTAAGTGCACCCCCTTACATCCCGCCGAGCACAATCAATATCATCCATAGATTTAATTAAATTCTTAAAAATATTATAAAGGGTGTAAATAGACCCTTAACATAGCCGTAAGGCACTTGTTTTCCCCGTTTTTGCGATCATTTTTTGTTCTACACCTTCTAGTTATGGAGATATTGGGGGTCAAAGTTCCAACATTTTCTCAAATTTTTTTCAATACATGTTTTTAATGTACGATTTTTACTTTACACACCTCCACGAGCCCCGTAACTATTCAATCCATCCATCAGCACAATGCTTTGAGTGTTTTCCATCGAGACCTACCGTAAAACGTGATTTTTCACCCAAAAAAAGGCGATTTCCAGCAATAATTTTCGCGTAAAGTTACTTAGTTTGATGTACAGAATGCCTGGTTGACGGCTATGTGAAGGGTCTGTTTACACCCTGTATATGAAACGAGTATTTTTAATTTTAAAATCGACGTAATAATGTTACTTTTACACCGGACCACCCAGTACCTTGCCAGGAAAACTTACCAGTACCCAAACATAACATTGAACATTTCCTTATCTGACTGCGCATCAACTCTACCAGCTAAAAGCCATTATAATTTCGTATTGTTTAATTATCGTAATGAACCTGAAAAGAGTGAAAATAAAACGACGAAAATAAAGGACAGCGAAATACTTAGCATTATTATTTTCGTTAACGACATACGCTTCGTTAATTCTAAAAATAATTAATTTTATAATAAATTCTGTGTAATTACACAGCACTGACCTTTCGTTCTTAATGAGTCGTATCACACTGAAATTGTAAATACAAATGTGTGTGTGTGTGTTTGTTACACCTTAACGCTGTTAAAGCTGGACGGATTCTGATGAAACCTTGCAGTCAGATAGCTTATACACCAGAATAACACATAAATTATGATTAGTAAACATTGTGGAAATATTAAGATTAGGTACGCGGGCGCGTACTGTATGGTGTCGGACGTAAAGAATAGCACCATCCCATATCTTCCCGTGGGTGTCGTAAGAGGCGACTAAGGGACTTACCAGAGAATGGGCAGCAGCGTTCTCTGTGCTCTTTTAACAACCGTACTGCGATCGCCAACCCGCCTGCCAAGCGTGGCGATTATGGAAAACCCCCCCCTTTGGGGGAGGCCTATGTCCAGCAGTGGACGTCTTTCGGCTGAAATGATGATGATGACGCGGGAGAAACCGCGGGTGGAAGCTAGCTAGCTATTTATAAATTCTCTAATATTACTCCTTTTCACATTCAATGAACGAGAAATTTTACTTAAAATGATTGAATCTTTTGATCCGAAATGAAAACTACTTTAAAACAACGCGTAAACCAATATATTCAACTCATCTAAAGCTTGTTAAATATTTTATTATCAATGAGGGTTCATATTATAATATTGCTAAAAAGCTAGAAGATTCCATTGAAAATTAATGAGAATTTTAACGAAGTAGAATTTAAAACACAAAATTATCACCAAACACAAGCTGAAAAGCCTATCCAATGAAAAATCATCATAATACACTGACTGGGTACTACTGAATACCAGAATTATAGCGACTGTCCGGCTTCGTTAAGGGTCTTTTTACACCCTTTATTTTGTTGATTTTATTAAAAAGTCTCCTATCTCTAAACCGAGGTCTTAGTCAATCTGTAACCCAAAATTCGTCCAGCGGTGAAAGAGTAACAGGTAGACCGCGTTATTTTCGCGTATATAAATAACGTTAGTATAGATAAAGCTTAAAATAAAAATATCTCACTCCTGTAATTCCCGAAAGTTTAGGCCGAGGTGTACATAACACGTACACCCATATTTTGCCAGTTATGTTTAAGTCCGTTGTTGGATAAGGCGAGCCTATTTCCATCGACCGGGCACAAATCCAGATTCTGTGGCTGCTACTGATACATTCCTGATGGAAAATCCCAATAACAAACTCAAACTCAAAGCATTTATTTCAATTAGACCATTAAAGGCAATTTTGAATGTCAAAAAACACATTCGAGTCAATGAAAGATAACAAAATGTAAATTGTAACTTTACAGTACATAGTACTCAAACATGTGCTATGCTATTATTATAATACTAAAATATAGAATCTATACAATGCAAGGATATTTTTACAATCTTCTGCAGCTTCCACAATAATTTAACATGGTAATCAATTAGTTTGCCTCTATGGTTGTGGAGCAGCAAATTGTTGCTTCTGTATGTGAGCAAGAACACTTTGCCCGACCTGGGAATCGAATCTAGGACCTAATGCTCAGCAGTCGCGCGTACAGCCACTAGTCCAACGCAGCAGTCGGCATTAGTATGGATAAAGCTTAAAGTTACAGGTATTATTACAGAAATACCCGTGACTACAATAAAGTAAATTAAAAATGCCAGAAACAATATCAGGGAAGTATTCCTTTTGTAATCCAAGAAGGATAAAGAACACGTGTATAATAAACTAACGATATGGAAAATTAACTAACGGCGTATTATCTGCACGTGCTTGTAAAACAGTAATTAGTAAACTAATTAGAAATCGTAACGTTCAGAAATAAGGAAATAACAGTCGTTTGCTGAAATAAATTCTGCTTAACTGCACTTACTTTACAACCCAAGTACAGAAAGTACAGTTTATCGTATCTTTACTCATGTAGGAAAGTAACCTTCATATAACTATTATTAAAATTGTATACTAAATTGCTAACAAATTTGTACTGTATTTTAACTGCGCTATATTATAATATATTGTGTAACTAATTGCATGACTGACAATTCCATTAGTGTGCCAATCATTTGAAGGAACATTGTTTCCTAAAACATAGGCTTCTGGCCTAGTTTAGGAGGCAGAAAGTTCGCATTTTAATATGTCTTCACTGTACACTTTTATTCACTGTGTGTTATGTAAGTTTTTTCTTTTTACTTGTGTAAAAATAAATTAAATTATAAACTAGATTAAGGATATTGGAACACAGTGAATTGTTCAATACTTGAAACTTTACATTCAAAACATTTTATGCTATGTATACATTTTATGCATTTTATACTTTGGTTTACTACGGTAACTTTCAGAGAGTAAGTAATCGATAAACTAATATTACAATGCAAACTGATGGACTGCCTCGTTGATCGAATGTGCGGCTGCTGAGCATGAGGTCCTGGGTTCGATTCCCGCGTCGGGCAAATTGTTATTGGAATTTTCCATTACCGAGGAGTCTGGATTTCTGCCTTAAAATATTAAAGTACGTAACTTGTAAATTATGTAGCTACTGTACCTAGTTTAAAACTACACAAAACTTAGCACTTAGCTGAACTTAAACTTAGCAATTCCGTTGACACCACTTTAAAATATAAATTAACACCTTGAATCAAAATTATTCAGAACAAATTGTTATAACAAGTCGTTGAAAAATGGTCGGAAAATTGAATTAATTACGTTAGCTTATACCTATGTTCATGTGAAGTCACCATTAATGATTTTAATTCTTACACATCTCTTCTATTTGACAATCGTTCTAGACAATCATTAAAGCTTGAACACAAAGAAGCACATTGGAAATCATAAAACAATTTTCATGACTACAAACAATTTTATTAAAGTGACCGGAAAAAAACTGTACTTTAATTTGTACTGTACTGTTCTTTAATTACTATGACATAAAACCGCCAAATGGAGAGATTTGTAAGAGACCTACACTCATCATTGGGTGGCCAAAGGTTGAACTAGAAGAAAAGAAATGTCTTTCTTGCAATGATTTTGGCAACCAGAGGTTAGAAGAACTAATGAGGAAGTTAGTAATAGATGATACCTAAGTTCAGGACCGAAATGAAACTACTAAAACTACAGGTTATAGTTAAAGCATAAGTAAAGTTTCAGGTGATTTTAGTAAAAATCTACATCTTTTTAATAAAAGAGGTGACAGACACCATTACGGTACTAGAAATAGAGACCAATTAGTTCAGCCAGGCTTCAGACTCGCTAAAGTAGGGTCATCTTTCATGGGGTACTGTTTGAGATGCAATAATAAAATTCCACAAAGTATTCTTGAACTGAATGAAACGAAATTTAAACATGCATTAAACGCACACTATGTAAGCAAGCATATTACAAGTTGGACGATTATATCGCTGATAAAAATGCTTGGCTCAATGCTGGTCCTGCTCCACAAGGACAGGGGCGCATAAATGGATAGCATTAAATAGTATGTTAGAGCTGCTGAAGATTGTACAACTATCTTTGCATTGTGTAAATTCAAGCTCTTTAGTATTATATAACCGCACAGTCCATATTGTGTGAGTACTATGTACTAGAAAGCTGTCATTCGCTGAAAACCTACGTCTTTTCTTGACTTGAATGTGCCCTGGCGGTTAGGAGTATGTCATGCTCACTCAAATGTCTCGCAGATGGTGGCGCGTGTGTCGGATCATTTAGTTCCCTTCAAAATGGTCGAGTTGAATGGTGCCGATACATGCGTCATGTTCGTGAACGGGCGCTGTCAGTTGTGATTGGTCATCGCTTGGTTGCCACGGCTTATTTGAATTAATTATTTTATTTTTGAATTGTTTTTACTATGGACACTTTTAACGTACACTTGTACAATTTTGCTACATCGTTCTCACATAATGTACCATCTCAACATAAATGATGTAACCAAGGTTTTGTAAAAGTATTCTGATTTAAGAGAGGTTCCATGGAGTTTCTTGCTCGTTCTTCTCCATAGAGATCTACGTTAGGGAATGGGCAATTACAGTACTTTCACAGTTTTTATGCCTTGGGACTGTATCTACTTTTCATTGTTGTCTTTGTTTCGACAATTCAAAAGTGCCTGTTACTGGCCTACTTGAAATAAATGCTTTGATTTTGATTTTGATGGATACTGCATATTTTAGCTAAAATCGGCTAACTGTGCATTATTTGGGCATATTTCCTTTGATTTTTCCTGACAGAAAAATGCAAAAATGTGCCTGAAGAATTCTAAATAAAGAACCTGAATTCAAAAATAGAACGATCTATGTCAAATAATAACAAAATGATTCATTTATAGAAGACCCAACCGTACTACAGTGAAATTGGAACAGAGCTCCTCAAATCTTTGCCCCGACATTCATACTGTCAACATACGTGTTCATTTGCTCTATGCTTAAATATCTTTAATTGTTTCAATTCCAATATAATCTTCAAAGAAACTGCATCATAGTGACAATAGTACATCAGTGAAGTGACTTTCTTGAAAAGGAATACAAAATAAGTGCATAAACTGAAGTTTTTTCGTGTTAACAGTTAAACATTTTGAATCACAACTGGTCAGCTGGTGAGTGAATGACAGTACACTTTACACGCAGTGCATAGAATTCTCACGGTTCGGTAGCGCGCAGAAGTGTCATTATCGCTTACTTCGCCGCGCGGTGACGCATACGACGGCCCGCACCAAAGAGTAAGCGACGCAGACCGGGCAACATTTATGCCTTCGTGGCTTTGACTCAAGGAAGAAAACTATATACTTTCTCTTTTTTTTATAACACAACATAGGAAAAGTATGGACAGTTCAGAAATGGAAAATATAACGTTCCGTAAAACACCAAGGTCAAACTCAATGGACAGTATCTTCAATGGTAACTTAAGCACAAATTCTACACAGCTCGATACAACAATGATGAGTTTACCAAATACATCAATAAATGACAGCGATGCCATCTTAAATCTCAAAGAAACAATTAATAAATTAGCCATGGAGTTAAAAAGTGCACATCTTGAGATCGACAATTTAAACAGTGAAAATTTTCGCCTTAAAATGGATATAGGCCAATATCAGAAAGTAATTGAAAGCTATAAGAAAGTGAATATATTAGAAACAAGGAGATTCTCACCGAAGTCTGCACGTAAAAGAAATACCCTAAGAACAAGCTGCTTTTCTACCCCGACAAAGTTAACTCTGCCTTCTAATATGACTCATCGTCACCCTGACAGCGACGTTGTGATACAGACACCAACAAGCGAGGTAGGAGACGGCTCGTTCAACACAGCCGGATCAATATGTGATGCTGATGAAATACAGCAAACAAAGTCATCACCAAAAATCATCACTCAGAATTTTAGCACCCACACAGAACCAAGCGGTCGCGAGTCTCAAAGAAAACAGTCTTCGGTACCTCGTGAAACCAGCACTAAGGAGCAATACAAGCAAAACAAATTGTGTATTTTGAGTACCAATAAATATAACAAGGTACTTGCAATAGCGGAAGAGACGATTGACGAGAAATTCAACTTTTGTCACTACGTAATACCGAGAGGAGCCACTTGCAATCTCATGGAAGGGTTAAACACAAAACTTGCTGACTACACGAAAAATGATTTCTGTGTGATTTTTATCGGCGAAGAGGACTTTAAAACTAGTAATAACTACTTTAAACTTATATCAGATATAAGAAACACCCTCAATGGCATAACACATACCAACATTATTATATGTTTACCGACTTATAAATATAATATTAATGCAAATATGTATAATTGGCGTGTCATGAATTTCAATCAGTCTCTGTATCAAGATGTCAGAAATCACAAATATGCATATGTTTTAGATGCGAATGCAAATATAGAATATGACTACAATTCATTCTTTAGGCAGTCTGGTCAACTCAATAATTATGGACTCCGAACTATTTTTGCTAGTCTTTTCACATTAATTAGGGACATACAATGCTTTAACACGCAAGATCAAAGGAGCCACTTAATAACATTAACGACGCACGAACCGACCCATGTATTAGAAACTGAAAAACAGTTATTTCGTTAATAATAGCATATATGTGATGCATCAGAACATAGCGGGACTTTTAAATAAAACAACTGCGCTGACTGTTTGTATGCAGGAATTGGAAGAAAAAAAACACTAATGTTGATGCACTGTGTATAACAGAACATTTTATGATGTCAGGTTACGAAAATCACTTACAAATTCCTAATTTCAGCTTAGCTTCAGTTTTCTGTAGGAAGGATAGCAAACGTGGTGGAACTTGTATCCTAATCAGAAACGGGCATCAATGGAAAGATGTACCGCAAATAGCAAATTCATCAATAACTGGTGTAGTTGAGTTTTGTGGTGTAGAACTCATACAGTATAAAACTATTATTTTGTGTGTATACAGGGTGCCGAAACTAAATAATATCAATTTATTTTTTGAAGTAATAGGAAAAATATTGCAAAATTTATGTAAAAAGAAATATGATCATATTATAATGGCAGGAGACTTTAACATAGATATCAAAAAAACAAATAAAATTGCATTAGAATTTGAATGTCTGTTACTAAATTTCGATCTTACACTAGCCTTAAAACAGCCAACTAGACTGCACAGCCAAACGTGCATAGACAATATCGCACATAACTTTAAAGCAAAATGTAAAACTGAAGTTATTGATTTTGCTCTTTCAGATCACACAGCTCAAATAATTAAGTTACCGGTAAAAAAAAACATTTTAAAATACTGGTGTGTAAAAAGGCGAGATTATTGTGCAGAGAACCTTTTGAAATTTAAAGAATGTATAGGGCAATTGACTTTCTCAGAAATTTATGAAACTGATAATCCCAATGCCGCTTTTGACATTTTCATTGACACCTTTAAAGTTTTCTATGACCTCTGTTTTCCATATAAATGGATAAAAATAAATGTAATAAAAAAGCCTAAATGGATATCACACGGTATAAAAATATGCAGCAAAAATAAACGAAAATTACTATGGCGCTACAGACTTAAACCAAACATGACAAACAAGTCAACTTTCGTAACATACAATAAAAGGTTTAAAAAAATTATAAGTTTAACTCGACGAGCTCAAAACAATTATTCTATAAAAACGTCAACAAACAAATCTAAAACCACATGGAATATAATAAACAAAACAAAATCGTGTTTCCCTAAAGAATCAGTTACACAGATTAACGTAAATAATAAAATAATAAATGACCCTCAAGAAATAGCTAATGCATTTAATAATTTTTTTGTAGACAAAATTCAACCCATTCAAGACTCAGGAATTAATATTACATCAAAGATTATACCGTGTCAGGATTCAATTTATATTTCTCCCAGCATACCTGGAGACATAAAAAACATAATAAAGTCACTAAAGTCCACTAACAGCACAGGATATGACGGAATTTCTACAAATGTTATTAAAGATGTATCTGACTTTATCTGTACCCACCTAAGCTATCTTATAAATCTAAGTATCTGTGCAGGTATATATCCAAATGCCCTTAAAGTCTCTATAGTAAAACCTTTATTTAAAAAGAATGATACTGAACAGATGGCTAACTACAGACCAATTGCTCTCATTCCGATCATTTCTAAAATTTTTGAAAAATATATTTATAAAGAATTGTATTCATATTTTGAAAAGAAACACATATTAGTAGATGAGAAGAAAGGATTTAGAAAAAACCGGACAACCAATATGGCCATTTATGACTTCTTGCATAAAGTAATGGTTAGTATGGACAAGAGAATTCCAGTGTGCGCTATTTACTGCGATATGACGCAAGCTTTTGACCACGTAGACCATAAGGTTCTTTTAAAGAAGCTAGAAGCATGTGGCATTAGGGGAAATATATTCAGTCTTATACAGTCTTACTTAACTGACAGACAACAGTACACGGAAATAGCCAAAATTAATATTAAGACAAAGAAGGAGGAAATCTTTGTATCTGACAAACGGACGCCAGTATACGGAGTCCCACAAGGCAGCGTACTGGGATCTCTATTTTTTATAGTATATATTAATGACATGCCTAGTGCTATTGAACATCCCATGACCCTTTTTGCAGATGACAGTACAGTGACCATAACATGTAATAATAAGGACATATATGAAATTGACATTAATGAATCTCTGACATCGATAATATTATGGCTAAATCGGAATAATCTTAAAATTAACTTAGATAAGACTACTATAATGCATTTCACTCAACGGACACAAACTGATAATGCGATTGAAGCTCGACACAATGGTTCAGTACTAAAGAAAGTCGACAATGCCAAATTTCTCGGTGTAATAATTGACGCGAATTTGAACTGGAAAGCCCACATTGAACTCGTGAGTAAAAAGCTGAGCTCATCCGCGTATGTGCTTTTCAAACTGGCCCCAGAACTGAATCCAGACGCCTTGGTAACGGCTTATCACGGATTGGTAGCGTCAGTACTGCGCTATGGTATAATTTTTTGGGGAAACTCGACTAACAAAGAAATTGCGTTTAAAGCACAAAAGAGGTGTATACGAGCTATGTTTAAGTTAAATTCGACAGAAAGCTGCAAACCGGTATTTATAAAATACAAATTATTAACATTACCATCTCTGTACATTTTTGAAGTAGCATCTTTTGTAAAAAGTAACCCCCAACTATTTCCACGACTATCAGACGCGTTTCCACGCAACAGACGCGACAATAGCCAACTTTGCCTACACTCATCAAAAACTGCTCTAATGTCGAAAAACTTTTTTTGTATGGCCCCTAAGATTTACAACAAAATACCTCAGTCTTACAAAGCTCTAACCACAAATTTATTTAAAAACAAGATTCGGAATTTATTAACAGACAAATGTTACTATAATATAAATGACTTCCTATCGGATACCTTTTGACATATTTTACCTTTTGATACCTATTGACATATTTTACCTTGTGATATATTTTTTTATTTTTATGTTTTTGTTTTTTATTTTGATGTTTTTACTTGACATATTTACCTTATATTTCATTCTATTCTCATGACAATTGGACAATTTGTATTTTTTATTTTATTTTTTGTTGTATTTGTAATATGAGAATAATATGCCAACATTAGTTATTATGAATATATAGTTACCTAGAAAAAATGGCTAAAATAGAAATGTTTTAAATTGTAAACAAAAACCAAATTTGTACACCTCACATGGGAAAACATGTACGGACCTACCCTACCCTACTCACTAAGATCTTGCATGCTCAATTTGTGTGTAAACGCATGTTTTTAACAAATAAATTATCTTTATCTTTATCTTTATCTTTATCAAAATTCTCAAGAACAAAATCTCATACCTAATATCGTAGACGTCAAAAATATGGTAATTTGAGGAATTTGTTGGAATAGTTACTTACTTTTTAATGTCTGCTGATTTTAATTAGTTAAAAAATATATATTTTGTAGTATTTAATAAAATTTTATGCTGCGTAGAGTTGGTCTTTTTTACGTTTTTGTTGCATATTTATCATGCATACATATTTCGGCATATTTAAGTTGCATATAATCCAGTCTCTAGTGATTCTACAAATAAAGTACATCACATTTACGACATCCACTTGCTTACACTCTGATACCTAAGCTCGATGAACATGCCGCTGGTATTTTCCCTTAAATACCGATACGGGAAGACTAAAGAGGATTATGTTCCATCGCTTGACGGTGACTACCGGATATTATGATGATAAACTCTCTGCAGGCATATAATGTACCCACCTGTATTATACTGCCTCTGTCGTTTTCCTAGTTGTTGCCAGCGCTATTATTATTATTTATTTCTTTATTTATCAAGAAAAAGTTTAAAAATCTTAACTTTGAACTATGCCCCACAAAACCATTTTCACGGTTTGTCTGTGGGACCGAAACAAACAGTAAAATAATGCTTGCTTGCTTATATCTGAGCATGAGGTCCTGGGTTCGATTGCCAGGTCGGGCGAAGTGAAATTGCCTTGTTCCATAAGGGATTTCTCAGTAGCAACCTGGGGCCAGGATTTATATCTTGTTAATATAGGCTCACCACCTTTTTACGGGACTTAAACATAACTGGAAATATGGCTGTACACACGTTGTTGAAGACCCTTCAAGGGGGGGAGCATGTTGAGACCGCTGCTCTCAACATTGCCGCACGCCAGCGGCAGTGAACAAGGCGTGCGGGGAGCGGGGAGTCTGCCGGCTGACAGCCGAGCGCGGGCCCCCCGCACCACACCAGTCAGCTGCTGCACGCCTTCACGCAGGGCCGCGCTTACGCGTTTTTCTTAGCGTCAATACTTATTTCTCTTCTTGTTCCAACCGACCGTTGTAATTTAATGTTTTTCGTAATATTATATCTTGTATACAGTACACTACACGTTTCATTTTGCTCCACCGAGGCCTATCGTCGCAACCACCTGTCAGTAATTTGTAAGGCACCTCTGCCTAATCCTACGGGGATTACAGGCGTGACGTAAATATGTTATATTCTATTATTTATCCTTGTATACAAATATCATGAAAGTTGCCGTCGAGAAATATCTCTCATGCTTGTTTCCTCACGTTGTTTTCCTTCACCGAATCAAGTGATAATTATACAATACGCATATGAATCCGAAAAAACAGAGGTGCGTGTCTTGTCTTGTGCGTATCAAGTCTAATGACTTGGCAGTCCGACAGTCACACCACTAGACTTTCATGGCTTATTAAAATTAACCATGTTCTTAAATCTGACTACACTTTGCAATTCACCATAACACTCGGCTTTCTGCCACCAACAAAACCAAACACCGCAATGTTTTGCTACATACAATACGACGTGCCGCCATGACAGGAGGCGTCCCCATAGATTTCCATAACAAACGACGCCGAGCGACTGTAAACAACGTCCCCTTACCAAGTCGTCTGTCCACCTAATGTAAAGCCATCCACACTCGCATCCTTGTGTCATTCCTCAGTCTGTCCGGACATTTACAACATTTTCCAACTAATAAATGCAACTGTAAATATGGCACGTCGATTCTAGTATACAGGGTGTAAACATACCCTTAACAAAGCATTCTGTACATCAAACTAAGTAACTACGGTAAAAATCTTACATTAAAAACATGTATTTAAAAAAAATCTCGGAAATTTGACCCCCGATATCTCCGTAACTAGAAGATTCCCAGAACAAGAGAGACGGGGAGAACAAGTGCCTTTCGGCTTCGTTAAGAGTCAATTTACATCCTTTATAAATAATACCCTATTACATGGGACTTATTAACATAACTGGTGAAATGTGGGTGTTCTTTCAAAAAAACTAAATATTTTATTTTACATAGGCCTACATGGGCACTTATAAAATATCGAGAAAAAGGTGCACGGTTCGGGTCGTCGTTTCCTATGGAGAAGAACCGGCAAGAAACTCCATGTTTGTTGTTGGAACTTCTGTTTAAGAACACCTCTGCCTAAACCTTAAAGGATTACAAGGCGTGATGTTATGATGAAATAATACAGCTTTGGCCAGTGCGGTATCGTTTTTTGACTTGATAAAAAGTATCCTATGTGCTAACCAGGTCAGGTCTATCCGTGCGCTGATTTCACCCAAATCCGTTAATGCGTCAAAAGCTAACAGACCGATACACAAACAGAGTTACTTTCGCGTTTAGAATATGAACATGTACTCTGGTATGGTTCCGTTTTTGCTATTTGTTACGGAAACTTAAAAAAGTTCGCATTGTAAAGCGTCGTCTCTCTCACTCATGCTTCTGTGACAGTCCCTTGCTCTTTCTAAAGTTTGATCTTTCATATCTACGCACGCGTACTCGTGCAGTACTCTTTAAATAAAGGCCCCAATGAGGGTCCCAGTAAATCCTTCCTATTGTTCAACAGAAAGTTCTGATTGCGTCACATTTCGTTGTCTAAATAATCTTTTGAACATAACAAAGGGGGAACTTTGGTCCAAATATAAAGTTAGCCCATTAAACGTGTGATTGGATACCCAATGATATTTCTCCAAGTTAACCAATTGTTACGAATTGAGTGTTAGTTTTGTGCCGTTATCGCGATTGTTTGGGCACGATGGATGCTTTATTTTACACGCTGTTCGCATATCTCCTTTATCACTTACTCGTATCTAAGATAAAAGTAGTAACTGTGCTTTATCATTTAGTTGGAAGTCTCTTTCTTCTGTTTTCGTGGATTAAATAAACGTATGTTTTAGCTTTCACCTTGTGTTTTCTGTGAAGATGATCCCTACTAGATTCGTTGCTCTTATTTCACCTTATGGTTAAAATGACAAAAAACTTAAAAAAAAAGTATTACAAAAAGTGTATATTTAGGCGCAATAGTTAATATTTAGTGCTTATAAGTAAACTATGCAGTTGCAAATAATGATAATGAATTCAAATCTTTGGTAACGAGCTGCGCGATCGAAATTTATTTAAACCCACGTTTAAGGCAGTGTCGTTTAACTAACGAAGGCATCCATAGTTTAACCTAGCACTCAACGCCATCTAGCTCAGCGTACTGGGCTAAAAAAATACACACAAAGCCCTTTATTCCTCTATCAACATAATTTATAATAAACGAAGCCATATCCAGCCTTCAGAAGTAACGAACTTACCTCACTGTACCCGCTCCAAGCTTGCAGCTACAATCTGTCACGAAGTTAGTTCCAGGAAAATTCTGTGCAAATGTAAATCAAAGACGATGTCGCCTCCTTTACTAATTCAGTTAGGGGCGCTTCGCATAATTATGAACAAAGTGGAGAAGACTGGATTATAAAGTACAAAGTCTGCGAAGTAACCGCTTGTAATCTGCTAGTTGCTATGAGAAAATTAACAAGTGTAGCACCACTCTAAAAGTTTCTGTGCGAAATGGATTTTTAAGACTTTGGCAAGTATGCGTCACAGGCCCCAGTCGTTAAGCGAGTTTTTGACAGGCGTGATATTCGGTCCCTGTTTTGCATGTAGTGGTCATCTATAGTGTTTTCTCACTCTTCTTTAACACATTGTTTTGAAGTGTCATCGCGAATATTTAACTGTATTTTGGTTCGATTTTAAAGCGGAATGTTCTTTAATGTTTTGTCAATTTATCCAAATTCAAAAGTAAACTATTAACGATCTCATAAATTTCCGAGAACTACTATTAATTGGTACTCGACTTCAAACGTCTTCTGTTAAAGCCACATTAACCAATTATTCTAAGCGCCAATCTCTTATCTGACTGACTCAGTCAAAGTACTAAAACACCTAAACGTGTGAAGTTTACATCATATAAAACTTAATTAATAGCATGTAATCAAATAACGAAGAAACATTACGCTTTTGATGTACTAAACAACCATTATAACTTGATACGCGGCGAAAATCAGAACTAAACTATACTGAGTTTGACGTATCTTTGACGTTTCAAAATTACGTCAGCTAGCGCCATCTTGAAGTTTCAAGTTATACTGGTCACCTTGGAAAGCTTGAGAATTTAATTAGAATCAGATATCACAGCACAGTTGCTATGTGGAAGGTTTCCGGTAATTCAAAGATGATATTCGTTCGTGTATTGTGTTTTGGTTAAGTAATTTCTTATGTTTATTTTAAGGTGGAAACATCACGCCTGCCTGTTTTCCTCGAAGCAGGGAAGGGAAACACCAGGAATATGAATGTTTAATTCACATGTAAAATTGGGCACAATGTGGGTCCCGGAAAAAGTTCGGCGACATTGCAGCAGACCCAGGCGAAAATAGAGGGGCGAGCTTGACATCTACGGGCAGGATTGTTCTACACTAGCCCAAAGTAAGTAGAATAGTAAAGAAGAAAGGGTGATGTTTGCCCTGAAGTGGGATGAAGTAGGCCAAAAATATAAATAAATATGTGAAAGGGATCGAGCTAATTGCCGGTTCTTCTCCATACGAAACGACCAACCCGAACCGTGCTTTTCTTGACGTTTTATAAGTGCCCATGTAGGCATGTAGGCCTATGTGAAACAAAATGTTTTGATTTTTGATTTTGCCATCGGGCAAGAAGTCTGCCTCTACCTCCAGTCTCCCCTTGAGACATTTCAAATGAAAAAAGCAAACAGCAGTGCTCGAACTGGGGGTCAGACCACCCCAAGTTCAGCAGTCGCATTGTAACCAACGAGGCAGTTAACAAAAAATGTCGAGACCACTCGAACAGAGACTAGTAGACCTCGCAGGAGATGGCGGGACGAGCTGAACAATACTGTGTGTGTGTGAGTGGTCCAGTGGGGAGGGTCATTTGATGGGAAATCATCAAATGACCCTCCCCACTCTGGGCGGAGTGGAAGGGAGTGTCAGACTTGTACTGACTAAAACCCATCCATGTTCCTTCTTTGCCCTTTGTGTTCCAGGGCCGCGGTATCTCTTTCGAACAGTCCCGCAGCCCTGGCAGGCATCGGCCCGTGCGGACCCCTACGTGGTTGCTGGTTTCTCTGGATTTTGAAGTATTAGTAGTATTAGAAGAGGCCTTTGCCCAGCAGTGGGATGACACAGGAGGCTAACAATATCAGTATCAGTAGTAGAACATGTTGTAAATAGGTAATAGATATACTTATGTACCTACTTACTTAAAGGTAAGCGATACTATGAAACGATGCTTTCACGCTTACAGACACGTCACGCAAGGAAAGTTGTCGTGAATTTCTGTAGTGTAAAGGATGTTATATTGCAGAACAAGGAAGACGAATTTAACGTGTATTTTATTTGACATAATACTTGAGTGTAGTGTAACATGAGTATCATTCAAGGTGCTCAAATATGTCAAGTTTGGAAGGAGAGATTGTTTAATTACCGTTTACCGAGCTATCTCACTGAATAGGTATGTTATACTAGTTTTTAGATTGCCTCTTTGGTCTAGTGGTCGCAATCGTGACTGCTGGGCATCCTGGGTTTGAATCCCGGGTCGAGCAAATTGTTGTTTAGTTCTTTAGGAATTTCTCAGTAGCAGCTACGGAGTCTGGTCGTGTGCCCGGTTGATGGCAATAGGCTCGCCCACTATTACATGGGAGTTAAACATAACTGGCGAAATGTGGGTGTATTATTAGGTACACCTCTGCCTAACCCTTTGGGGATTACAGGCGTGATGCTATATGTAGTTTTCATCCACTGCTGCGTCCGCGTGGAAGTCAGAGATTATTCCAAAAGAATGTATTTTCAGGGTAACAACTTGTGTCCTAACTCAGGTCAAGAACTGTTTGTGTGCCTAATTACACTCAAAGCAGTTAAGGCGAGAGAAGGTAACAGAGCTACTTTTGTAGTTACAAAACTACATTTGGTATGTTTCATTGGTTTAGTGGTCGCAAGCACGGCTGCCGAGCATGAGGTCTCGGGTTCGATTTCCAGGTCGGGCAAAGTGTTATTGGGTTTTTCTATCACGAGTTTCTCAGTCAGTAGCTGCCACGGAGTCTGAACGTGTGCCCAATTATAGGTTCACCCCCTATTAAAGTCGACTTAAACATAACGGGCGAAATAGGGGTGTAGTATTAGACTCAACTCTTCCTAACTTTCGGGGATTACAGGCTTGATGTTATGTTATGTTTTAGTATGGAAGTATGGATTTACACATAGGGGGTTACCATCATCCGTTTTCCGCTGCTAATTTGCTCAAATGGATAAAACGGACGTTAGCGTTTGAACGAATCGTGCCTGTTGTTGGAGCCGCATTGAACTAACCGTTGAAGATGGAGACTATTTGCAGTTTAGTGTTGAAAACCTCAAAAAAACCCTTTTTAAATGTTAGACGGAAGGACCAACTCTTAAAGACAAATCAGATTTGTCATCATTCTCGACCGTCGGCGCAGCATATCTTCTTCTTCCATACTTCTCTATTACTCGTCATCACATCAGACACCTCATTTCGTGCCATATCATTCTTCACACAGTCCATCCATCGTTTCTTTGGTCTTCCTCTCTCACTCTTATACCCATCCACAGTTACATTCAAAACTTTCCTCACGAAATTTTCCTCATTCCTCCGCATCACATGTCCATACCACGGCAACCGATTACCACACAAGTTTTCAGCCACCGGCGCCACTTTCAGACTTCCTCTTATGTACTCATTTCTTATTTTATCCATTCACTTAACACTACACAGACAAATCAGACATGACCGCTAATAAAGACTAGCGGTCACGAACCCACCAAACGCCTAACAAGCTACAGGGCGTCGACAAAGAAGGCGGGAACACAGCAGTCTGCGCTGAATTACTTCCTTCCTTTACGGAGTGCGCCAACGTGACTTCAGACACCCACGTTTAGATGTGACTCGGCTTTAATATAACGCTTTGTATGCCACGTGAAAGTCATTGAGGACATAATACTGGTTTATAAAACGTTTATATTTGTATAAATATTCACGGTTATTAGTGTGAGGTTTTGAGGATTGCTTATTGAGGCGCGAACTGGGTGCTATATGCTGAGAATTGGGTGTAATGGGTACAATTACGATTATTAATGTGTATGTTACAGTCAAAACTGTTAATCGGTCAAAACCACTTTTGACTGGTGTCAGTCAAAATCCTTATTATGTTAAAATGCAGTTTTTCCATTTAAAATATGTTGTTTCAGAACGTTGTAATTGCCTAGTCCTAGAATTACTACAACACAATGTTTTACAAAAGGTGACAAAAAAATAACCAAACAAAACTAATAAGTTTCTAAGTAAATGTTATTTGTTGTTAAAATAGTTTTCACCGGTCAAAAGTAGTTTTGACTGATTAACAGTTTTGTCTGTAACTATACACTAAGCAAGATTCGAGAGCGATTTTCTTGTGAACAATTGTTGAAAATTTTGATGAGGGACCTATTTCATTATTGTATAGGTTCCAAAATAGTTTGTTCGTAACTACATAAAATTACAATTAATACTAATGTATTAATTGTTTTTGTAAAAGGGGGTTTTCTCCTACTGGAGAAAACCACCTTTTATAAATTTGCTACGCGTATAGTCCTGTTTTTTGAAGACTTACTTAAGATTATATAATTTTTAAGTAGTTTGTAATACAGAATGATTATTTTCCAAAGAAATAATACAGTGATAGACGTTCGTTAACTTAGATAAAAAAAAAAATCTTATCTTCAGGTCTGACTTTTTTTCACCGATAATAAACTTACAACCCAATAGTCTTAAAACAAAAAACAAAGGACATTCAGTATCATTGCAGTTGACCCTTCACATGTTAGTGCTTGTTTAGTCGTGGTTTATTATTCTGGAATACTAAGCACAGTGTAGATACGCGCATGTGAGGCACACTCTTTGCGAATCTTCCTCACATCATGTGAGAATGTCCATCGTTTAACGAGCCATTCTGTATTTAACACAATGCAATTCTACATGAGAGATACATTGAAACTGGGTCCAATTAAACCTTAATATATTAACTTAATTGGACCTAAAACTAATAAAGCCAATAATGATTCAATGAATCGTGAACTTAACAATGAACAAATACTGAAATTGATGTATCTACAGTGAACCGTTACGTCAGTGGTAATACAACCAGTGTAAGTTGGCCTCTTCTTCTTTTAAAACTCTACGTCACACCAGCTCATGTTCAAAGTGCCAATGAGATTGGGCATCGGGTTTGACATAATGAGCATATGTATTTGAAAAGAAAATGTGAATGGCGTTTGGTTCATAACTTTCATCAACGTTGGGAAAATTTGGCGACATGAGTGAAGAATTTCGTTTTGTAACAACAAATTCAATGAGAAATTGTTGTAGAAAAAGGAAACTTTTCATAATTGAATAAAGCAAGACTGCCACACCGTAAGCAGCAAAAAGGACGCATCTGCGGAAAAATAATGTTATGCAAAAATAAGCTTTATTTAACTAAAAAGTAGCATCTCTTTGGCTTACTTTTTTCCATTCCGTTTCTTCAGATGCTTATGCAATAATTAGGTTCTGTCATGAAAACCACCAATTTGAAGTTATGACAATTACCTATTTGGAAAAATTAACTCATTTTTCCGTACCCACCCAAGAAAACACTCAAATAAAAGTGCAAAATCGACAATAAAACTCGAAAATCCAAGGCAAAAATGAACCCGTAGCAAAAGTGCTAACTTATTCAAGACATTCTAAAAATAAAAGTCACAAATATTCAACAAATGAAGAGGAAGCAACACTTGCTGGTAATGCGGCACTCATTCAAACTGAGCACCACTAAATCAAATTAAATTCACAATAAAGAGCAGCGCCCCATTTCTAACAGCTTCAAATAATGTTATCCGACTGAAATCTTCATAATTTTGTCTTAAAACACGATGGAACTGGTTTCAAAGAACTTCAGTTAGGTATTTCAACAGAGTCCTATCGTGTGTCCTTTTAAACTTATTAAACGCAATTAGTTTGAAACATTAACTTGACTGGCTCGTTGGCGTCGACTATTGAGCATGAGGTCCTGGGTTCGATTCCCGGGTCGGGCAAAGTGTAATAAGGTTTTCCATTAGGAATTTCTCTGTAACAGCCATGGAGTCTGGATTAGTGCCCGGTTGATGGAAATAGGCTCGCCCCCTTTTACATGGGACTTAAAACATAACTGGCGAAATGTGGGTGCACTATTAGGGTACACCTCTGCCTTACCTCTTGTAGTTTGAAACATCACATCTAGAGCAGGACCTAGAGATTTTAATTCAAAGCTTTGATTTTCATTACAATCATCATCTTCCACTTCTATTCATTGCTGCCTTGGGGTCACATTTTTTTTCCATCAACTGTCTAGACGGATGGACTGGATGCAATCGGTCCGAAAAAAAGTTACTTCCTGTTATTATGTGTGTTTCTATGTAGTTATCGTTACACATTTACATGAACTCACGCCTTTTCCCATGGGGGTAGGCAGAAACTACAGAACCTAAATTATATATATATTATTAATGGTGAAATCTTAATCTGTTTTTATAGAATTTGTTTTTGTATTTTTTATTTTGCTATTTAATATTTTATAACAGGGGAATTGCAAAGCTTTCACTTTTTATTTAATTTATTTGGTTACTGTTATAACAATGATTTCCATTGTTATTCTTTAATTTAATAATTTAGTGTAAAATTTCGATACGATGTAAAAATTGTTACTGAAATAAATGAAATAAAATGAAATAAAACTCTGCACGGGAAACCAAAGTGAACAAACAAAACTAAAAGAACAATCTACTTCAAATCGAGAACTAAATTCAACATTCCTGGCAAACTAAAGTGTAAGACTAACCTAACATGTCCGATATTCGATATTCCCGACGTCTACCGATAGTATTTGTAATATTCATGAGAATTTCTCGTAATCGTCTGTTCGGAAAGCAATCATAAAATTCGTTTTATTTTATACCAGAAGGAACTTTCTAAGTGCTGTAATGGTATTATTTCTACGTTGGAGTTAAAGGTAGAAATATAATTTAAAGGACAGTGGTGAAATGACACTACTCATTTTCTTCAACTATTTGTATAATTATCTAAGGAATTCGCCATTGTTCTTTATCCATTTACACATTGATATTGATTGCTTATCTTTATGACTAGACTGCGGGGATCCGCTGGATGCGAGACGCACAGGACCGGTCAATGTGGCGACACTTGGAGGAGGCCTATGTCCAGCAGTGGATGTCTTTCGGCTGTAATGATGATGTTGATGAATAGATTATCGACATAAGAGTTAATTATGATTATTTTAGTGTTCTATTTTTAAAGAGAGATTACCGAAATAAACATGGTGTGCAGTTTATAAGAATGTTCTTTATTTTGGTCAACAAATCGCAGCGCCACGAAGGCGAGTCTGGTGCACATTAAAACGCCGTTTTATATCGCTTGCAGCGGTGAAATTTGTCACCGAAATGAAAACACACGTAGTTTATTACTTACGCTTATGATCCGGTGTAAGCTTTAGGAGAAAAGGAATTAAACGATATCAAAGCAACATAATGTAAATGTTTGAAAACTTCGCTAAAATAAAGAATGCTGGTGCTTTATATTTGATTGGGAAAGTAAGCCATTGAAAGAGATGGCTTTAACTTTGTTCAGTTAACATTTTACTTGTTTTCAAAAGCTATTGATAATTTCCTGAACCTGATCGCTAATTGTATGGTAAATAATATTTTAGTTAAAAAAGAATAAACTAAAAAGCATGCATTAGAGTGACGTAATTTTATTTCTCGTATTCGTTTCAACAATTTGATATCCTGTCATGGGAATGCATAAAAAATTATAATCTAAAATAATAAGTAAGATATATTGGATTTAGAATTACGTCACTTATCTAACCATGCATAGTCATCCAAACTAAACATTGTAGGCAAAATTTCAGCTAGGGCACGCCACCATAGTGGCGATAAGTGCCCTCTTTGAGGAGTGGCTAGAGAGGCGCCACGGCGCCCTCACCTTCCGCCTGACGCAGGTCCTCACCGGACACGGTTGTTTCGGGAGGTTCCTGCACCGAATCGGGCGGGAGGAAACGCCCGGGTGTTTCCATTGTGAGGATCGTCCGGAGGACACGGTGCAGCACACTGTGGAGGCCTGCCCTGCTTGGGCGGAGCAGCGCCGTGTCCTCGTAGAGGCGATTGGCGGCGGCGACCTCTCGCGCCCGGCCCTGGTTCAAGCCATGGTCCGGAGCGAGAGGGAATGGGAAGCCGTCACCTCCTTCTGCGAAGCAGCCTCACGTCCCAGCCGCCGCGGGAGACGCCCTGGGCGTTGGGGGTCACGTGGTGGCCCCCGGCCACGGTAGGCGCGGGCCTGTGGACGGCGAGTTTTGGGCTAGCTCGCCGTCCGGCCGCCTTATGACGACAGGCCGTGTCGACGGCGCGTTCGTGTTCCACGCGCGCCTCAAAGAGATGTCAGCAACCACGAAGGGTTCCGCACGGGCCGATGCCTGCCAGGGCTGCGGGACTGTTCGAAAGAGATATCGCGGCCCTGGAACACAAAGGGCAAAGAAGGAACATGGATGGGTTTTAGTCAGTACAAGTCTGACACTCCCTTCCGCTCCGCCCAGAGCGGGGGGGGGTCATTTGATGATTTCCCATCCTAAAAAAAAAAAAAAAGGCAAAATTTCAGCTCAACCGAAAACCGAAAAGTGGGTCAAATTTGATTAAGTTCTAAGATTTTTTAACATATTTTTAAGCTAATAAAACCGTTTTCAAAAAACATAATTATCATCATCATTCTCCTGCCTCCTTCCCTTTTATGGGGTCGGGGTAGCAAGTCATCTTCTATGTTTTTCTATTGAGGATTTGTAGATCGTTGGCAGCCGTTACTGGTAGTCAGTGGCTTGAAAGTCTGACAACCAATATTACCAAGGGGTATCGTATTATCCAGTACTACCTGGGTTGTGGAGTTCAGATAGGCTGTCGCGCCATTTAAAATACGGGTATTCAGCTGCATCCGGTTTTACTGGAAGCCGACCCTAACATAGTTCAGAAAAGGTTAGACGAAAAATAAAATGATGAAAAACAAAATGTTGTTGCAGTGCTCTGGTGCACATTTGCACTAAATTATAGTTAGTGCTTTTTTTAAATTAAGAATGTCATATAAATTATCGGATGATAGTAAATCGGTCAAAATAAAGCCCCGTACCTACTATACAATGTTATATAGGACTTTTTAGAAATAAATACCGCCTGGTTAAGTAAGCCTCCCTGATCATTACCTACACAAAATCGTTTTCCGTCTGACCTGTTTTTCTTTTAGACGATAAATAAATTGGATTATTGTGTGCGTGACCTTTTTCCGAACGAATCAATGGAGGATTAGAGCCAATCCGTTATCTCGGTAATCAGAAACACGATACTAATATTTGTATAGACATTAGGCGATGTACGTTAGCTAGCAACATCTTTGTTCAAGGCGTTTTTTCGCTTGGTTTTCTACTTGATAGATAGTTTCACGTAGGTAGGTCAATAGGGTAGGGAATCCTACAGAAATCATCTACATAGCATCATAACATTACTCCTGTAATCGCCGGGTTAGGCAGAGGTGTACATACCCAATATTACAGTATCGAGCAATAATATGTATACATTTCTTCAATTTAAAAGCAATTTTCGCGAGAAATAACGATTGTAACTTGGAGATAGCATCTGTTTCATAAAAATATGAGTACCAAAATGTACTATGTTCGTAACAACATGAAATTTTAATCAGAACAATAGGATAAAAACACTTATAAAAGCTGTTAAGTGTTTACATATTGGTGCTCGTGACTGTACACCCACATTTCGTCAGTAATCGTTATCGTCAGAAATAGTGTATAAATAAAAAAGGCAGTATTACAATATTGCTAGTTGATACTCATAATATCATCAAACAAAACACCAGATTTGTAATTTTTTTCATCAACGGCTTTAACTCTGTATATGCATTTCCCATACAGTATGAACTTCCCAATAAATCCCTGACACCATGACCTCTCTGACCTACCGAACTGAGAACCCATAGGTAAATTATTTCTGAACCTGAACTGAATAACTGATTAATGTTTGTAAAGTCCTGTCATTTGTAGATCTTTGACAGTCTTTACAGGTAGTCAGTGGCCCAAAAAGTCTGATAACCAGTCTTACCAAGGGGTATCGTATTACCTAGTACTAACTGGGTTGTGGAGCTCAGATACGCAGTCGCTCCATGTAAAATACTGGTATTCAGCTGCATCCGGTTAGACTGGAAGCCGACCTAACATCTGCCTAGCCTTTTCCCAACTGGGAAAAGGCTAGGCAGATGATGATGATGTTTGTCCTATTCAATCGTACTCATCATCATAACCTGCTTGTCGCAGTCACGACGTGCAAGCTTACAACTCTTTATTGTTCCGTTCTGTTGTATTTATAAATATTTGTTATGCGTTGTATGTTTATTTTATTATTTTCAGGAACATGACGTGCGTATGCACGTCATGTTCCTGTTACAAATAAATATTTTGTCTTTTTACTATCTCTCTTTGCTGGCTCTGCGGCTCAAATATCTCTAAGCCGTTGCACCATCTATCTACATTTAATTCCTCAGAGATTCACAATATTGTTCTCTAAAAGCAAAAAATACAAAACCATCCCATAAATCAAAATCCCATTGAGCAAACCCTATTATAGTGGCTACCCACCCCATAGGCGAATTTTTGAATACCTCTGGGTACAAACTTACGCGGTTTGGTCAAATTCTTTAATGGAACCTTTTTAATCCGATCAGTATACCCGATCCCGACGTAAGGACCTTTGACCCACAATTAAATAAAGTTTGGTAAGCTCTTGAAAACACTCAACAGTAAACTATTAAATACTAATTGCTCATTAAAATAGTTTTAAGATGTCTTAATAGGCCTAAAAGACATTCATGATGAATGCTAGAATATATTTTAATAGCTAAGCACTGATGGCATTTTCAAGTAAAGAGATACTTTGAAGAAAATACTGAAAGAGAAAAGCGGTTTGGTCCTGAAATCTCTGCATTTCAGCAAAATGAAGACACTTATTTATGAGAGTAAGAACTTTTGCGATAGTCAATACTAGGAAAGTAGGAAATGCAGCATAAATCGAAGCTTTCATTATTAAAGCAAGAAAACTAGGACATTTGACCTCATAATAACTTTATCACTTTCGAAATAATTTCCCACTAAATTAAAAATTCTGTGAAGTTAAAATTCTGTGTTTTTGATGTGGTAGCTGCGTTAAACTTTAGGGTGGTGAAGCATTGCGAGATCGACTGTACTTGAAACATTGTTTAATGTTACCTACAAAGACAGAAAAGCATATACTCGTATGTATTGTATATTTGAATCCTTATTTTTATTGATGTTAAGAGTAGGTATTTCATCTTAATATGAACTTTGTTTTAATGATTTTTGCTTTTATTTCAGAATGACTAGAAGGTACTTTTAAAAAGTCAGTAATTTTTCGTTATTTGAAGCGCTAACTAAGCTTTATAAGTGGGTGTTAAAGTTATGTTTCCAAAAACATATTACATTTGTCTGCTTTTTTTGTCTAGTGGTCCCAAGCATGACTGCTGAGCATGAGGACCTGGGTTCGATTCCCGGGTGGGGCAAAGTGTTATTGGGTTTTTCAATCAGGATTTTATCAGTAGCAGCTACGGAGGCTGGGTTTGTGCCCCGTTGATGGCAATAGGCTCGCCCCTTATTACATAGGACTTAAATATAACTGGCGACCTGTGGGTGTGTTGTTAGGTACACTCTGCCTAACCTTTCGGGGATTACAAGACGTGAAGTTATGTTGTTATATTTGTTTAGGTACATGTTTAGGAAATAAATTGTGAACGCAACTAAGTAAGTAAGTACATAACATGCGGCAAACATTACAGCCCGCATGGATACATCACCCGGCAGGCATTAGGGGACACATTAACTCAAGGCTACCCCCATTAATTACCCCTACACACCCCGCTACGGATGTAACCGTGATGATATCTTCGTCAAAGACTTCTGGTTCACATAAATTTAAGTTACATTATCAGAAGAATCCATATCTGTTTTAATATCACACGTTTCAATGTAGCTGTTATATGGAAGATTCGGGAAATATTATATTTAATTTTTCAAAGTTATTTACTCGAATATCATTTTCATATTATTTTCCGAAACACGTAAAGGTCTCCAATTTGTTTCTAGGAAACGGAGGTGGTGGAAATTTTAATAAACACATTTTGAACTGAAACTGTCGTAATAAAAAATATACGGAAGTCCTCCTTGGGGGGAAGTCAAATATTGCCCTCCATTCTTAAAATTAAATTCTTTATTTGACAAGTAACAATGAAAAACTGCGAATTTTTTTTTTAATCGCTTTCTGTTTGAGCCGCATGATCGTCCTTGCGGCTCAGACCGCAAGCGATCTAAAAATCCCATTGCCTTTAGTCGATACAAAACAACTGCGGGGTGTAGATTATAAAATGATTATTGTATAATCAAATTTTTCATGATTTCCATAATCGTTGCTAGCCTAAAGATATACATATACAACCTTAGTTTTAGTATATGCGAAACCTGAAACACGTGTCTAGTATTTTTATGTAAAGAATCTATCTACAAAATTTCAAAACTGTATCATGTAAAATCACAAAGTTATAAGCTTGTTCTGTTACCTAGTTGTCTGCACAAAAACGCGGTCACCACGCAGCGCGCGCCTCCAGCTTCGTCTTGAGCTCATTGATAATTATAATTTGGCAGTAGGTAGCTAAATTATTGCAACAGGTACTTAAAGGAGCTCGGTGTCCAACTTTTAACTTTTTAAATATTTTTGGGAAAAAATATAACATAGTTTAAAAATGATTGGAATCGATTCAGTTACTTATTCTGAACAAACTATATTCAGGTTTCGCATATAGTAAAAATAATGTTGTATAGAGGCGGAGAACTTTTAATTTAAATAACATTTTTGGTCGAATATCATTTCGGGCATGTGGCTACGCGGCTGGTTCCTTTGAGTAAATTAATCATGCATTAAGTAAATGCTTTTGAAAAAGAAGGTTTTAGCAGCTTCCGAACCATTGTGACATTATCTACCTCTCCAGAGCTATTTTAATAATAATATCTCGATTCCCGTTTCTCGTCTGTTACTCTCAATGAAGATATTGCTCCGACCGTTATAATTTATTTGACGTTCAGAAATGTCATGATAGCGTCCAGAAATGAATAAATGATTTCAAATCATAAATTTTCTCCGAAGCACGTAGATGGGTACAGTCGCGAGCAGTAATATGTATACGCGTAGGAAATTGTAAAAAGTGATTTTCTTTTACTGCATTGATTGTAATTTGATGCCGTTACGAACTTAGTGTTTTTAGTCGTTTATTTTAATTTGCATTTGCATTTTTAAATATTTCTATACAAAGTAATATAAAAAAAACATTAAAAAATATAAAAAAATAGTGGTCCGCCGGTATCGGGAGCAGGATCCAAGCTACCGGTGGTTAGGGCTCCAGAGACAGTAACCTCCTCACAATGCGAGCCGTATCGAGGAGTACTACCTTTTGAATCAGGCCCTTGATCCAACCGCCTAAGGAGAGCCTCGATAGATGGTTGTCAAGGCTCTTGGCTATAAGGCCATTGGCCGTCACGACGATTTTTATTTTTATTTATTTTTTATTTGTATTTTTAGTATTTTTGAACTCATGCTATATGCAATAGGCCTTTTCTCAACCCGCAGTGTGGCTGCAGACTACGAGGTCCTGGGTTCGATTGCCAGGTCGGGCAAAAGAGTTTTTCCTTCAGGAATTTCTCAGTAGCAGTCACGGAGTCTGGATTTGTGCCCAGTTGATGGCAATAGGCTTGCCTTTTATAACATGGGACTTAAACATAACTGGCGAAATGTGGGTTTACTATTAGGGTCCCTATGTTTTGTTTCGAAACTCATATTCCCCGAAAAACGCTTTATAATTTTGATAAGTGTAAACATATTAGTGCTTATGACTGTACTTATACGAACTCGGGTACAAGGCATTAAAGTAATTTTACATGTTATTTCATACTGGAATTACAAAACTGTATAGTTTTTAGCCCCATAATGTTTGTTTTCATAAGTTTTCAATCCGTTGTAATTCCCAAAAGAGCTTCAGGTCTCGTCGAAAATATGTTATTGTGATTTTAGTAAGCCAGTCTGTATTTATTGTTTAAAATACTTCTCCTTACTTCCTTACTAATATTATAAATGCGAAAGTAAGTTTGTGTGTTACCTTTTTACGCCTAAGCCACTGAAGCGATCATCCTGAAATTTTGCATATACGTTGTCACGTGTACGGAAACTGACATACCCTGACCCACCTTTCATCCCGAAAAAAACTACTGTTCCCGAGGAAAACAACAATAACGTTCTTATGATAATAGATGGCGCCACGTGTCTTGCGAATCATGATTATATTAATACAAGCAGAGTGCAATCCGAATTGATTGTCAAATTCTAAATAAATGCAAGCGCGGCCGCGGACAAAAGCTAGTTTTTCATAAATTATATGTTTTTGTTACCCAAGGACCTAATCGCACTTACTATTTATATTTTGTTTCTGTATCTCCCTAAAGTTTAAGGTGGACTGGCAGAGAACGTCAATAGCAATATTTATTCCATCTTTGTGCAGCATTTTCCGAGTACAACTAACAAATAAATAAAACTGTTCAGGCAACACAAAATCCTTTAACGTAACCTGAAATTTTAAAGGTAAGTTACTACCGCTTCTTCTAAAGAATGGCCTACTTACAAACACATATCCACATTATCCACAACGTGAGCCTACTTTAGACCCATTAAAACTCTGACCTCACTTTAAAAAGGGATTTTAAAACGTTTTAATGGTACTTTGGAGTTCAAAAGCAACTCAATTGTAGCTGTAAAAGGTCGGCAACATGTGTGATGATCGTATTATAAACTGTGTGAAGCGATAACTGGAGTCGTTAAGAGTTGGCTCCCGTTCGGAATAAATTGTGAATTATTCAGTTTGGTAATGTTAGGGTTGACAACCATACTCGGTAAAGAGTATCATAATTATATTTAGTTGAGACCTTAGGACCCCAAACTAGGCAAGGAATGCTTGTATTTTTGGGAGTCTGTTGATTCTTCCTAAATAACAATGTCTTTCTCACCTTTTTTTACAACATTAAGTAGATTGTTACAGGTTGGATCTTAAATTTCATGCGAGTGCACGTAGGTTTACTCTATAATGCACAAAAAAATAGTATACGCTTAAAAGATCTATGTCAGGCCAGCGCAAACAGGGGACGGTAGGAAAGAGAATTTTATCTTTACCCAACGTGAATTCATACGTAGCTAGTGTAATAAGATATATATTACACTGTTTGTTGGCATCAAAGGCATCGTCATCACCATTCCATTCACGGTATTGAAGATCACGCAGGAGGATGTCGCGGCGGGATGCGTTGGCATGCGACGGGTCGCCACGGGTGGTAACTGCACGTTGCAACGGCATGATGATGGACGCCAAGACATGCGTCGGAATGCGCTTGAGTCCGCTAACATATTATACGATCGCGGTTTCAGGCATGCCGTGGAAAATTCCCCTGCTATTCCTTTCCTGGTGTGCGATGGCCTTCGTCATGCCGCGGGATGTTTCGGTAGCTGCCGGAATGCCTCGGTATCTAATAGGCCGCTGATATCATCAGTGTGAGCTGGCCAAAATTCCCTGCCATTCCGTCCCAGCTGTACGCTGGTCGTTTGAACCGAGGCATCTCCATGATTTAAATTGATAAAAATTAAGCTTATCATCATTTTAATCTTGGAAATAGAATTTCTAATCGTACAATTAAAAAAAAAAGTTAAATACTCATTTTAATTAATCTGTGTGTTTTTTTTAAACTTGGCAACCCTGGGTACTATTGACTTCGGGAGTTGTTCTTTGAGTGAAGCGGACCGTGGTAGAACTCTTAGAAAGGCGCTCCCTCACCTCTTTCGAATGTAATGTAATGTTTTATTTTGCACAGAATCAAGTGATTGCTACAAGTTGTATAGGTACAGTGAGTAACCTGTAATCAGTGACCCGAAACTCTGACAATCAGTCTTACCACGTGCACGGGTACCGTATTACCCAGTACTAACTGAGTTGTGGAGGTCAGATAGGCAGTCGCTACATGTAAAATATTGGTATTCTGTTCCATCCGGTTAGACTGGAAGCCGACCCTAACATAGTCGGGAAAAGGCTAAGCAGATGATGGACTGCGATGGGCTAAGTTGATAGAAGGATGCTTAGTAAGTAATCAAGTCGGTATGTTATAGTATATCAAACAAATTAAGTACATTTATAAATGCGTGTGCATATTTTTTTGTGTATAAAGAAAAGGATTTCTTTTATCCTTTCCACTAACCACGCGGACATTGTTACGTCACATTACCATCATAATTCCGAAGTGTCGCGTGGGTATAGTGAGTTTCTGTATTTTCATACATATTTGCCTTTGTTTCGTTTAACATATTTTTATGTCCATGCATACGGAATGACGTATATCCCCGGGTTGTCGTAAACCCTGGTTTGAACCTAACGAACATATTTTTTCCTGATCTGAAACGTGACCCAAAAAAATATAATTTTATGACTTGCTTGATTATGAAAACATGAGATTTGGAAATGGTCAAATTTTATTGCTTTAGCATATTATAGCCAGCGGACCCAATGCGTATATATATTTAATTGTGCTATGTTTATCAAAATACCTGGACTTTATGATTAAACTGCCTCGTTGGTCTAGTGGTCGCAAGCAGTCGTGCTTGCGTTCTTGCGGTCTTGGGTTCGATTCCCAGGTCGGGCAAAGAGATATTGGGTTTTTCCGTCAGAAATTTCTCAGTAGCAGCCACGGAGTCTGGATTTGCGCCCGGTTGATGGCAATAGGCTCACCCCCTATTACATGGGACTCAAGCATAACTGACGAAATGTGGGTGTACTATTAGGTACACCTCTGCCTAAACCTTCGGGGACTGCAGGAGTGATGTTATGTTTATGGTTAAAATCTGTCAAAAATGACGGAGCTCGGTCAACACTACATAGAAAAACGAAGCTGCTGCTATCAAAGTAGGTAGTCTTGCAGGTAGTCTTAAAATACACAATCTTCTTTCAACCAAAGACAGTTACTCAACTCTTACATAACTAGAAAATTCAAGCCACCCTGAAACTGCAACGTCTACTTAAAACTGAAACATTACACCCCCACTATATGTTTTCACTTAGCAAATTGTCTCGGAACTTGCACAGTATATGTGCTCCTAAGTTTGTTAATTGCCGTACATAAATACTGGTGTATGTAAACATGGTAGGAAGAAGATGGCACTTTGTTACGACTACTTAGGTGAAATATGACTATGATAAGCTTTCATCTAAATATAATTTTCTTATGGTTTTCGTCACGTGTAGAATTAATGTTTTCGTGAAATTGTTTGCCCAAATGAATAAGACTGAATTTGGAGTACCTAGGTAGATAGTCACCCCTTTTTAACAATGGCAAAATCCTCGTTTTTCTATTTTAATTTTTATAATTTCGATAATTATCTATAACTAAACTTAAAAGCAGTTAGAAAATATTTATTAAAATGAAGAAAACTAACTATATACATTATTAATTAAAACTATTAAATAACTTAAAATAAATAAAGTAACAACAAACTATAAAAGGGCATCAAAAAACTCCTCTTCAACCGTGTCAGGTAATGTGCCCAAGAGACTGGCGGCGTTGCCACGTTGAATGGCAATGATTCTTTAACCAAAAAATAGGTCAGCCTTCTAGTCACAGGAAGAGTCGACCAACCACTTGGCGATGTCCCGAAAGCCTAAGTGGGACTCAGAAACCAAGGCTCTAGTGTTTCAACCCCAAAATCCTCATTAATATTTTCCTTCTGAGTTGAAATGAGGGATATATCGGGTTTTAAACACGCAAAGAAAAACCCGCAGATGCACTGGCAGTCATGTTTTTCCAACGGTGACTCAAATTATGTCGGAAATATGAGATGATATGATTCTTCAAAAAATAGCTGTGTTGTACTATCTTAATATCCAGAACTTAGTACATTACATCTTGTTAGTAGCTAATTTGAAATCATTACTAATGAATTCGACCAACAATCACATTTCTCATGTGGTTCCCACTATACCTAATGATCTTTCTTCTTCAAATTAGTAGAGCCTATTGTTACCCACGTAGCTCTGCAAGTCTGCACTAACACAATTACATTGTTACATTACACAAAGTTCGTCTAAAGCTCACACACGACCGATAGTACTCGCCACACCATTAGTACATTTGGGATGTGGTTTGGAACGAATTGAGTATTCCTAATAGAGCTTGGGGAAAGAGCTCGTCAGGGGAGGAACTCCTATCAGCCCATAGCTGGATTACACAAAATTATGCTTACAAAAGTAAATAAATAGACTGCCTCGGTGGTCTAGTGATCGCAAGCGCGACTGCTGAGCATGAGGTCCTGGGTTCGATTTCCTGGTCGGGAAAAGTGTTATTAGGTTTTCCTATCAGGAATTTCTTAGTAGCAGCCACGGAGTCTGGATTTGTCCCCGGTTGATGGCAATAGGTTCGCCCTCTCATACTTGAGGCTTAATCATAACTGGCGAAATGTGGGTGTGGGTTAGGTACACTTCTGCCTAACCCTTCTGGGAGTAAATAAAAATAAAACAATTCATAATTAAATCCATGCAAGAAATAAACGCTTCTATGATATATTATTTCGAAACTATTCACAGTGCAGAATCTTAACATCGATCGTAAAAAACTAAATATGCTTTAGGTATTTCAATTTCTAACTGGACTTTTAAAATCAAGTAACGAATCAACTAGATGAAACGACTAAGCATGCAATGTATCGATACAATACTGTAAGATACAGACCTAGTAAGACAAAAGATAGTAACTCAAAACAAAGAACCTCCACATCACTAAATTCTCTCCATCGTCCATTGTCTAATACTGCTATAGACATTAGCAATAGAACTCTGCAATTGCAATCCATTTTATTGCTATCCCACATCCCCGATATCGTTTCAGAAATCCCACTATGCATTCTCCCAGATGCTACCAAATCGTTATAAAGGATAATTTAGGTTAACTTTGCGAAATCAGAAAATATTTTATCTGCCTCCTATCCGATACAAAGCACGTATCTGCTATAGAAAATTTACGATGCGAAAGTCAGGTTTTACAATACATTAGGTAATTGTGAGTTTCTGTACGATTTACTCAACATTGGGAATAATAAATATTTTTAAATATGCGAAGTTTTCTCGTTTGGTTGCGCGACTTTTAAACGGTTATGCGAAGTTGAACGGTGTTTCGAATTATCGAGTGGGTTACCGAGAGGACTGAAAGCTGGAAAGTAGGTTTTATTTAGTTTAACGAAGAAGTGTCGTTTTGTTTTGTAGTTAAAGCTTGAAGTTTGACTATTCGACAATGAAGTGCACACTTTTTGAACCTCATATTACAAAACTTTTTAATTTGAGGGGAACTACTCCCATTTTAGGTCAAAATCGCACAGCACAGAACAAATTAAACATTCGATTTTGCCGCCTGGCTATGCCAACCCGAAAATGCACATGTTTGTACGTGTGAGAGCTCTTAAGAGGGGACATGAGCTGTGATTCTCCATACACTTTTGACGAAATTCGGACGGTTCGTATTCCCCTTTTTACTTTCTGAATAATAATGCAAGACACACGATACACACAATAATAATACAGTACACACGTCCCTGTCATTTCATTTTTTTGGCAACTAATATGTAAAGTGCTACCCTTAAAAATTGACATAAAATGCCCCATTTTTACGGCCGTGGTTAGAGGTCTACCAGAAAACTATGAAAAGTTTTTAACATAAAAGAAATTAATAGAAACCTAGACATGCTGTTTTTTTTTAATTTTAAAGTCAAAAATAATTGAATCGACTCAGTTTTAGAGGAGAAAAAAGGGGAATACGAAACGTCGATTTCGTCAAAATGTTTGTGATATAATCACATTCAGGCTTGACGCAGCGCGACTGCAATAGTTTCTTTAAATACCTATTTTTAAAATTCCTCGCAGGCCCTGTCCCGTCTTAATTGCATTAATGGGGATAATTCGGCCGATATTGGCGACCCATAATAATGTAAATGCAAGTTAACTTACCAAAATAATTATTCAGGTCATGGGGAAAGGTTATTTAATTTAATGTAACATAATTATGGTTTCAAAATTGTTTATATTCATCCCGGCCGCGAACTCATAATTGTATAAACATTAATTTATGGCGTGTTATGAAAAGGTCTTCCTCCAAGTTTAAATTCAGATGTTAGGGTAAAGTATTCTAGCACACTGTAATATGTGAGTTCTAATAAAAATTTTGCCTGTTTTCGGGTTCCGTACCCGAAAATTAACCAACGGGACCCTATTACTGTATGGTTCTGTATGGTGTCCGGACGTAAAGAATAGCACCATCCCATATCTTCCCGTGGGTGTCGTAAGAGGCGACTAAGGGACTTACCAGAGAATGGGCAGCAGCGTTCTCTGTGTTTTATAACAACCATACTGCGATCGCCAACCCGCCTGCCAAGCGTGGCGATTATGGCAAAACCCCCCTAGACCGGTCAATGTGGCGACACTTGGGGGAGGCCTATGTCCAGCAGTGGACGTCTTTTGGCTGAAATGATGATGATGATGATGACCCTATTACTAAGCCTCCGCTATCCGTCCGTCCGTCTGTCACCGGGCTGTATCGCATGATACGTAATAGGTAGACAGTTGAAATTTTCACAGAATGTTTATTACGATGGTACGTAACCCTTCATGCGCGATTCCAACTCGCACTTGGCCGGTGTTTTAGGAACATGATAATGAGTCAGAAAAATTTAACACTTATATTAAATTTTTCTGACTCATTATCATGACCTTATTTATATGACCTAGTATTTGAAAACTTCCCCATAAGTATGAGCTAAACAATATTTTTAAGTTTTGCATATTAAGGTTCTTCTATTTCTATATAAGGTACATAATTACATACGTTATTGTTTCAGATGACAGTATGCGCTGTGTACATTAAATTACATTACATTCGTACAGGGATAAATGTAATAAACGTACATGGCAACGATGGAAGTGCTGAATACCCATCGACTTATCCAGTTATTCCTCATGGAGCTATGTTTCATATGCTTTTTCTTCTTCAACCTTTGGCGACCCAATGCTGAGTGTTAGGCTCTTCTAAATCTCTCCACTTTTGGCGGTTTTGTGTTTTGTGCTCTCCAGTTTCTTCCGGCCACTTTAATGACATCGTCCGTCTACCTAGTCGGTTGCCTTCCCACATTCCGCCGTCCCGTCCGTGGTGTCCACTCCAGCACTTTCTTTCCCCATCTTCCATCCAGTCTATGGCATATATAGCTCGCTTTTACTATGTCTGTAAGTCTTGTTCGTCTCCGTATTACGATGCTATCACCCGGTCGTAGATGCTAACACGGTTCCATAGTCGCTACTGACTAAAAGAAATAAAATGTCCTCTAATCACCAGAAAATCAAAACCAAGTGTCGTGACAGACTGATTACACAAAGCTCCAAACATCACATCATATTACACCCCCACTAATTCCCACATCAAATATAATCCACTCACACACAAGTAATTTATCAGGAACAAAAAAACTTCGAACATGATTTACGGTCGTAATTCCCGACACGATTACCGCCAAGTTGCCGAACCCGGCTCGCGAACTTACCGATATAAATATCAAAAACAACATTTACATGGCTCTTTAGTATTCTCGGTGTGTCGTCAACTTTAGTAACATTTCACCCAGTAAGACACTTTGCCGTGACTAAATCATACGCGGGTGCGTGATCGAGAATATTGTGTGGTAGTGTGGTGGGAGCTAAGCGAAAAAAATCGAGATTATAGCTTATGTGTCAAAGAAAACTGGATCTTCTTCAAATCTCGTCAATCTTGAGAATATTTGTCAATTAGCATGTTTGGTAGTGAGGCTGCTTTCAAAGGCGTCTTTGAGAATTGTCTTTCATGAAACGCTGGACGTTTACGCATGAGGTGGAGTACCAAATCAAGCTGAAATGATGGATGAAATAGGAATACCTCGGAATACTTGATACAAACCACCCAACAGACTTCAATGAATTTGTATGGTTAGATCCAGCTTGAAAGATAGGATAGTTTTGGACCCGATAGGTGGCGCTGTAGTTAGTAAATTGCACCACAAAGGTGGGGCGGGTCACTAGTCCTATTAATATCCTAGGTACTAATATTATAAATGCGAAAGTTTGGGACGTTGGATGGATGGATGTTAGTTACTCTTTCACGCAAAAAATACCTACCGGATTTAGATAAAATTTGGCACACAGATAGTTTATAACCTACGTTAACACATAGAATACTTTTTATCCTGGTAGTACGCGGGCGAAGCCGCGGGCATAAGCTAGTAAACTATAATTTCATGATGATGATCCAGAAGAACTTTATTGTTTACATTTAGCAACATAATCCCATTTTCTTTAACAATGTTGCAAAAATAACTCCACAAAGCTTTTTTTATTGTAAAATGCTCAGCTCCACCGTAAGTCAAGCGGGTAAGATAATTGCGTTAAAACTTTAGTCCTGGAAGAAATCCACAAAGAGTTGCACCTCATTCTTTAAACAGAATTGTAGGTACAAGTCTTGGTTGTTTGATTACGAAGACGGAGCAGCATCTGGACTAATAAATAAATAGGTTAATGTTGGAAACTCGTTATCCTGCATTTGTCTTGTAAAATAACGGAAATTGTATAAATTGTAACTTAGTAAATTTTTCCATGAGGTTGATGATCATTTTCCAAGTATGAGGAAAAGATAAAGAAGTTCGTAAAATATTTGGATCAGAAGAACGTCGTCTCTGTTTGCATTGGTGTATGCCAGTGTTTTGTTTAGAGCATCTGCTCCAGGAATTCGGACAAACGACCAAGTTTAGTGTTTAAGAACGAGGTCGATTAAGCCCGTCTTCGGTCATTCTAGTCTGGTTTCATTGTTCGACTTCATTCAAACTCCTCGTAGTGTAATAAATGCATGGGGTGCCCGAATTCGAGTAAAATCGACCATCCGAATACGACCAAGTGTAATTGCGCCATAACAAACGATTCAAAAGCACAATAGCACAATAATTCGCTTATTTATTTTACACAAACAACAAACTTTTATTAAAACAAAAATATTCAAATTCACTTCGCTCCTTTCAATTCAAGACCTGAAGCGAAATAAAGCTAATAATAAATATTCGCCGATCTTTCAGTGTACCGTGGGCACAATTCTTGAATGCTGACCATAGCTCGCCACGCACCCTGAGGCACATAAACTATGAATAAGACATGCCCACCGAATACGTAATGTATACGGTCCAACTAAGGATTTACTTCGGTGAATTTTTGAATTCTGTTTCGCACTTCGTTGGGTGGTGTGAAAATTCAAACCAGATTTTCATATAAAAAAATATTTAAATAATTTTGTTCGGTGAATAAACATATCATGTTTGTATGTATTATAATGGGATTAAAAATACCCTAACGAAGCCGAAAGACACCTTGTTCTCCCCGCCATTGCGATATTTTTTTTTGTTCTAGACCATACCTGGGAACCTTGAGTCGACTGGACAGGTCCACTCAAATCAGTGTGGTTCTTTCTTTAAAAGACCATCTTAGACACTAATCTGAATGCTGAAAAATAAGAATGCTTGGTTGACGGCTTCGTGAGGGGTCTGTTTACACTCTGTGTTAAACTTTGTATTTACATACTCTATGATTTATTTTTAGGTTATTTTTTCTTTTTACCGTTTTAGTTGTTTTAGAATACTTTCTTGTATCTACGACGTTGTATTGTGAACAGTTTTAACCAGAAACTCTTCACTGCACAAAATAAACCTAACAAGTTTAAAAAAAAAACGTATTTATTTTCTATTTACACCACAAAAACACGACCAAAATAAAATTATAAAAGTAACAACGCTAATAAAGCACGTTCTTGGTAAAGAAACGTTAATGCAGAATTTTCAATTCCAAAGAAAATAAACTTCTAGAAAAGTTAGTGCTTTTTATTGCTCGTCAAATTATAACTTTAGAAGCGCAAGTACGAAAATAGGAATAAACTTGTGGGTCCTAAGTTGTTTTCTGACATTGTCACACAATTTCGTTAAGTATTTTTTTACCTCTGAAAGTGGCTTGTATTGCCAAATTGTTCATCTATGTATGTATAAATTGGTATTATACGAATTACTACAGTTTTAATTATTTGATAATTGCATGAAAAATTTGCCAAGAGACTTTATGTAACATGCTGGCCTGCAGGTTTGCACGGTGTACGCGACAGGTTAAAATAACAATATTCAGGACCTACTGCCTGTCGCTGTACATGTGCGCCCTGTGGGTCAGTTATACACAGGGCTCGTACAGTACTCTACGAGTCCAATATAATAACACGTTCCGAGTATTTCTGGGGTTTCCGCGCTTCTGTAGCGCGTCGGGGATGTTCGCGGAGGCACGCGATCCGGATTTTCGGCTCGTCTGCGAATCGCATCACTGATGCGTCGGGTGCGCGACAGCCCCAACAGCCTCGTGGACTCTGTAGCCGGAAGGGTAGATGGCCAAATAATGTGCCACTGGATGGCGGCACACAGACCGTCATTCAGATATGTGCTGTAGTAAGTTTGTAAACCATGTATTTAGTTAATAAGTGCCAAGTTGTTTCTTTATTATTTATTTGACTAGCGACCCGCCCCGGCTTCGCACAGGTGCGATATATACATATAAACCTTCCTCTTGAATCACTCTATCTATTAAAAAAAACCGCATCAAAATCCGTAGCGTAGTTTCAAAGATTTAAGCATACAAAGGGACATAGGGACAGAGAAAGCGACTTTGTTTTATACTATGTAGTGATATGGATCTCTGGTCTGAAAATAAAGATTTTTATTTATTTATGCAAATAGGAACTCATCAATGTTACTTTTTAGTTATAGTAGGTGTATTTTTTTAATAATCTTAGATATAACTTACATGAAAGATAAGGTTAAGCAATAAAGTGAAAAAAGTAAAAAGTAAATGTGTAAACACTGCTTATGAGGAAACACATTTTTTTAAGTTGGTCACCATTTATATTCGGCGGATTTTATAACTATCATATTATTACTGTAGAGCGTTCGCCAAGGATACTAAATACACGCCAGCTTTAATAACACTCCCTGTAACTATAGGCATAAAAGCCCATTAACATAACATAAAATTAACATACATATTAGGTAACAAAGTTTCTACAATAGGCTCCACGCTTCCCCGCCAGAGTTAGTCGTCCTGGCCAAAGTTAAGCAATAGAATCCTCTCCTGTAACTCCGCAAGTACTATATGTTAAAATATTTAGTCCCATTCATGACTCCACGCGATTTGAAATTGTTTGCATACATATTGCCTTGTTGCTCGCGGACTAATTCCGCAAAAATTGGAATTCATATCCGTTGCATTTTAAAATGGCGAAGCTTACTTTAGTCTTCAGTAGATATATATCTACATATAGCAGACGAAACCATTTATTTCTTTCTTTACAATGAAGGTATAAAATACATGATTAGCCTTTTTATTTTGAGTACAAAAATATTATTTCGATCGAAGGTCCAAATATCGCACAAAGACGACGGTCTGTAAGATTTACGTCTGCCGAGGGGTCTATGATAGTTATATTATTATAGAAAATGGATAGTAGCATATTTCTCAAATGCAAAAGCCAAGTCAGAGGCCTTTGGGCGGCATAACAACTCTGACACCAGGTTAGGCAACTCAAGCACAAACTAAAGTTCTATCAAAGATAACATTTGCCAACATGCAATGGAGCGCAGTATCCTAGGCGTCAAACTACGGAACATGTACGCAACACCGCACTGCGCTCCATAACACAAATTACTGACGTTGCTCAAAAAGCCGCTAAGCTAATGTGGAACTGGGCTGGCCTGCCATATGCCCGACGAGCTGTGGGCAAAAATAACCACGATGTGGAGCCCTGACACAGCCAGAAGGCGACGCGGTAGACCTCCCAGGAGATGGCGGGATGAGCTGGACAAAACCAACAACCAGTGGCCCACATTGGCCCTGAATTTGGAAGTCATGGGGAGAGCCCTTTGCCCAGCAGTGGGATGACACAGGCTAACAGAGATAACGCAATTGGAAAAGCTACCGAGAAGCTTATGTTTGCCCTGTAGAAATTACCACTTAAGTTTCTTAAAATCTGAGCATAACTCTTTTGTGACCTGTTGATAATATTAGTCAGTTTATACTTTTATCATCACAGTTATTATATTACTGGACTGCCTCGTTGGTCTAGTGGTCGCAATCGCGACTACTGAGCATGAGGTCCTGGGTTCGATTCCCGGGTCGGGCAAATTGTTATTGAGTTTTTCCATCAGGAATTTCTCAGTAGCAGCCAGGGCGTCATGATTTGTGCCCACAGATATAGATAGACCTAGATAACGCAAGTATAACGATCTGTATGAAAACCAAGCGTGCCATTTTTTGACTACCTATTATGACGTCACAAGCACTATTTAGTGATGGGAAAATCAAATCGATTTAAAGACGCTGCCGCGGACGGCGCCCCCCTCGTCCTACCCCCCGCCATGACGTCCACTGACCTCCGACTAGCGCTATGCTCCGATGCAGACTGAGTTCGAAATTGGCCACTTACGATTTTTGTACGTAAGCTACATAATAATATGGCACGCGAAGTAGTTGCTCTCGCGTTATCTAGGTCTATCTATATCTGTGTTTGTGCCCGATTGAAGGCAATAGGATCGCCCCCTACATGGGACTAAAACATAACTGGTGAAATATGGGTGTTCTATTAGGTTCACCTCTGCCTTTCCCTGCGGAGATTACAGGCGTGATGTTGTGTTATTTGTTATTATAATAAAAATACCGTGTTTATTCAGCACTAGATTGAAAAGCCAAGCTAACTAGGCCAAAAGATTACTGTAGCTACACAAGTAAATACCTAAGCAATGGTCTGGCGCGCTGCCAATACAAAGTGCAGTTATATCAACTATTTATGCCAAATGCGGTTTTAAATAGAGGTTCTGTACTAATCTTGGTCTTACTGATATGAAATAGGGTTGAATTTCCTAGGGCTTTTATTTACTGGGATGAAGACTGAGCTGCTTTTTACAGAAAGCAGCATATGAAAAGCATAGTGGGACCTGTTTTACTCGGATAAATAGTATACAGGGTGTAAGGGACAGCCCTCCTCAAACTGACAGGGTGCATTCAGCTGAATATGATTCAAAATAAGGATTTTGAATCATATTCCACCGGAATTTTTTTCCGGCTTTTTTTTTAGTATGCCTTAATTTAAATGTAAAATTACATTCCCTGGACGCAGTACTCCATTAATGTAAATAATACAGCTAAAATCAAAAATCCAACAATGGATGTTGAAATACTCTAACGAACGACGAGTGAAATGAGCTGTTCATTTCCTGCCTAGCTACAGAGTTCATCGAACTCGTCGTCGTGCTTGCCGTTGGCTACGTGCGTCTTGCCACGGTGACGATACATTGTGTATGAGGAAATAAAACAAATCAAGTTTATTGGATTTCCATAACATTCCTGAAATAATTTTTGTACCGGTCATCTGAGTATGATATACTGAATTCACCCCATCAGTTTGTGGAGTTTACCAAAGTTTTTTTTCAGGGCGTATGTACACCTTTGTCAATTTTCATAAAACCCTACCGACCTCTGATTATTATTGATACCTGGGTAATTAACTAATATTCATTTATATAAAAAAAATTATAACAGGTATAACACAAATTGACGTATTCATAATTCATTATTGATAGTGGACAAAACATTACGTCACTATTTCCCGAGGGTGATGACAGAGGTCAAAAGTACACACAAACATTTTTTCAAGCACGTTTTTAGTGTTATGTAAAAGGGTGTGCCCCATTATTTATTGGGTGCCCATTTGTTTGTAGTTATTTGACAAACTGGAGTAAACGAACTGACGTCATAGAAGGCTACTTCTTTCATCATCTTCCTGCTCCAAGTAACATGGTACAAACCATGTTACTTGGGGTCGGTGCAACACGTTTTTTTCTTCCATTCTTACCTATCAACCGTCACGCTATCATTTACTCCTTTTTCTTTCATATCATTCCCCACATGATCCATCTATGGTTTCCTTGGCCTTCCTCTACCTCTCCATCCATCAAAATTTATATTCATTCCACTTTTAGTCACATGCGATTCGTCCCACCTCATCACATGTCCATACCAAGACAGTCGATTCCCTTTCAACTTTTCTGTAACTGGCGCTTGTAAGGCAGCTTCTATCGGAGTAGGTTAAAAATTCATGTTCCATTAGTAGTTGTGAACAATATTTCAAAAAACCCGGTTTCCAGTTCATGCTTTGAAGAGGGAATTTCAAAGGGGGAATGTTTGAAAGACGCGAGCAAGCGCATTGTTTCCCACAGATTCTCATTTTGCAGCGGTAAAAATACGACCAGCTTTATATTTTACTACTTTTTAACTTTTAAGGTGGCGTTGGACAGTTCAGGAATAGTCCAGCGCTTCGGAAGTGTTCTTTGAAATTAATTTTATTGTTTCCCACTTCTGATGTGACGGTCGGTTTGTACCTTTTGTAACTTTAAAATATTCCGCGTTTTTCCAAAAGTGTCTGAACTTTGAATTTAATAGTAAATAGCTATTTTTCTTCCTTGTAAGCCAGTATATTTAATTTATATTGTTTTAACAAAGAACTTGTCCTCTAAGCTTTTCAAACTGTGTTTAAAAATAAACTGTAATCAACCACCTAATTGCGGCACTCATTCACTTTCCGAAGAATTTGAAGGAAATAATTTGCTTATCTATTGCTTCATATGTTTGATTTTTTTTTTCTGATTGGCAAGGTAAATATAAAGGTAATTGTGAATGTCGTCGAACTGTTAAAATTTAAGGCATGGCTTTATAATGTGTGACTCAATTACCGAACTGATTTCCAAGCCTAAGCCTAAGCCTGATTATGGCGATTATCCATTTGATCGTTCTCTTGGTCATAGGTCTCAAAGAATCATAATAGGGTAATAATATGAATCGTGTTAAAATTTATAAAGTGGTCACAGACGATATTAATATACATACTGATTTGACGTGAAAAATATTATACTCAAATAAACACCAGAAAACACCCAGCACTAAAAGCATGAATATAAACCAGACGACGATAAAAACAAATAAGTAAGTTTTCGGACAAGTTTTTGATAAGGAGGTCCCAAGAGTGCGACCCTCGGACATTCCGCCCGTTATGACGGAGCGATAATTTACTAGATTCGCTCCATTTTTCCTCAAAACTCACATATGTATGTGCAGTCACGCCTATTTCACTTCGAATGGTGGAACATAAAAGTCGGGACCGTAGTATCTTTCGATAGTTATGTGTGATATGGCAGTAATGTGCCCGATTTCGTGATCGCGTTTGTAAATAATGCGGGAGGTAAAGTTATGAGCAGTTTGTATGCTAAACAGTTTTCACGATATTTATGTTAGGTCTAGAGGTCAAGCATACGTAGGTACTTACATAATATTCGTTTTGAGTTAAATACATGGTTTTTTCAAGGAATTGTAGACCTCGCAGTTCTGCCTCATTATGACTTAGGAACAATAAATGCGAATAGTGCACGTCTGTGACCTTTTCACGTTTTATCGACTAAATGGATTTCGATGAAATTTGGCACTCAGTGCGATGGGTTAGGTTATAGGATACCTTTCATCCCAGAAGTAAGTTCCCGTGGATGGATTTCCGACGTCCATGCGGGCGAAACCGCGGATAAAAGCTAGTGTAACACAAAAGTAACCTTTTCCGCTACGTCACGCCAGAGGGCAAAAACCCAGTTGAGTTCGAAGTGTAAAGTGCCCGTAGCCCGTGTAATATATTAGGTATGTTGTCCTCCCATGCCTTTCAAAGTACCGGAACGGTTCGCAGTCCCCAATACTTCGTGTTGCTACCTTGTTGGATATGTAGGTTGCTCAGTACACTGGAGTATGAATGAGATAAGGCGTAGAGAGTTCAGGGATAAAAAACTGTGATGTAGGTTGGTACAGTATGACTTCTGCGCGCTGCTGCTGCTGAGAGGAGCTCGTGGCTAAATAATAACAGCCGCTCGGATCAATCTTCAGGTTAAGCAGCGGTTGCCTAGGTTGGTCTGTGGATGGGTGACCATCCATTGCCCGAAAGTCTAACTGGGTTGTGGAGGTCAGATAGGCAGTGGCTTCATGTAAAATACTGGTATTCAGCTGAATCCGTTTAGACTAGAAACCGACCCCAACATAGTAAAAAGGCTAGGCAGATGATGATGACTTCTGCTCCCATACTTCTCTGTTACTCATAGTCTTCATCTCTGCAGTCGCTTCCTTTCTAGCTATATGATCTATCATCTATCGTATGATCCGTCCCTCGTTTTTTGGTCGTCTCCTACTTATCTTTTCTTCTAACATAAAAAAAAACAAAGCTAGTCTTTTTAAAGTCAGTGTTTGAGGTTCACTAATAATCTTTTTTCAAATTATTTTTCGCAGGTGACAGCCAGATATAACTTTTTGCAGATTCGTCACAGGACACGTTTTTCCATTTTCTATTTTACCATCAATGAGTCAGTAGACCGCCGAACGGCACGTCATTATAAAAAAAATCTCTATGCTTGTCTCATTCACTCTCAAAGCCTGATCCTCACGGATTGATCAGTCACTACCCGGCACTTGTTACAACCATTCACCGGCAAGTACCTATACCCGAAATCCCAGTGTCCTATACCTCAGATATCAATGTCCATATTTTACTTGACCAACATAACTTGAGTCTCTGCAGAATTTGGAACTAAGATTGTTTGACAGGTGGATGGCGTTTTTTTCTGGAAAGAGGAGTGTAGGTCGTCCAACGGCGATATGGGCAGACAACACTGGCGCCATCACGGGTATATTCTTGATGAGGCTGGCACAGGACCGTGGAGCTTGGTACAAGCAAAGAGAGGCCTTTACCCAGCAGTGGCCGAAGTCGAGCTATGGATGATGATGATGACGTATTGCAAAGCAAATTAGAGAGCTAGCTATCGCTCTTAATGTGCACGTCTTTCTAAATCGTTCTCACATATATGTTTAATCTCAACATGAATGATGTAACCAAGATTTTGTAACAATATTTTGATTTAAAGGAGTGTCCATGGAGTTTCTTGCCCATTCTTCTCCATAGAGATCTATGCTTTGGAATGTGCAAATACAGTACTTTCTCAAATTATTATGCCTTGTGTCTGTGACTGTAGCTTCGATTTCTTTGTTTTTTTGACGTTCAAAAGTGCCTGTGATGGTCTTATTGAAATAAATGCTTTGAGTTTGAGAGTTTGAGTTTGCAAGCAGCGCCACCCCGATATCTCAAGTTATGTTGGTCAAGTAATACCTTAAAGAGGTCAGTAGTCCTTTAACAAACGACGAGCGTCGGTCCGGTCCAGTGTTCCGGCTTGTTTCCGACAACGCTCAACTTTGCTCTAATTTGTACTTATACTTTTGCGAAAAGAGATATGAATGGTGAATGGTTGTTCAGAGTAAGAGATGTTTTTGACACTTATGTAATGTTTCGTAAGTACTGAGAACAATGTAACATCATATTTGTGTTCTTCGTAGGGTTGGGGGGTACGTAGGGTTGGGGGAGGGAGAGAAATATAACTGTCACATTTAATTAGGTACTATTGGTACCTACACCTAAGTCCTATGTACAACGAGCCTATATTGCTATCAACCAGCCACAAATCCAAAATCCGGGCTGCCCTAGAATTCAGAAAGCGTAACCACAAAGTAATAAGCACCGTGTCTGGTTCCAACTTCTGTATCACGCAAATATTGTCCCACTAGGTGGACCGATGACCTGGTGAAGGTTACGGGGATCCGCTGGTTGCGAGACGCACGGGACCTGTCAATATGGCGACACTTGGGGGAGGCCTATGTCCAGCAGAGGATGTCTTTCAGCTAAAATGATGCTGAAACATTGTAGATGTTGTTACCTCCTTAACTTCCGTTTAGTTAAATATCACTGCTTGGAATTTAAAATTAAAATAACAATAATTTTGCCAATATTTTTAAACCACATTGTTTGAACAGGTCGCAAATTTTAGCAACGAAACGAATTATTTAAATATCATATTAATTTGTCACACTCAGAACACATTACCACACCTTCTTTTTAGAACCATGCCAATATTTATCTTGTAAATGATTGTTGAGTGTTTTCGTCATAATAAGACCTTGATTAACAATAGTTACACGTGTTTTGGCTAAGTATTATTTCTGTCACTGTCGCACGACTGTCAAATTCCTAGTGCAAGATAGAGACAAGACAAAACTGTCGGTAAAACAGTTCTTCAGTTACTATGCTATTATGTTTCAAGGATTTTATACTAGACAGATGGCCTAGAAAGATGATAAAAACATCATCTGCCTAGCCTTTTCCCATCTACAGGGTGTAAACAGACCACATAGCCGTCAACCAAGCATTCTGTACATCAAACTAAGTAACTTTATGCAAAAAATATTGCTGGAATCGACTTTTTTTTTGGGGTGAAAAATCACGTTTTAATGTAGGACTCGATGGAAAGCACTGAAAGCATTGTGCTGATGGATGGATTGAATAGTACGGGGGTCGTGGAGGTGTGTAAAGTGAAGTAAGTAAAAATTTTACATTAAAAACATGTATTTAAAAAAAAACTTGTGAAAAAGTTGGAACTTTGACCCCCAATATCTCCGTAACTAGAAGGTTCCCAGGTATGGCCTAGACAAAAAAATGATCGCAAAGACTGGGAGAACACGGCCTTTAGGCTATGTTAAGGGTCTATTTACACCATATTGGTGTCGACTGCCAGTCTAACCGGAGACAGCTAAATATTATTATTTTAGTATTATACCCCTTAGTTAGACTGGTTGTCAGACTTTCGGCCCACGATTATCTGTAACAACTACCAAAGGTCTACAAATGACAGCTGGGCCTAACGGCGTGCTTTCCGAGGCACAGAGGAAACTCGGTATCTAATGCATAGCCTCCCATCATCAGTCCGACCTTGGGAAGCGCGGCTTAACCTAAAAGATCGACCCGTGGGATATTATTATTTAGCATAAAGAATATATTGGATTGACGTAGGCTCCCGAAAAACTTATGTCAATCTTGTTTGGAGACGAAACGCTTGAAATGGGATTGCTTCAATGTCTAAGCCCTCAGGTATCGTCAACACAAATAATATCAAACAAGACACCACACACCATTTAAGAGACCCCAAGAGATTGGGATATCTAATACGCCGTATGCTGCTATCTCCGCCTACCCAAAATGTCATTATAGACTTATCAACAATTCTAATCTTAAACGACTTGTAACATCCTGAATGTTATCAACCGTATTATTTTGCAAAGACACTCGGTTATAACACTTGGTTATAACGGTTATGTTTCACCCCTTGGATGAAAAGGCACTTATTTCTTGTAATTAACTAGTAATTGAGCTCGACTTCGGTAACAAGTGCGATTGAGACTTAGAGGTGGCGTAATTAGGGTTATATTGGGTTCGCTAGGATTATTTATATGAGGAAAATCAGATGTGGAACTGTTGTAGGATTTTGTTAGTAAAGTCTCGTTTATTTTCCCATTTTTTTTCAAACAGTAATTTTCTTCCTGCCCTTGTCACATGTTACTTAGGGTTGGCACAAAATCTTTTTCTGACATTCTCCTTTGTCAACCGTCACGCTATCATTTACTCCTTTTTCTTTGATATCATTGCTCACGCAATCCATCCACAGTTTTCTTGGTCTCCCTCTCTCTCCATCCATCAAAATTTATATTCAATGCAATAGTACTGATGGATACCATACATATCAAATGTAGTTACAGGTAATCAGAAGATTGAAGATTTGACAACTAGTTCTCAAAGGGTTCTTCAAGGGGTATCGTTACTGCTCTCCAGTTTAATGCGTTATGGAGGGCAGTCGTTAAAATTGGTGTTGATATTCAGTTGTAACCAGTTAAAATAAAAGCCGACCCAAAAATAATTGGAAAAATTTAAAACATTTTTGCAAAAAATAACCAACTTCCAAAAAAAAAAAAAAATATTAAAAAGTAAAAATAACTTTACTTTCGAATGCCGGTGTCTTTATGTTTCATTGATTTTTTTGCCACCAACTACCACATAGACGAATATGAAAAAATATGCATATTATAGAGGATAACTCATAAAATACCGAAGCAAATTATATAATTGTAAGTACCTACTTTATTGCTGAAACTATATTTTACATTTCCTTAACTCTAAACAATTATACTTCCTAAATTAACTAACTAACTTAAAAATAAACTTAAAAAATGGCGTCAAAAAACTCCTCCTCAACGTAGTCAACTGGTAATGTACCCAAAAGACTGGCGGCGTTGCCACGTTGTATGGCAACGCTAAGCCTTTGGCCAAGGTAAAAGCCAGCCCTTGGGTCACGGGAAGAGTCAACTAAACGTTTAAAAGCTGTGAGCACTCGGACCCCACGGACCTAGAGTTTCAACCCCAAACGGCTCGAAAATATAGTTACCAATAAGGTTACTATATTTACGCCGCTTGAGGTTCTCTGCAGCCGCAGCCGCAGCCCCAGCACAGCACGATGAGCTAGGAAGATGGGATGGCGCAAGAGTATCGACACAAGTTGCATCCCACACTAAAGGCCTACCCATCTTCCATGGAAACAAAGACATGCCGTCCGGTCTCTTGCCATCGTCGCGTGCCAAGCCATTTGGTTCTAATAAAGCTGGAACGCCGACGGTGACAAGAGCTCGACGGATAATATCATTTAAGTTCGCGTGCCGTGCAAAGCGGCCCGTACTTCGGCTGCATGAAAGGCCGTGGTGTCCAAGGCTGTTGACAGCTTCACCACAGTGACAGCGATGAGGAGAAAAACAAGGGGCGCCTAGGCGTAGAGCAGCAGCAAGGCGGAAAGTAGTGTCGTCGAGCAAAGTGCCTATGCTCGACGACGGTAGTGCGTGAAGCCAAAGACCCGACTCCCACTCACCCACAGCCAGCAGACGCGCACGCTCAGCAGTAGTAGCAGACGTGAGCAGTAAATTGTTCTGAACTACTCTGCAGAGCGGCTCGTCCCAACGTCTCTGGGAAAATGGATGGTCGGGTTCTTCAGAATTCGGGCAAGCGAGTTTCCAGGCATTAATAGCCTCGGAGAAGCACGGCACATCAAAATCAATCAGTGTGGAAGCCAGGATATTCCTGATTAATTTCTCAGTGCCGTGGACCGAAGATATAAACGCCGGTAAACTAATACTAAAAATTTTTAAATTTTTAAATTTTTTTAAATTATATAATTTAAATTTAAATCACCACGCGAGCTTTTTCTACCAAATGAAAAAAAGATGCTGGTGGAATACATAACCTCCTCCTTTTTTAGAAGTTGGTTAAAAAGTTCAGGTAGGTGATGATAGTGAACATACATATCAACAGCTGAAGAAGGATGAAAAACAACAGTTTGCCTAGAATTAATCTTCACTCACATTCAATAAGTAGTAGTTGAAAATTCAAAGCTATACGGAATTTACAAAGAAAATTAGCACAAAGATAGGAACACAAATGTACGCCCAAAATGACCTACACAGCGAAGTTAGCTAACATGTCACTAAACTTGGCTCGTATGCATCTTGATCGGCGATTGTTTGGCTCAGTATCTACAGTTTGGATGCCATCTTGATTATCGTTTGTCACTCACTTTTCAGTAATAAAGTCAAGAAAACTGTGCAGTTAGAGCAGAATTTATAGACGCACGAAAAATAAAAAATAAAACGGAGTAGGTAGTATTTGGAGCGGTGTTGTTTTTCACAAAAAATATTCACGCCGGTGTACACAAGTCTTATTAAAAATGTTTAATTTAAAGCAAGACATTAATGGCGGGTCTAAGTCGTTGCTGCAGTATTAATTAATTTTGACTTGTACAAAATAGATCATACCGAGTTGCTTATTGTATTTAAAGAAGCATAAGGTTTTATATTGTATTTATTCTTTCGACCATATTCATTTCGTAAGTGGATATACTTCGATATTCTACTCAGTGGGAGCAGTTTTTCACGTGATCTAAGTGCCATGAAGGCAGATATAGCGATTTAAATCTTTGGCCGAAAAGGGCCGAGTCATAAAGGGTGTCAATAGACCCTTAACATAGCCGAAAGGTAATTGTTCTGCCCGTCTTTTCGATATTTTTTTTGTTCTAGACCATACCTGGGAACCTTCTAGTTACGGAGATATTGGTGGTCAAAGTTCCAACTTTTCACAAGTTTTTTTTTTTAAATACATGTTTGTAATGTAAGATTTTTACTTTACACACCTCCACGACCCCCGTATTATTCAATCTATCCATCAGCATAATGGTTTGAGTGCTTTCCATCGAGTCCTACCATAAAACGTGATTTTTCACCCCAAAAAAAGTCGATTCCCAGCAATAATTTTTGCGTGAAGTTACTTAGTTTGATGTACAGAATGCTTGGTTGACGGCTTTGCGAAGGGTCTGTTTACACCATGTATATTCCGTTCCTAAAAAGACGAAACACAAAACAGTCCCGAAATAACACTGTTACGTCATATCACCAAATTACTAAGAAGATAACAATCACCAAGTTGACACAAATAGAGGGGTACAAGCTTAGATAATTTTGTTAATTATAAAGACAGGTAGGCATTGTGTACTCCGTTGGTATATTGTTAGATATAAGTAAAGAGGCCAGCTATTTAAACATAGGTATTAATTTGAGATCCATATAAGATCTTTTAGGTACTGGGTTTCAGTGTAACCTCAAAACTACTATCTACATTATTGTCAAAGAGTAGGGATTAAGTCAGGTGTATTGTTAGAATTCTGACAGCATTAGTATTTATAATTCCTTTATTTATTTCTATACAAATTAATTACATTTTTAAATATTCCTTAGAAAAAACAATATGAAAAAACATTTTAAAATATAATAAATTGAAGCCCACCGGTATCGGGAACAGGGTCCAAGCTACCGGCGGTCAGGGCTCCAGAGAGAAGAAGAACCTCCTAACAATACGAGCCGTGTGCAGGAGTACTGCTTTCTGAATCAAGCCCTTGATCCAGCTGCCCAAAGAGAGCCTCCTCAGGTATTGGTCGAGGCTCTTGGCAATTAAGCCATGGGCTGATACAACTATCAGCATAATGATCGCTGAGTCCACATCATGTCGACAAGATAGTTGATTTGCTTATCTTTCGCGGCTTTCACGAGGATCTCATCATGCGGGACCGTTATGTCAACAATCATTGCGCGCCGCTCTGATCGATCCACCACCACTATATTAGGCTTATTGGCTACAATAGTCCTGTCAGTGATGATGGATTGATCCCAGTACAATGTGATACTGCCATTTTCAAGAAGTGGGTCGGGTACCTATAGTACGGCACTTCCGTTTCCACAAGACTGTATTTTAGAGCAAGTTGCTGATGGATAATCCTGGCTACAAGGTTGTGTCTATGCAAGTACTCTCCATTAGCCAGACGAGAACATCCGGAGATAATGTGACGGATTGATTCGCCTGGACGGTGGCATGCCCGACATATGTCAACCGTACCGTTCTTCACAATAAATCTCCGGTAGTTATTCGTCATCATAACTTCATCCATAATTGCACAGACAAAGCCTTCGGTTTCTCCAAAGAGGTCCCCGGCACGTAGCCAGGCTACGGACGCTGATAGGTCTACATCAGACCCATGCAGAGCCCGGAAAAAGCGTCCGTGAAGCTCCTTACTCTGCCATACCCTCCTGCGGTCGTTAGTGTCAAGCACTACAGGTTTGCGCCAGTTCTCTTTAGCTAAGGAGAGCGGGGTGAGGCTCTTGTCCACCGCGATCACATCTAGATGCATCCCCACGTCGGCTTCATGGAAATATTCCCCGAGACTGCATATCTTGCGATTGTGGAGAGTCTTAGCATTTAAAAAGCCTCGACCTCCGCGGGATATACAGTCTCATAACCGAAGAACGCTGGTGATGCATTCGATATGCCGTCAACAATGTATGGACCCTCCTATCCAGGGCGTCTAGTTCTGTTTGAGTCCATTTAAGTATGTCGAAAGAGTACATCAAATCCGGAATGACCCAGCCGTTGAAGGCGCTCCTTCAACGATTGCTTCATGTCAGCAACATTGATGCCCAGCGCTTCCGACATACCGCAATACTTATAGGTTTCGGTTGCTGAGAGGGATCTAAGATTTATGCAATCCGAGAGCTGGGTTCCCACAGATTCCACAATCTCCCCTCGTTTTACATGCATGACCGCACATTTGTCCACACCAAATTCCATCCTGATGGCGCTACTGAATATTTCAGTTACCTTCAGTAGCTCCAACGGTTGCATATCGTTGGGGGCAAAGAGTTTCAGGTCATCCATGTCAAGGAGGTGACATATAACTTGACCACCTCTCCTCAACCGATAGCCTAGACCTGAATCCTCCAGCAGCGTGCTAAGAAGATTCAAGGCTAAGCAGAACCAAACTGGACTCAAACTATCTCCCTGAAATATACCTCGCTCTATCCTTATCGGCTCGTTATTCTTCTGGATTTGCCAACATCCTGGATAGCGAAGGACTGTCCTCCATTGTTCCATACATGTCATCAGGAAGGTGCGCAGAATTGCTTCAACTTTATACAACTCTAGCACCCTCATGAGCCATGTATGTGGCAGCGAGTCATAGGCCTTCTTATAGTCTATCCAACATGTCGACAGATCCCTTCGGGAATGGCGAACCTGTTGATTAATGGCCATATCAAAGAGGAGTAGCTCCTTAATACCGCGGGACCCGTTCCTATATCCATTTTGAGAAGCGAAGTAAGTATTTATTATTATTATGAGCCTGAAGTGTCCCACTGCAGGGCAAAGGACTCTCCCTCTTTCCATTTATCTCTGTCTTCAGCTATTTGCGCCCAATCCTTTTGACAAGAGTCCAGCTCATCACGCCATCTCCTGCATTAGTATGAAATAAAATGAAAGCTTGTGATCCGACATTATGGACAAGAAATAAGAAACTAAAGTTTATCATCATCAACAGCCCGACTTCACCCACTGCTGATGTAGGCCTCTCTTTAATTGTGACCGTCTCCACGCTCCTGTGCCAGCCTCATCAGATCACCCGTGATGTCTACAAAGTCGTCTGTCCATCACTTGGTCACAGATTTACTCCACCTAAAACTAATGTTAGGAACTAGTCAGCTACCTCTATCTAATCAGCTAGGTACAATCACGATAGAAATGAGATATCGTTTAACAAATCAAACTAAAACTATTTTTTTTAAACGAATGGATAAAATAAGGAATGAGTAAGAGGAAGTCTGAAAGTGGCGCCGGTGACTGAAAAGTTGTGTGGTAATCGGTTATAGAAGACCAAAGAAACGATGGATGGACTGTGTGAAGGATGATATGGCTGCTGAGATAATGAGTAATAGAGAAGTATGGACGCAGAAGACATGCTGCGCCGACCCCAAATTAATTTGGTGCCCTTATACCAAATTAATTTGGTAGGAGAATGATGATATGCCACAGAAAAAAGCTTAGTTATTATTTAAATACAAATCGATACTAATATTACCCGTTCTGCCAATATAACATATCTTTATAGCTTTGAGTATAGCAAGTTACAAGATAATATCCAGAGATACCGTTGAATCCAACAAATACCAGTTTCCGAACGAAATCGACCTTTAAAGCCCTTTTTTCAAAACAAATCGGATTTTACGTTCCGTTCTGAAACGCTGGAGGATAAAAATGGATTTTGTTTTTTTATACGCCCGTTTCGATCGTTGACGAAATAAATACTCTTTGATGACGTTATAAAATTTTATTATTAAGATATTTGACTGTTACTTGAAATTTGAATGGTCGTTGACCTTTTATCCTATAAGGGTAAGTAGGAATTGAAGAACTGATGTTACAAATCCGCTCTGGATGAGTCTAGACGAAAAATGGATAAAGTGAAAATGGAAAACTTTTATGCACGCATAATATTGAGCTTTAGTTACCAGCCTATAACGTTCCCAGTGCTGGGACATAGACTTTGTCTGTGAGGGAGAGCGGGCCGTATGTAATATGCGGGTTGGTGAAAGTTTTGTCATGACATGTCTTTCAAAATTTTTGGTTTTTGGGATTTGCGAATTTCTCGTTATGTTTTTCTTGACCGCTTTTACAGCCAGTGGTTATGAAATAAATTACAAAAGTGCGTATGTAGGTTCAAACCCACAACACATAAAGCGCGCACACTACCACGGGGCCGCTACTGCTCTAACGAAAAAAAAAATCAGGAAAAAAGAATCCTAAAAACGCACTTTTATATTATGATGATCGACTGGCAAAACTTATATATCTTTTTATATTTGACGGCACGGCTGTCGCAGTGGCTGAGCGATTGACTGCTGCGCTGCGTGGCGTGGGTTCCATTGTTTCGGGCCTGGCTCTTTGTGTATGTGAGTTTAAATGTTTGTAAACGCACCCACGATACAAGAGAAATTCCTAGAGTGGGGCAAAGTTTCAAAAAAATGACGTAAGGTTATACCTACCTATGTACCTATTGACGTGTTGGAACATTATTCTAATCAGGCTTACTTATACCTACTAAATTCTAAACTACACCTCCGCTAGTTCAGCTCCTGTTTTCGTACATTTTAGAGTCAAAATCGTAATTCCGACACCGTATCGTTCCGGCGCGAAGCCACGATCAGCCGCTCCGCGCGTGAAGCTTCCATGGCGGCGTTGAATAGAGAATGAGCTGGCTGCTACATATCCCATACAAATGCCTATATGTGTGGTGCAAGGGGTCGTGCGAGTGTAATCTAAAAGGGTGAGGTCTAATAATATATTTGTAATAGCTACAATTAAGTATACTGTAGTGCTTAACTGGCAGTGGTCAGGGCACATAGCTCGCACGAACGGATGGCCGATGGGGCCGAAAAGTTCTGGAGTGGCGACCGCGAACCGGAAGACGCTGTGTTGGAAGGCCTCCTATTAGGTGGACCGATGACCTGGTGAAGGTTGCGGGGATCCACTGGATGCGAGTGGCACGGGACCGGTCAATGTGGCGACACTTGGGGGAGGCCCATATCTAGCAGTGGACATCTTTCGGCTGAAATGGTGATGATTATGAATAGCTACAATGGTGAAGGTCTACTTTACTCTGGGGCATCAAATTGACTAAGCACTTGTCAAAGAATTTATTGGCAATGAAAAGTTATGGCATGATTAATGCAAGAATAAATAAATATAGACAATTCTAGCAATTAATTAAAAACCATGCTTTAGAGGTGTGCGAGTGTTTTTTTTTTCTTTCTGGTGTTATTAATACTGTCTTGTGACCAAATAGTGCATTGATATCGGGACTAGACATAGGCTCCATGTTGCATTCAAGTAAGTCGCATAAGCCAGCAATATATATTACTAAAGATTGTACTTCTTTCTGACCTCTTATACCAAAATTGACTGCCAAAACCTTTGTAGTTTAAACAGAAACGCGAAACTAATTTCAGTCTCGCTGTGAAACTCTAAACTGTGTGTATGGTCCAACTGTAAGTCGAAAGACAAAGAAGAATCATTATTGTCGTAGTAGAATGCCAGAAAGGCGTGTCGTGCTTGCAAGCGTAGCAATTGAACCATGAGGTTGGATTCACAGATTGGGTTTACCTTTTACAGCGTTATTTAGTTTTTCTATGAGTAATTTTGGAGTAGAACCCCGCAGTTTGGTTGTTGGCGGTATAATAGAATAGAATACCCCCGTGCCCTAGAAAAATACGTTAAGAAGTTAGTCGTCTTGCGCCTGATTTCTCTTCGGTTTTGGCAGCTGTGACTTCACACAGTTCTTTTTTTCTCCGAGCCCGCTCTGCCTCACTCCTGGGTAAAGGCCTCCATCCACTCCTTCCATTTCTAGCGACACCACGCATCCTCCTTCCAGTTCTGCAGATTCCAGCATCGATGGTTCTGTGTGTAGCTCGTACCGATACAAGGGATGTAGACCTCTCAAACGCTTTCGGTTTATACCTCATGCCGGTTGTAAGAGACAACGAATCCCAACTAACTTCAGAGAACAAAGTTCCGAATCAGTTTATCTTGCAGCCTTCGGAAGTCCAATAACGAGTGCAAGACTCAATTTGACGACTATTACTATTATTTTTAAAGACTGCTCTGTAAAAACTTTATATAATGTGGCGGTGAGGTTTTTTATCACATTTGATACAACGGATAACACAACTTGATAAAATTGTCTGTTAAATAATAACATAACATAACTCCTGTAGTCTCCGTAGGGTTAGGCACAGGTGTCATAATACGCCCCACATTTCGCCAGTTATGTTTAAGTCCTATGTAATAGGGGTGAGCGCAAATGAGGCGATTAGTGAACTAGGTGCCCCTCGAGGCAGCGGCGAAGGCGTCGTCGGACTATGTAGATCACACCGCATCGTCGCAGGCGCCTTTGAAGAGGGTGCTTTCTGAAAGTTAACATGTCGCAAAAAATTGCTGTCTTGATTAATTTGCCAACATACTAAATTAAATGATGAAATATTCAACCCATTTTCAAAATCTATTTTGAAAATGGGCTGAATACCCATTTTCATAACTGATTAGATACGTTCCATTACAACTTCAGAATAAATTATATCGCCTGATCTGGAATTCCAGACAAAACACATACTTGTTTTATTAAAGTCCTCGAATTTACGGATCGGAATAACGAAATTTTAGCCTAAAACCCTAAAGTCTGGAAGTAAACAAAAATTTGTCAAACAATTTGCGAACAATTTTAAGCGAAGTGGTCTTTGTGATAATAATAAAGGTGAATACAGATGTTCTTAATTGAAAACTGTACTGTATGTTATCCAGTTAATTTTTTCAGTAACTGATTGGCCATGTAAAGGATAAAACTTTATGCTTAACTAGCTTCGTTTTCGGAAATCATTTCCATTACTCTGTACTACCAGGATTTTTATCCCGGGAGTTCGGGTATCAGGACAGTTGTGTGAAAGACATTTGAGCAAAGGACACTTGCGCGAATGGACTTTTGGGCGACTTAACGTCATGGGTGTTGGGTTTTCAGGGTCGCTGATAACGAAAATGAGGTTAAAATGAAAATCCTCTGCAATGATAACGAAAAAACGACACCCATGAAGGAAAACCAAAAATTTTCCTCGGCGTCATCTTGGATTTTCATTTTGACCTCATTTTTGTTTTCATAATATAATTCCCGAAGGGTTAGGTAGAGGTGCACCTATCTAACAGTACGCCCTTTTCGCCAGTTATGTTTAATTCCCATGTAATAGGAGGCGAGCCTTTTGCCATCAGCCGGGCTCAAATCCAGACTCCGTAGCTGCTACTGAAAAAGTCCTGACGGAAAAACCCAATAATACTTTGCCCAACCAGAGACTCAAACTCAGGACCTTATGGCCAGCAATCGTGCTTGCGACCATTAGACCAACGAAGCAGTCTAAGTATAGATTCGTAAAGAAGAAAAGGCAGGTTGACTCAACATGATATATCTTTACAAAAGTTTCCAAGCCATTGTGATATTTACCCATTAGAACTGGTTATACCAGGTTCGAGGAGCTCGTGGCTAAATAATAACAGCCGCTCGGGTCGATCTTTAGGTTAAGCCGTGCTTGCCTAGATCGGTCTGTGGATGGGTGACGACCCATTTCGGGCCTCGGAAAACACGTTAAGCCGTTGGTCCCGGGTGTTATTTGTAGATCTTCGAGTCGTTATGTAGTCAGTGGCCCAAAAAGTCTGACAACCAGTCTTACCAAGGGTTATCGTATTACCCAGCACTAACTGGGTTGTGGAGGTCAGATAGGCAGTCGCTCCGTGTAAAATATTTGTATTCAGCTGCATCTGGTTAGACTGGAAGCCAACCCCAACTTAGGTGGGAAAAGGATCCCCGAGTGGTCCGCGATGGGCGCTGAAGCAGCTGGACCGGGAGCTCCTCCTGGAAGCCTCGATCGTGCAGGCCTGGGTGTCATCACCGGCCAGGCCTGCCGACATCAACAACGAGGCGGGTTGGTTCCAGGAGGCCATGTCCGAGATTTGCGACGTGGCAATGCCCCGAGTCCGGCCAGGAAGCGCCCGACGTCAGGTGTACTGGTGGTCGCGAGATCTGACGTCTCTGCGTGAGGCGTGCGTTGCTGCGCGGCACCGGTACGCCAGGCATCGCAGGCTCCGCATCCGCCCTCCGGATGCGGCAGCCATTGAGGCGGAGCTTTACGAGGGGTACAGAGTGGCGAAGACCGCCCTCCAAGAGGCTGTCCGGCGGGCCAAGAACCTGGCCCGCGAGGAGATGCTGGAGTCTCTGAACGGAGATCCGTGGGGGCGCCCTTACAAGATGGTGCGGGACAAACTCCGCACCCGGGCCCCCCCGCTGACGCAGAGTCTCCGGCCTGAGCTCGTGGAGGACGTGGTGAGCGCTCTGTTCCCTTCGCGAGGGAGGCATCCTCCCCCGGCTATGGCTCCGCCGCCGCTTGCGGTGCCGGAAGCGGACCACACTGATGACGACGTTCCGGAGGTGACTGGGGTAGACCTGAGAGTGGCGGTACGCAGGCTGAAAGCCAGAAATACCGCCCCGGGACCCGATGGCTTGCCTGGCAAAGCCTGGGTCCTGGCCTCTGAGGCTCTTGGGCCCCGACTGGAAGGGCTCCTAAGCGCATGCTTGGAGAGAGGCCAGTTCCCGCTTCGTTGGAAGACGGGGAAGTTGGTCCTCATCCGGAAGCCAGGGCGCCCTGCGGACTCTCCGTCCGCATACCGGCCCATCGTGTTGCTCGACGAGGTGGGCAAGCTCTTTGAAAGAGTTATTGCTAACCGCCTCGCCGGGCACCTCGCGGGGATGGGGCCGGATCTTGCAGAGCACCAGTTTGGTTTCCGCAAGGGGCGCTCGACGGTGGACGCCATCATGCGCGTGAGAGCCCTCACGACGGGGGACGCGGTTTCCCGGGGCGGGGTCGTATTGGCGGTGTCTCTTGACATCGCCAACGCCTTCAACTCCATGCCCTGGAGCTGCATTGGGGAGGCACTCCGGTATCACCGGGTGCCGACCTACCTTCGTCGTGTGGTCGGGGACTACCTGACGGATAGGGCCGTCATCTACCCCGGTCGGGACGGAGAATGGAACCGGCGAGAGATGTCGTGCGGTGTTCCACAGGGATCGGTTCTGGGGCCGGCCTTGTGGAATATCGGTTACGACTGGGTGCTGCGCGCCGACTTCCCTAGCGGTGTCAGCGTAGTCTGCTACGCTGACGACACGCTGGTACTGGCACAAGGGAGGTCGCACGAGGCGGCGGCCGAAAACATGACACGCGGGGTTGCGATAGTCGTGGAGAGGATCCGGCAATTGGGTCTCGAGGTGGCATTGCACAAGTCCGAGGCCATGTGTTTTCATGGGCCTCGGAATGCGCCACCGTCGGGATCCCTACTGACGGCGGGAGGGGTTTCCATCGGCGTCGGGTCGACGCTGAAGTACCTGGGACTCGTCCTCGACAGCCGGTGGAACTTCGTGGAGCATTTCCGACGTTTGGCCCCCAAACTGGAACGGACCGGGGCTGCCTTCAAGCGGCTCCTGCCCAACCTGGGGGGTCCAAACGCCTCCTGCCGGAGGCTCTACGCGGGGGTCGTGCGGTCCATGGCCCTTTACGGGGCCCCGGTGTGGGCGCGTTCTCTGAGGCGGCAAGCCGCCCGCTACCTGAACGCGCCCCAAAAGGGGATAGCCCTAAGGCTAGTCCGGGGGTACCGCACGATCTCCGGTGAGGCGGCGAGCCTCCTTGCCGGATTGCCGCCATGGGATCTGGAGGCTTTAGTCCTCGCGCGCCTTCACGAATGGCGCGCGGAGGCACTACGTCGGGGGGAAACTCCGCTGCCGCGGCAAATCGCCACTCAGCGGACAGACCTCCGGCTCGATCTCATGGTGACATGGAGAGAGCGACTGTCGCAACCCCGTGCAGGGCACGCCACCATAGTGGCGATAAGTCCCCTCTTTGAGGAGTGGCTAGGGAGGCGCCACGGCGCCCTCACCTTCCGCCTGACGCAGGTCCTCACCGGACACGGTTGTTTCGGGAGGTTCCTGCACCGAATCGGGCGGGCGGAAACGCCCGGGTGTTTCCATTGTGAGGATCGTCCGGAGGACACGGTGCAGCACACTGTGGAGGTCTGCCCCGCTTGGGCGGAGCAGCGCCGTGTCCTCGTAGAGGCGATTGGCGGCGGCGATCTCTCGCGCCTGGCCCTGGTTCAAGCCATGGTCCGGAGCGAGAGGGAATGGGAAGCCGTCACCTCCTTCTGCGAAGCAGTCATGCTAGTGAAGGAGGTGGCGGAACGTGAGAGGGAAAGAGCCTCACGTCCCAGCTGCCGCGGGAGACGCCCTGGGCGTCGGGGGTCACGTGGTGGCCCCCGGCCACCGTAGGCGCGGGCCTGTGGACGGCGAGTTATGGGCTAGCTCACCGTCCGGCCGTCTTATGACGACAGGCCGTGTCGACGGCGCGTTCGTGTTCCACGCGCGCCTCAAAGAGATGTCAGCAACCACGTAGGGGTCCGCACGGGCCGATGCCTGCCAGGGCTGCGGGACTGTTCGAAAGAGATACCGCGGCCCTGGAACATAAAGGGCAAAGAAGGAACATGGATGGGTTTTAGTCAGTACAAGTCTGACACTCCCTTCCGCTCCGCCCCGAGCGGGGGGGTCATTTGATGATTTCCCATCCTAAAAAAAAAAAAAAAAAAAAAAGGTGGGAAAAGGATAGGCAGATGATGAGAACTGGTTATCGCACATACGATATCAGTATTAAGGGGGAAGCGCTGGAGTAGCCCGCGAAATTTTTCTTCCAATTTTTCTTTCGTTTTTTGGAATTTGCCGGGTTTATTTTGAACAAAATATGATAGGCGATCGTAATACGTCTGAATTTCCAGAATTATAATCATTAAAATCATCAACACAACCCTCTAAGTTCATTTAATCCCATTTAATGGCTTTTTCATTAAATAGTCATTCAATGGCAGGCTATCCTGGCTCCATCTTAAAGCATAGTCACCTACATTAAGGACATTACATGGCTCAAATCCCAAAAACAGCGTATGTTCAAAGAAATTTGTTGATGAATCCCTTCGTGCGTTTTCCGTGTAAAAAAAGTATGTTAGAGTTAAGTTCATCACAAATAAATTGTATTGTTTAAAATTTTAATAAACCTTCTCAATTTTTTTTGGTTAATCGTAGAAAATAGGTCCTTTTTCAACCTTAATTGTAAATTATCTCTGTAACGGCTGAATAGATCGGCATGAATTTTGTAACAAAAAATACGTAATGATATACTTAACAATCTGTATTGTTTTTTTTTCTGTTATTTCTTTTAATATTTTTAAATAATAAATAAAAACCGAAATTTTGCGAAATGTGCGGGGCAAGTCAACAAAAACCAGTACAGAGATCAAATCATCAAGGTCATCGAGCAATGTAATGCCCTTAATCGGTGACCTTTACGCCATAGAGTTAGGGAGAAATAATCAACGGCCATCTGCGTATCTCTGGTCATAGTTCAGGGTGATATCATACGACCATTATTTTAAGTGCGTTCCTGCAATGACTGCGCGATACCGAAGCCGCATTAATGCACGTAGTCGTTCTGCACTTATATTATACGTGTGCTATTTCTGGAATATTGTGAATTTTTATATTAAAGCCTAACATTTTTTAATTATACTAACATAGTTTAAGCATCTAATAGAAAAAATATGCATATCATATGCTTGTCCGTACGGTACATTGAGTTTAGAATATTCTTACTCTTTATTGTACACAAAAAAGTAAATATAAATTACATTGATATGTAAAAAGGCGACCTTAATTTTGAATTGTTGTACTTAATGACGTAGCAGACAGCTAAGATCTTTTTACTTGTTCTCTGAGTGAGTTCACAAAAACCACGATGTACCGAATATGTTATCATAAATAATAAAACTGTAATTATGGCCACACTATTGAATTAGGAAATACCTGTAATGATAGTGATGTTGAGTTAATAAATAAATAAAATTGAGTTCTAATACGGTAATCGTCATTTCACACGAAAATTTGTAAAGGATACCAAATACTAATCAGTACTTTCAAAAAACTTAATCGTAAATTTAACTAATGTGTGTTTACGTTTAGCAATACCTTATTAAGTTATACCATAATAGAATAAGTTCGATTTAGTGGAGCGACGTCTTTAATAGCGCTCCTTGTAACTTGTGTGACATGTCAGTAACATTCTATAGTTCAATCTGTACATAAAAAATTCAAAGTCCTGACTGACTGATTGATTGACTGACTGATATATCAACGCACAGCCCAAACCACTGATCCTAGAGACACGAAATTTAGAGGGTGTATTCTTTGTGAAGGCTAGGTATCATCTAAGAAAGAGTTTTTCGAAATTCCACCCCTAAGAGGGTGAAATGGGGGGTTGAATTTTCTATGCAACTTTATATTCTCTGAGTCGATTGACTCAAAAATTGGTGTAAACACTCTTCAATAGAAATTATGAGACACGTGTGTCACAGTTTTTCCAAAAACATCCCTAAAAAGAGTCACAGAGGGAGTACGAGCGCTTATAATATTGGTTTCTGAATTAAAAAATAAATGTTTCATGTAGACCACGTGGGCGAAGCCGCGGGTGAAGCTAGTATGTTATATTACTGTATGTGAAGGCATTGTATGTCTTCTCTAACTTCAATTCATTCCCGAACATTCCTTCTTTAATTACTGTAACATGCTTCTTCAACATCTTTGTAACCAATTACATCAATAGTGCTCGTAATTGTACCTAGGTATATGTTATCTACAGTCTCACTTTTGTATCTAACTGTATGGCTGGTCTCGTATTTAGCTAATGAAAGTACTCCATTACTTTATTGAATGGCTGTTATGACCTTTTTGTCATGTGGAAGAAACTCGTGAAAAGAAAACTTTATTTCGTTCGGGTAAAAACATTTTTCCTTCCATCTACTTCTTTGTCTCGTGGTTACTTTAAGTAAATTTATTGAATTGTATCCAGACAGAGCGAGTCATGAACTGCAAATGTTTTTTTTTTCTATAACATAATATCACACCTGTAATCCCCGAAGGGTTAGGCAGAGGTGTAATTAAAAGTACATCGATATTTATTTCACCAGACATTTTTAAGTCCCACGTAATAGGGGGCTACTGCCATAAACCAGGCACAAATGTCTGCATTTGTGCCTGGTGGTCCATTTGTCCGTGGCTACTACTAAAATTCCTGTTAGAAAAACCCAAAAACACTTTGTCCGACCTGGGAATCGAACCCAGAAGTTAGTCTTCTATTAAGCATAGTCTTCATAGAATTTTCCAGAAGACCGTTTAATTTTGAACGTTCTGTTTGCTAAAAACACGTCGTGTTTGGTTTAAGACCCAATAATCGCAAATAGGCCTCCCACTAGGTGGACCGATGACCTAGTGAAGGTTGCGGGGATCCGCTGGATGCGAGCGGCACGGGACCGATCAATGTGGCGACACTTGCGGGAGGCCTATGTCCAGTAGTGGACGTCTTTCGGCTGAAATGATGATGATGATGATTAATCGCAAGTAAATGGTTTAATTGGGATAATCAAAACCTAAACTAATACTTTAAAGAGGTAAAATTATTAAGCTAGCAATTAAATCAAGAGCAATTGCAAGTAATAAAAAAACTGTTCCAACTAAAATGATTAGTCCTCCATCCTGCAAGAAAATTTCATTGCTGGATATGAAATTTTATTTGTAGAACAGAAATAGAATTCAATCTATAAACCAGTCGTTCTCAGGAATGAGCCAGTGATTATTGAGTTTTAAATTACGTTCTGCCTCTAATATTGTAATTTAAAAATTCGGTACTAAATGAAGATTGCTAACTGATAGTCTTCTTAATCTAGATTAAAAGTAGGTTTTATGAAATGTTTGCGCTAATTTTTTATTTTGGAATTGGTGAAAAGAAGCACAACATCGAGAGAGGTGGAAGGAGGGAGAATGCCTTTGCTCAGGAATAGGAGGGATCAGGCTAACAAAAAAAGTACCTATTGCTGTTTACTTCAACCATTTTTTTTAAACCTTTCCACACACTAGAAATTTCTCCCGGTAACGTGGATGCGTTCACAAACATTTAAACTCATGTACACAAACAGCCAGACCAGGAAAAACTACCTACAGGTCATACAAATATTTGCTCTAGATTGAACCCGCGACACGCAGCACAGCACCCAATCGCTCATCCACTGCGCCTACCGTGCTATTAAATTCAGATGATTTGACTAACAAATTAATGTTGTGATAGTCTATTTACCATAGTAAAATAAGACCTTTCTAACAATTTTATCGGAGGAAGCAATGATCGAACCAATCGTTAGTTTCTTTACCGACTTCTTAGAGATTGAAAGTAGCAGATCAATTGCCTTGCTCATTTACTTTGAGCAGAAATATTGAAATCAACTGTCATCACCTTTTGCCTTGGAAGTTGAAGAAAATACTTTAAGAAAATACTTGAAGAACCGTCTACTAAAAAGTGGTTTTTAATATTAAAAATACGAACTTCATTTGCTTTCCGCACCAAGACTTGTTGACGCCGAAGGCCAAAGACGAACTTAATCTAAACTTTGCAGTTCCAGCCAAAAATGGTTTCGTAACTATTCGGTGAATATTTAACGAGATTGAAATGTTATGGGCAGGTAGCAGACGTCCCTCGGGCTCCTGAGTTGTAATCCAATTCCTAAACTAGAAACGAGATAGACTTATCTCTGAACGCATTAAAATTTTGGGAACGCTAAATATTCAACACTTGGAAACAATTCTGGTTAGGTAAATAGATGAGGAATTGAGTTTGTTGATTTAAATGTTAATGTTAGTTTGTTGGAAAATGGAAGAGAAAGACGAGAACATAATTGTGTTGTAAAGTAGTTACGCAAAGAATCTCTAAAGGTTTAGGCATACCTAGCGCTTCGGAGACAGCAGGAGTGCTGTTGGTTGGTCGTGGAGTACACCCAAATATCACTAGTTATGTTTAAGTCCCACCCGCGTAATTGACGGCCAGTTAATATTTGTGACATGATAAAAAAAACTATGCTTTGACCCAGAAGAGAGAAATTTGTCAAAAAGAAGAAATCAAGAAAATTGTTGTGATTTAATCGACAAGAAAACCCTAGAGTAGTTAAAAGTATTACGGGGGAGTCTACTGTGGAAAGCATTGTGTTTGTCCCAAATAGAATTGTGTCCTGATTTTATATCTAAAAAATACATCTAACGACAGAATCCAAACTGGATCGTAAATAGAGTAAGTAATGATTTATTACTAGTCTGTCACCGACTACAATAACACTTTTTGCACACTCGCGCTTTTCCAAAGGTTTTGTATAAATATACATTGAAACTCATTTTATTATCAGGGCTTCCATTATTGTATTCGTAGACTTCAATCAATACAGACTGTGAATCTATTTTCATCTTTAGTAATCTTTGAAGTTGGCAGCCTATATTTGAATGAGACATCCCTCTTTCATTTTGCTTTAGCGTCTATCTCTTTAGGGTAATCATAATCCTTCCACGAAGATCTGTTACGGCTCCACCATCATTAAAAACAACTCCAAAGAAAGATTTCGGTGTATTAATTCAACGTTCGCAAAGCCACTGGCGAGCCACTAGAACGGTATAAATTAAAACTTCAAATATCCCAAACATTGCGCTCACAGATGAATTGCAAATTACAAGAATTGAAACAATCTCGTAAAAGGGGACTGTTCCAACGATAAAACTCCTTTCATTCATTGAAGATTGATTAAAACACCCAACGATTATAACAAAAAATAGGTCAGTGAGACCGTTGTTATAGAAAATGTTCAAAGAACGTTCCGTGGTTTGCAACATAGGCTAATTTTGGCTTTGTTGCGGCGCGGTCCGTCCGACCGAGGAAAACATTTGAGAGGAAAGTTTTGCGTCGAAACGGCGAAAGCATTTCGTGGTTAGCCTGTTTTAAGTTTCATAGAATTCATTCAGATAACTATCCGGCTCGGCTTCCCGTCTCCAAGTGCTTGGGATTCTTAAAGGTGTTGGAATACAAAATGTTTTATAGAATTAACTTTTTCCTTATTCATGGCTAAGTTGGGTAGCAAAAAGTCTCGTGCGTCCCCTACCCAAATAGATTGCAATTTCGAGAGTAAGGGTCTGCTTCAGTGGCACATAAGGGTTGCTCTGATATGATTACACATTCAGCTACCGGGTTGTTCACATAGAAATATATTCAGCTCTTGGGTCAAAGAATTCAGAATGTATGAAGAGTTGCTCAGACATGGGAGAATGTCTTAGTACTGTTATGATACTGTACTCCGATTTTTTGGTTTATTTTCGGTGGCCTACTAAAAGCTTTGTTTAGCAAACAAAAGTAGATCTACCTTGACCTTATGCTCTCTTTTAGAACATTAACTGTGATATTGAAAATAGAACAAGATTTGAAAATGGTCTAGTGTTGTAACCGTCGGACTGCCAAGTCTACGAGTAAGTGATTTTCGAATTCATGTGCGTATTGTTTAATTATTTATCAATCGCTTCGGTGAAGGAGAACATCGTCATTGGAACATACAAAAAAATAATTTTCCTACGTAAAGCTAGTTCGCAACTACACAATAACTTACTACGCAAGTTTTTCCTCCACCAGTCTAAAAGATTTATTCGAAGGCAGGACATGAATTCATAAGGCTATATCCATATCAATTCATTCGTATCTCTCTGGTCAAAACTCGTGAGGACGTGCTTTGAAAAGTTATTTGATTTATGCGTCGCCTTCGTGTCTATGGTAAGGTTAAGATCTTGCCTAAAGGATTTATAGAATTTCGTATTGATAAACAGCTGACGCTGAAGATTACGTGCTAGAGATGGCTTTGTAGTGTAAAAGAAGTAAATTTATTGTAGGACATTGAAGTTGGTAAATTACCATTTTATAGCATCGGTATAAGAACTCCTCCGTCCTTATAGACTTCTTTGGTGGGCTGTCATATTAGTGACAGTTGCAATGTATCACACACCCATTTGCAACTCTCAGGCACACTCCTACACACTCATCCACGCTGTACTCTTAGCAATGTTTGTATACCTATTAGATTATGAATCCGCAATTGGCTGTAAGATTAGTTTATATATATATTCTAGGATAAAATTTCAAAGAGCTGTGGATTTTGTGAATAATAAATAAATGACCACTCTACGAGTGCAGTTCAAGGTGGCGCTGCTTGTCAAGAAAATTTGCAATATCAAACTTGGTACATTTATTATAGGTTTGTGTTTTCGCGTCTGCACAGATATATTAGTTGAAGTATATGCTCTAATTTCCATTTGGGAGAAAAAAGAAACAAATTAATGTCAATAGAGATTTCAAATAGCATTGGTATAAAAGCTAGCTATAGCTATTTAAAATCCATCATCTATTTGAAAAGAACAGAATTTTAATTTTTGCTCTTAAATTTTGTAAAACTCTTTTGTTTTATTTAGTAGGAAACAACAAGTTAAATTGTCAGTTAAATTAATTATTACACTCATTTTAATCTGGCTCTTGTGATACATGAAATCCTAGTACAAGAGCCAGGGCTACACTGATAGGGCACGCCACCATAGTGGCGATTAGTCCCCTCTTTGAGGAGTGGCTAGAGAGGCTCCACGGCGCCCGCACCTTCCGCCTGACGCAGGTCCTCACCGGACACGGTTGTTTCGGGAGGTTCCTGCACCGAATCGGGCGGGAGGAAACGCCCGGGTGTTTCCATTGTGAGGATCGTCCGGAGGACACGGTGCAGCACACTGTGGAGGCCTGCCCCGCTTGGGCGGAGCAGCGCCGTGTCCTCGTAGAGGCGATTGGCGGCGGCGACCTCTCGCGCCCGGCCCTGGTTCAAGCCATGGTGGATGGTGATGGTGGTGATGGTGGTGAGAGGGAATGGGAAGCCGTCACCTCCTTCTGCGAAGCAGTCATGCTAGTGAAGGAGGTGGCGGAACGTGAGAGGGAAAGAGCCTCACGTCCCAGCCACCGCGGGAGACGCCCTGGGCGTTGGGGGTCACGTGGTGGCCCCCGGCCACCGTAGGCGCGGGCCTGTGGACGGCGAGTTATGGGCTAGCTCGCCGTCTGGCCGTCTTATGACGACAGGCCGTGTCGACGGCGCGTTCGTATTCCACGCGCGCCTCAAAGAGATGTCAGCAACCACGTAGGGGTCCGCACGGGCCGATGCCTGCCAGGGCTGCGGGACCTTTCGAAAGAGATACCGCGACAAAGGGCAAAGAAGGAACATGGATGGGTTTTAGTCAGTACAAGTCTGACACTCCCTTCCGCTCCGCCCAGAGCGGGGAGGGTCATTTGATGATTTCCCATCTTAAAAAAAAAAAAAAAAAGGGCTACACTGATGTTTGAACAATCACCTGTTAGGAAAGATTTAATTTATTAATCTCGAATCTTTTTTTGCTTCAATTATTTTTTTAGTTCGTTAACACTCTATGTGTTTTTCTACTTACAAAGGTAAGTGCTATTACCAACAGTAAGAAATACCATTAACTTTTGTAACACTATATCCGTACTTCCAAACTGTCCGGAGCAATACGCCAGCGGCTTTGAAGCGTACACTTTATGGAATTGAAACGGACGCAGCTTTCAAGTAGTTCCACCACAGTTTCTATACAGTCTCCAACTATAAACCTGGAGGTAAGCAAAAGTTAACTGGTTTTTCTTGAGAGTTGTGTTACTTGTGGTACATTTTCATGACATTCAGCGAAAAGAATGCCTCGTTGTTCGAGTGGTCACGAGCGCGACTGCTGAGTATGAGGTCCTGGGTTCGAGTCCCGGGTCTGGCAAAGTGTTATTGGATTTTCCATCAGGAAATTGTCAGTAGAAGCACGGAGCCTGGATTTGTGGCCGGTTGATGGCCCCCTGTTACATGGGACTTTAACATAACTGGCCAAATGTGGATGTATTATTAGGTCCACTTCTGCCTTAGCCTCCGGCGATTACAGGGGTGATGTTATGATATGTGTTTCTTTTTGATTTAGTAAGTACTGCACAATTGCCGAAAAGGTATCTTACGACAGTTACCAGGACCTATGTACCTCGTAGAAGAACCAAAGATATCTCCTGTTTCGCAAAACATCAAACCGTGTTCCTCCTCAGTATAATCAATCAATTAAAATTCTGATCGTGACAAGAAAACGTAATTCTATACAAAATTCGTCAATTAAAAATGATTAGGTACCTCCCATCTTAATCCATAGGCACCTTGTTTATTTAAACTGAAGCTTAAATAAACAATAATTCATTTGAAGGACATTCAAAGAGAGTAAACAAACACAAATGTATAACGATGACAGAGTCTTGATTTACCGTGACGAAGGGCAGACGAGTTGAGTTGGAACGAGGCACAAACTGTGAGTGATTGAGTGAGTGAACTTGGGAACAAGGGAGTGTGTGAGTTTGTTCTTTGGTTGAATGTGTTGTAGTCAGGTGAGTTGTTTCGTACTTTGAATGTAATTGTTTTGTGGAATTTATGCTAACGGAGGAAATGTTTTGAAGATATCGCTGTACATATTTTAAAATACCAATGAGAAGTACATGCCTCCTAATAGTACCTTTAGGTGTTTTCCGACTGCCAGCCTCTGAGAGTGAGACAAAGTTAAGAACGTTTACGACATTTCAAACAAACTTTCAAGTCCTTTATTTTCGAAATGACTTAACCGATTTTAATGAAACTTCATAAAAATAAGCAGGCTACATAGGATAATTTAAATAACATAACATCATGCCTGTAAATCCCGAACGTTTAGGCAGAGGTGTGCCTTATGGAACACCCAATTTCGCCAGTTATGTTTTAAGTCCCATGTAATAGGTGGCGAGCTTATTGCCATCAACCGGGCACGGATCCAGACTCCGTAACTGCTACTGAGCAATTCCTGATGGAAAAACCCATTAACACTGCCCAAGCCGAGAATCGAACCCAGGATCTCATGCTCAGCAGTCGCGCTTGCGACCACCCAACCAACGAGGAAGTCAAAAAATAAATGAACATTATTTTCACCCTCAACACCAATTTCCGTATTAGTACCTTTTCCCTACCGTAGGTGCTATATTGCCATTATTAAACATATTAACTTCAGATTTTCCAATAGCAAAAACACAATACAAAATAAAATCGTTCAATTATTACTCGTGGCAATCCAGAAAATCGTACAAAAGCAAATAAACCCATTTTCAATATCGCACTTGGTTTGAAAATCGATGTGCTAATCGTCCCGAACTCCTTTACGGCACCAATTAATGGGAGCAAACTTTAGCAACTTAATTAGTGAATTCGTTAAGTAGAACTTCTAATTTAGTCAATGGGTTTCAGAACTAAACTTTGGACTTATTATTGTGTCGTCTTTCGGAATAGTCGAGCGAAATGAGAGTAAACTTTACCTTGGTAGTTGTTAAGAAAGCTTTGTCTAAAGGATGATTTCCACCTAACGGCTCGTATAGCATCGGATCGGACAAGGTACGAACGTATGTGGCGACAACCGATCGCCTGCGGCAGGATGTCGACGCATACGATCGGCTCCGTACCGTCGCTTGCAAAAGTATCCCTTTCTACGCCTAGTCAAATAGTTTAATTCCTACCGTGTTGACGTGTTCTAATTCTTGTTTTGATCCGATTGGATACGACGACAGGCGAACGGATTCAACCGCGCGTCGCAGCATATTTTCGGCTACGATGGAGTGACACGGAAGACCTCCGCGGTCAAGTTGCTGTGAGCGGCTTGGTAAAATAGACTTTATATACTGTGTACACGATTTAATATTTTTTAAAGATTGTAAAATTCGTTCCGATCCGGTGCGGTGCGAGCCGTTTGGTGGAAATCATCCTTTACGGTCATAGTAAGTATTGACAGTTAAGAAGTAGTCACAGTGAAGTTTGTGGGAAGACATTAATCAGTGTCTCATTGTAACGTCATTACATGTATCTTTTAGTCTGCTAAGAACTTATAAGCTTACTAAAGCTATACAGGGTCATCATCTGCCTAGCCTTTTCTCAACTATGTTAGGGTCAGCTTCCAGTCTAACCGGATGCAGCTGAATACCAGTATTTTACGTGGAGCGACTGCCTATCTGTCCTCCACAAACCAGTTAATACTAGGTAATTCGATACCCATTCATATTCATACCATTCGGTAAGACTGGTTGGCAGACTTTCGGGCCACTGACTACCTGTAACGACTGTCACAGATCTACAAATAACAGCCGGGATCAAAGGCTTAACGTGCTTTCCGAGGTACGGAGGAAACTCGGTATATAATGGGCAGTCACCCATCCAACCATCAGGGTACAACATAATAAACGCAAGACCTCTTTTGTGGTGTCTCAGACCATGAAATTGAACAACTTTTATTCCATGGCTTTTGAAAATTCATATTTTTTTTTAGTTTTACTGTACATGATCCTGTTGATCAGCTGATCGCGTCAGTTCCTATACAAAATCCTTTTTTTTTTTTGCGAATTTCAAAAACTAGTAGAACAAAAGTGATTCAGTTTCATGGTCTGAGATACCACACGGGAGTTCTTGCGTTTATTATGTTACACCTTGTATATCAAAATACTGGTCTTTAGTTACCTCCGGTTATACTGGAAGCCGACACCCCTATGCATAGTTGGGAAGTGGCTAGGCAGTTGATGTATATTGTATAAGCCTACGTTTCCTTGAACGATACGCTTGGATCGGTTGTCGGTATTTCCTGCCAGGGCCTGTAGGGTTTCAATACCTTCAACCCTTCTTTCGGCTGAACTATTTAAATATTGCTTGGTCGAAATTCACAGAAAACGTATTCTTGGCTTTTCCGCCAGCAATATGTTAAATGTTATGCAAAGTATTTAGTGTGAATTTTGCGAAAACGATTCAGGCGTGTACAGGAAAAGTAATAATTAGATGTCATGCACCCAAATCGACACTATCTTATAAACACTATACTATCGTCGCTAAATAATGGTATCGACTAATAGTTTTTTTCGTATTACCGTCCAACGATGAACCATGCTTTCTGTAGACAATTATATCGTTCAAGGGTAATTCTATACGGGACTCTATCGGGTGTGTAATACATGGCATAATAACAGAAAGAATAATATTACTTGAAATAACGTCCCTATGATATAATTTTCGTATGCTATAAAAACAAATAACCTAATTTGATGTGATCTAATGTTATATTTCTTATAATCTTTTTTTGCTCTAACAACATTTAGTATAACGTTCATTTCATATAATTTTCAATAAGTGTAATGCTATTTTTATATAACGTTCAGTTGACCTAATTTTCATTTGACCTTATTTTCATATTTACTCATTTTCAGTCAAAATTCTGTAATGATTAAGTAAATATCTGGAAACATCATACTGTTATTACCTTATCTAACCCAAATTATTCACCAACAATAGAGGGGATCTGGCGCTCGGCAAAGCGAGCGTGCCGCAGGCTGCTGCGGCACGCTCGCGTCGCTCGCTCGCCTTCGCGTGCTAATGGTCACTGTTCTAACCTAACCTAACCCAAATGATATGACGCAGGTATATTTATAAGGAGAATAACAAAACACAACAAGTTAATACGTTTTTATTTATTCAAATAACATTGTTATTACCTGCTGACATAATGCTATGGTGGTTCAAAACCTTATTTTAGTTTTAAGTTACTGGCCAAAGTCCGAAGTAATTCAGTTTCAGAGTATTCCTATTTATTTTTCAGGATATTAACGATTCGTTCGATTAACGAATCGACGACGTCTCTCGTCGTCTCGAGCGTTTCTAAATTATATTAAACGTTATTATAGATTTATAATATTATAGTAACTGAATATTATACTAATTAAATATTAGTTCAAATGTGCATTATATAAAATGCATTATACCATATAAAATTAGGTAAAATGAAATTATATCAATAATTCATTATATCATCGCTATATTTAAAAAAAGTATATTAAATGAAATTAGGTCATCTGATCGTTAGAACTTTTGTTATTATTTCAAACGTTACACACCCGACTCTATCGTATCGGTAATGTTAGGAGATTAAAATCATGGATTTCCGCATAGTAACGCCTGATCCCATAACCAAAGTAATATGTACTTTCTTGTGCTATCAAAACACGTGTATTATTTATCATTTATCTTTAATAGTAATTTCCTTTTTATTTCACAATCTCAACGTTAAATCAATTTGAGAATTTCAATATTTCATTGTTCCATTTTCGATACATAATTGACATTGACAACAGAATGAAGTCTCGATAAATCCAATCATAAAATATTTACTTACTACGTAATATTTGCTGCGTAAATAGATTATGTAATATTTCGTAAACATAATTTCTAACTTGGTAAATGCTATTTAAGCTTCAAGACAATAAACGGGTTGTGTACCTACTTTAATTACGTAAACGCTTAGGCTGTTTAAATCATATATTATTAGTTTAAGTTGAGAGTAATAAGATAATAATATCAACTTAGGAAGATTATCCTTTGTTTAAACCATAGCCTGGCTTATTAAAGGTAATATTTTAAGAATCTTGCTATTATAATAGTGCTATTATAAGCACGGCGTTAATGTCATTTTAATGCTAATGACATGTAAGACAAAACTATAACACCACGTCATGTCAGTTTGATTTTCTGTCAGTTTCTGATTTGAATATTTGAAAAAGGAACGAGTCAAATTCCGTTTAAGGTAATTCTTTTTTTGGATGGCCGATGGGGCCGAAAAGTTCTGGAATGGCGACCGCGAACCGGAAGACGCTACGTTGGAAGGCCTCCCACTAGGTGGACCGATGACCTGGTGAAGGCTGCAGGGATCCGCTGGATGCGAGTCGCACGGGACCGGTCAATGTGGCGACACTTGGGGGAGGCCTATGTCCAGCAGTGGACGTCTTTCGGCTGAAATGATGATGATGATGATGATGAATTCTTTTTAATAAAATGTATGTAGTACTCCAAATTAAAAATTAAAAAAAATAGTAATGATTGACAAGTCATCATCTGCCTAGCCTTTTCCCAACTATGTTGTGGTCGGCTTCCAGTCTAACCGGATGCAGCTGAATACCAGTATTTTACATGGAACGGCTGCCACAACTCAGTTAGTACTGGGTAATACGATACCCCTTGGTTAAACCTGGTGTTCAGACTGACTACCTGTTACGACTGTCCAAGATCTATAGACGACCAGACCAACGGGTTAACGTGCTGTCTTGCACATAATACACACACCTCATCATTCCCCTGCCCTTATGCCAATTTATTTCGGGTTGGCGCAGCATTTCTTCTTCCATACTTGTCTGTGGAAGGAGAAGACATGCTGCGCTGACCCCAAACACATATATGTATCATACGCACACACATACGCACATAAAATCTTAAACATCCCACAGTACAGCGGTCAACAACCCCGCACAATGGGCGGGACACTTTTTCACAGAGCATAAAAGCAAAATGCAAACAAGGCACCGTTTATGCTTCCAGATGTCAACCTACAAAGGGTAATGCATTTCCCTCTTGTATAAGAATGGGGAGAAAAGGAATCGTAATGCATGTGATCTCGGTATCTGCAACCGTGGGTATTATTCCGCTCTGCTCCACTCAGTTGGGACCAGTGGGAAAATTAACTTTGATGTCCACTTAGTACCAGTAATCGATTCATTAAAATTTGTAGGGCTTTTTAGTGTAGAATAGGATCATAGAAACATAAAATTCGACATAAAATAACACATTTTTTACTTCAAACTTTATATAACACTAATAATATTTCGATTGTTCAGTAAATTAACCATACAGCAATGGTATTGGCAATCAAACCTCTGCACGGATACCCTCAGGATGCCGCTGATGCAGCTGGCCCAAACTTTGCGGACCAGGGCTGTGTATTGTTTTCGCATAGTCGTGTAGAAACAGTCTACTTGCGAACTTAACCTACCTGATGCGCTACAAAACAGGGGCAGCCTCATCAGCACCCTAAACGCGTTATTATTATTATTGCATACGCAGGACATTGTACTGTGCGCGCCTGTATTTTTGTTGGATTAAGGATAATTCATCCACACCATCGTATCTTATCTTCTTATCTTTTCCTATCTTATTTATATTATAAACGTGAAAGTTTGCGAGGATGGATGGATGGATGTTTGTTACTCTTTCACGCAAAAACTACTGGACGGATTTTCATGAAACTTTACAATAATATAGTTTAAACAGCAGAGTAACACATGCTGTAATTTATAAGATACTGTGTAAATATTTAAAGCGGGGGAATCCGCAGACGGAAGCTAGTTATTTATAAATTCTCTTTTATTCAGTAGCTGTAGTATATGTTTTACATCAACATCGATTACAGGAACAAAGTAGACACCGACAATATTGAAATTCTACTTCGTGGGACAGAGTGGAATAATTCAACAATGAAGGTATATTTTAAATGTATTTGGTTCAAGTAGGTACAATAGGAATAGAGGATTTTTATTATAAAAGCCAAGAGTGGTTTGTTTGCAGATAAAATATTGTGCTGAGTAGAATGAGCTTGGCTTGGAATGTATGTTATTATATTTTCGTTCAGAATATTACGTTGATATAGTTTTCTTTTTCCAAAGTTCTGGCGTGCTGATAGAATTGAATTTGACGGCACGGTTGGCGCAGTGGCTGAGCGATTGACTGCTGCGCTTTGTGTCGCGGGTTCGATACCCGCATTCACGGAACAAATATTTGTATGGCCTACAGGCAGTTGTTTCGGGTCTGGCTGTTTGTGTATGTGAATTTAAATGTTTGTAAACGCACCTACGATTCAGGAGAAATTCCTAGTATGGGGCAACGCCAAAAAAAAATTGCTGGCTGAAAATAATAAATAGTGAGGAAATACTGAGTTTCAGGGCTACAGTTAAAATCTGTAAGATGTTGTGTATCATCTACCTGCCCTTGTCCCATGTTACTTGGGGTCGGCGCAACACGTTTTTTCTTCCATTCTCCTCTGTCAACCGTAACGCTATCATTTACTTCTTTTTGTTTCATATTCCTTTTTATTCCTTACACAATCCATCCGTCCTATTCTTGGTCTTCCTCTTCCTCTCCATCCATCTACATTTATTTTCATCACATTTGTGTATATTATGCCAAATAATTAATTCGACTTGTTATGAGATAAAGATTGACATTAAGCTTTTCGTTAATCTTCTTAATACATAAAAATCGCGTGTCACTGTGTTTGTACACGATAATCTCCGAAATCACCTACCCGATTTCAATGAAATTTGTGAATGTGTATGGTACCTAAGTTCCAGCTTGAAATATAGGATAGATGGGGCCGTGCAGAATAGGGATGGGTCGCTAGTATGACATAAATATAACTTTAACTTTTGGCCTCTTGATACCAGCAAATGAAAAACAGGTAAATATTTATAGTTATTTAATTTGTACATTAGTTATTTCGTGTATTCAGTATTATTCTATTAATCTACAATTAAATCTTATACCTATAATTATACTATCTATCGAAATCTAATTTTTTAACTACCTATTCAGACAGGTATATTTCCGGATGAAATTAACAAAATTAATCTTTCCGTTTCTTATTAATTATATTATCAACTCATTAACGCTGAAATATTTAATAATAATGAGAAGTTGTTAATAATGATAACATGGATATTAAGGTGCAGTCAAGCCTGGACTGACAGATTACAGATCGGCTGTGGGCACCGGACATTGGCAGATACTTCAGAATCTCCCAAGGTCTCGTGTCTGAAGCTGCGTCTGCAGTATGACATAACTTTTAATGGTTAGCTAAACTTCGGTCAATCGACGTTAATCACCGTTTGGGCTAATCCAGTGCGGTGCATCTATGCTGATGGTCGACCACTAAGTTACTGTCTCAATTGACGTAGCATGTCTATATTCTATGTCAATGGATGTTGAGGAATTTACTAGTGATATCGTTAATATCGATTGGTCAATAGAAAAAACCGAATAATTATGCTTTATGGCTATTAATATCGAACGGATGACGTTGATCGCATGCAATATGGAGACACCATTATAATCTTAATACAGGATTGATTATTAATAATCTTTATAATATTCTATGACGCAAGTTCTTAGCTTATAATTAGAGTTGCTAAGCAATATGCACAATAGAGTATCATCATTCTCTTGCCCTTATCCCAATTCATTTGGGGCCGGCACAGCCTGTCTTCTTAAAAAATGGAGTATAAGACTATTAAATTGAATTTAAATTACTAACAACATCTCAGAGATTTCTTTCACTGCCCACCTCATCAACTTCACAGTGGACCTACTTGATTTCAGGTACACTTTTAGAACTAATATTAACACCACTGTCATTAATAACCACTACATTATCATCGTCATAGGAACCCTTTCCGTAAACAATATATTCCTTGTCAGCAACAATTTCAATTTCTTTCGATTTTTCTATAACCCCACTAGAACTAGCATCGGCTTTTCTATATCTGGGTTCGATTTCACCATCAGACTTGACTGAATCCATTTTATTAATATCGGTTGCATCCACATCTGTCGTGTTTTTGAGATCATCGATAACTTTATCATTCTTATCGAAATTATCTTCTTTCGTTGCTTTGCTGCCTTTTACTGTTGGTTTTCCCTTTACTGAAACAGAAATGTTGATTTTCCAGATTTGGGTACTTAAAAGAATATTTTTGATGGGATTTGTATATAATATGACCTCAATAATCAGAAATGTTGGCCTTTGATACAAATTTTTATTTCACTAGTAGAAAAAAATCGACATTATAAAGACATTTTGGTCGTTCAGACAAAATAGTAGGGACACACAATGGTAGAATGCAAAATAGTTGAATTCTTTAATACCTGAGTCCATCAGCTGTTTGAATAAAACTGTTATTGGAGAGTCCACGAGTAGAGTGAAGATGAAGGAATACACCACAGCCAACACCAAATATGCCAGGAACTTAAATGTCTGTTGAAATAAGAATAATTTATTTGAATGAGTTCCAAATATTTAATGTAAGATAAATAATCTGATATACATCGAGATACTTACAAAACTGCCGACTGTGAAGTAAGTGGGCGCAACAATTGAAGAGTTGAGAGAAAACATTAGAGGATAGTGGAATAAGAACATTCCGTATGATAGTCGAGCTGGTAGTCGCCATGCGTCTAGAGACAGGAACCAATTGATAGGACCTGTAAATATGGAACAGTAACACTATATTATAGCAGAATTAATTGGGAAGTCTTTGCCCAGGAGAGGGGCAGTTCAGTCGTACAATAACAAAAATATGACAATAATATACTAAATAATATAAAACTTACCGGAATAACCATGCTGGCAAGCAACTATTAACCAGCATATGCCACATGCATAAGCAGGCCTCATGAAAGAATTCATCAGATTGTCTATCAGTTGGTTATCCCAGTCAAATTGCTTGATCCTGTACTTGAAGTAAAAGATTCCTCCCAACATACCAGCAGAACAGGCCCAGAAGAAGATAGCTAAGATCTGAAAATACATTATGTTTTAGAAGAAAAGCATCCAATACGAACCTATTAGAAAAAATTTCAAATGCTAGAGAGTCAAAAAGGTAGCCTGGTGGCAGTTTCAGACATAAATATCGATCCCGATAATGTTTTTCAAGTCCGAAAATCCTGACCTATATTATTGTTGTCAGTCACTTAAAACACTACCTAGTGTTATCAGTCTTTCTTTACCGTCCCTAGTTTTTGCGACAAAAGGCACGGTTTTGTTCTACACAAAAGAATTAATTCCTTACTTTGACCAAATCAACTTACCCACGGCATTTGTATTTTACTCTTGCGGTAAAGGTGGAGAATGTATCCAAATAGTAACCCGACGAAGAATGGGGATGCTCGAGCCAAAGTATTGAAGTAATATTTTTCCATGTATTCCATCATGGTCCAAAATCGACTGCAAAAGGCAAAAACATATATTAACGAAGTGATAAATTTCTTTGTGTTTGTGCTTATAATAGATGTTATTTGTACTACATCCTTAATTTCGTAGATTCCGCTCAATATTTATTATTTGTTAATTTGTACAATCTTCAATTCCAATAACATCCTTAGTGTTCCAAGCACTTATGTTTCATTTTAACTTAAATATCTAATGGGGAGAAGTCTAACTCTTAAGTACTTACGTTGGCACAAGGTTTCCAGCTTGAAGATTTAAGTGGAAACTGTAAATAGTAGAAGCTATCAACACAGCAGCGAGTCCGCCTACAACTCCCATCCAAGCGAGGTACTTCTTGCCAGTCAACACCCACACCAGAACTAAAGGTGACACCACGTACAGCTGGAAGTCTATAGCGACATACCAGGAGTGGGGGATACACTGAAATTTTAATCAAACCATAATTACTTCTACAATATTCCAAATTTTTGGTTCCCTGTAACTTGTTAAGGGGTCCCCCAAGGTAAAATATTGGGTCCGATCTGGCAATCACGTGTTACGATTTGTTTAGAGTAGAATGAATAAGGCTCTTAAGTAATTTGATGGTTCTAAACAGTAAGTCAATCGTTTACTAAAAGCGTATATTTCTTAAAGCCGCCATAGTTTGGTGTATTATTATCGCTTACATTTTTTTTTTGAAGCAGTTTACTTTTTTTAAGCATTGACTGTGTCTTACTACATTATTTGATAGCCTATACTCGTAGTTATGCATAATTAGAAAGCTTACTTACCATGTTATCGACATGTACTAAATTTTGAATATGCAGCAAGGTAGACCACCAGTTTTGTCTACATCTTTCCGTATGGTAGATTACTGTCTGCCAGTGCGGTCCATCAGTGATGTGGTTGAAGTAAGAAGTTTGAAGGAGTACAGTCATAGCCATCAGTGGTGTCACTCGAATGAAACGACTCAAGTAGAACCAATGGAGGTTCTTGAGAAACGTTACTGGAAAAAAAAAAATTTCATGATCAGGCCTACCCTTTATTAAACTATGTTGGTCGGTTTCCAGTGTACAGTGTGCAACTGCTTATCGTGATTACACACGGTACCTTTTAGTTATTTATCAAAATATTTTATGCATAGATTCAGCTTATCTAAAGTATTGTCAGAAAACATGAAAAGAAAATAAATTATCGAAAGATTTATTTGACGTCACTATTGTATGAATTACGGATTTGTCGGAACTTATCTTAGTAGTATCTTTGATTTTTCGGATTTCGGATGGTGTGAATTTGATAATGAATCCGGGATTTAATTGATAATGTTTTAAGTTTAAGAACCTGCATGCACGTGCTCCATCGTACGATAGAAAAACATCACCATTTTATTGATAAGCTCGATAACAATGTTTTAATTTTAGTGATGACGTATGTGGTCTTTTTATTCAGTGACTTTATGTAAAGGCACTTCATGAATATTTTTTGTTTCAATCAAGTTCAATGAACCTAAAGGAAAATATATTTACGGTTCCTTCTGGCTTTGTTTAAATTTATCTTGTAGAAGCTTCGGATCCCCATGTTGAGAGAATTTAAGATTTGTCTGTTGATTTCCTACTTTCAAAATTAATATTAAATCATAGTTTTAAGTTAACTACTACAACAGGTAAATTCTTTGTCTCCTCATCGCTCACATATTCGCAACAATTTTATACAAGTCACCTTTATTTATATAAAAAAAGTTACTAATCATCATTTTAGTAATTATCAGAATGTCATTGTGATAAAAGTATCTATCTAAATTATTTTATGATTGTCGAGACCAAACAATTTAATCAATTTCACGGATTATAAATTGCGTTATCTTGTGCTTAACTCGGATAAATGCCCCAATGGCTCAAATCTATCAATCATTCCTCAGATTATTTTATTGTAAACACGCGATCTTATAATGAAAAACATTGTTCTTTTAGCCCGACAACTGTGGGAACTGATGACATAAAGAAGATATAGTTCTTACGATATGGAAGTATTAAGTAGTATGTAGCACCATAAATATATGTCGGTACACCTGGATATATTTATATAGTACACTGTAGTCTGGAACAAAATCATGTTACCAGAAACTTGGTCCCTTAGAACTGCTACATGCTGATTTGTGATGAGATTGACAATACCATTCACGAACTATGCATCATATCTGACGTCACTTTAAATTTTACATCAAGCAAGCAGAGTCATCCGTATGATTAGATCAACAGCCCGACAATAACCGTCGGACAGTTGTTTACCATACACAACTCCCGCTGTTAGAGGGTCATCTCTATTTTATGGAGGATGTGGAACGTCCTACTCTATTTTACTCTTATATGTATATCATGAAACTCAAATGGAGTTGAGCAGGACATTTAGCAAGGTGCGGTGATGTCAGGTGGCATAAAGCTTTGACTGAGTGGCGTCCAAGGATTGGAAAGAGAAGTGTTGTTCGTCCGGCGGTGAGATAGGTAGACAACAGAGTTGCCATCGCGGGAGTATCCTGGATGAGGCTGGCACAAGAACGTGGAGCTTGGCACAATCAAAGAGAGACTTATACCCAGCAATGGGTGAAGTCGGGCTGTGGATGATGATGATGTATAATATTTTTCTTATTAACCTTTTCGCCGCAGCACCGTGTATTGAGTATGAATATTTGAACTCCAACTCACTTTGATTAATTTTTCCTGCGGTCGTATACACTAGCAGAACTCCAGCTATCGTGAAGAATGTGTCTACAGTCATTGTGGCCGCAGTTATCCATAAAGCGTTCGCAGAAAACATCCACTGAAAGACAAACAAACATTTTGTTAATTCCAGAGAACTGCCTCGTTGGTCTAGTGGTCGCAAGCACGACTGTTGAGCATGATCTGCCGGTTTTCATTCCCGAGTCGGGCAAAGAGTTATTGGGTTTTTCCATCAAGAATTTCTCACTAGCAGCCAGCAACGGAGTCTGGATTTGTGCCCACTTGATGGCAATAGGCTCGACCTCTATTACATGGGACTTTCTGCCTAAAAGTGGGTGTATTATTAGGCACACCTCTGAACAACCTTTCGGAGATTACTGGTGTGATGTTATGTTATGTTTTACTATGTAATAGAAGAGGTTATATATCACTCCTAAAATTAATTTTATCAAAATTGGATATCATAGTTGCTGTCCTGTTGCTGCAGTGGATCAATCAATCAACTCAGTTTATCGTAGTCCATTCTTGGACAGAAGATTAGGTACTTAGATTACGATATGCAAATTGAATTTAAGATTAGCTTAATCTTGAATCTCTCCTTTAATTATAATTTGAAATGATTAAAGAATTAATTACCGAGAATTTTCATTAATCCTAATTAATCGTGATTTGGAAGAGAGCTACACTCAGTATTAGGTGGCCAAAGGTTGAAGAAAAAAAAAGAAAATCGTGGCGAATTTTGTAGACGTCGTTCAAGCTACACCAGAAACAACAAATATGCCTATTTTTGTCTAAAACTAAACACAATTTCACTTACCATGTGTGTATCAAAAGGGTTTGCTATAAATATTTCTGTACTGAACGAGTGACCAATGACGACCCATATCATAGCGAGGGTTCTGATTCCGTCAAGACATTGTAAGCTTCCACCACTTTTGCTAAATGATGTGAGTCGTTGACAGTTTGTGTAAACAGAGAACGATCGGCATAGTGTACTCATTTGCTTGACATCTGCAAATAATAATAAATTTGGGGATACTGATGGATTAAGTAATAACCAGAGTAGAGTAAAATAGTATTAATCCCATAATTGTTGAAAAAACATATAATCATCTCGTTTAGTCATAATCAGAAATGCTAACTCTTATTCAAGACAAGCTGTTGCCCACGACTTTCGTTCGCGCGAAATTATTACAAAAAATATTACTTCCCTTTTTGGATCGGATTTTGTTACCAATTTCAAGGGTTTTAATTTTTTTGTAGAGAACCCTAATTCTTATTCTAAAATAAAGGCCTAAGGTAGTCCTTATAACATTAGCTATCTGCAAGTAAAAGTTGCGTCAAAATCGGTCCAGACGTTTCGGAGATTAGCCGGATCAAATAAACAGACAGACCGAAAAAAAAAACATTTTTTTTTGTTATAAATACCGTATATACTCAAACTCTAAACTCAAAGCATTTATTTCAATTAGTCCATAACAGGCAGTTTTTAATGTCAGAACTTGCTTTCATATGTATTCATTAAAAAGCTGTTATTTTGAAATTAAAAACAGACACTTCAATTTTATTTATTTGTATAGATATAGACGACATGATTTTCACTCACCTTTCTTAGATACGAATCGATAATAAAGATCGTAACTTGTACTAGCTGCAGTCACAATTCCGAGCACTGCAAATATAACACTAAAATAAAACAGATCAAGTTTTAATAAAAACTCTTCATCATTATCATCCTCCAGTCGCTGCTGAATACCAGTATTTTATATGGAGCGACTGCCTATCTGACCTCCACAACCCAGTTAGTACTGGGTAATACGGTATCCCTTGGTAACACTGGTTGTCAGATTTTCGGGCCTTTGACTACCTGTAACGACTGATCTAATCCCTTTACTACATTAAACCTCAGATTAATCGAAGAGAAACTTCGGAAGTTACAAATTCCATAGTCCTAGACTACACGCAGAAGACTGACCAAAAACATGACTTCTACGTCATAAATTTAATCAAAGTCACCCCTCTGCATATTCGTTAATTGACAAGATCGTAATATCTTATGTATATCAAAACCGACAACACACGATTTAAATGAGCAGATAAGACAGAAATATTCCATTCGAAGAAACGATTAAATTGCTACTTACACTGCGACATAATCAGCGGGGGCCCATGGCTTATCACCAGGGAGACGGCAATAGTGTTCTCTGTATTGAAAGCCTACTGCAGTGACGTTGAAAAATAATGAAGTTATTGCTTGCTGAGTGGTGCATGCCTTAGGTACGCAGACTCCCAGTCTGAACACCATGTTCGTGAGAGGATTATTTGGAATAGACCTGAAAGAAAGAATAGCTTGAGACGGTTGGCTAAAATCCACGAACACGATAAAGTCAAATGGCCTAGACGAAGACCTCAAGGCTTATACGAGTGGCAATCACTTGGGCTTTATCAGTAGACGAGCGCAGTGAAATTTTTTAAATGTTACAGTACCATGCTGAGATAGGCTTCCTTTCCGCCTCATACAGGACCAATTTAGTTTAATGAATGACTTATGTTTTGTTTTATCCTGTGCGAGACAAATATATTTTTTTCTTTCTTTTAATCCCATTCAAAATCCCATTCGAATTTAATTGATCAAGATTCGAATCAAGATTTGACATCAAATTTTCGGTAGCTTATGTCAGTTCAATACATTATATCGATATAATCAGCATAGTTATCGCTGAATGAATGTCACAGTCTAGGCCCTCTGTTTAGATTGCTTTACTCTGATGCTTTGAAAGTACTGTTGCACAACAACACACGGTTCTTCACCTTACAAGTGGTCTTCCGGTACCTCTCTTCTTTTAAATGTGATTTGCTCTTATTTATACTAGGGAAAAATTGCTTACCTGTCGTGTTCAAAGCCGTCAAAGTCTCCACTCAAGGCTAGTAATTCTCTATGTTCCTGTTGATATTCTGCAATCTTATAAATAGTTTCGTTGTCTAAACGCAAAGTGGTTGGGTCGAACTGCATCGATTGCATATCTTGAGGAAGTGGGGCATGAAACATTTGGTTGAATGGCACTAGGATTGAGCAGTATTTGCCTTCAATGTGCATGTCTTCCAGTTGATGGTTGATGTCTAGACATTGGTGGTAGTTACCCAGGTCTACTGAGTTACCCGTTAGTATACCTCTTGGTGTTCTTAAACCGGAATCCGTAACTGAAAAATATTTTGTTAAGTTTTATTTAGAATCAAAAATTTTGTTAAGAATATATAAATCTTAACGAAGCCTCAGGTCACGTTAAGATCACCTGGGCTCCCTGAATTTGTTGTATCAATGTATAAAATGCCCCCAGTCATAGATTCTGCGTAATATTACATAATCATTGTGGATTTAAACTTAGAAAAATTGAATTTCTGATCTAAAATAAGTATCAAGTCAATCAATTTATTTATTACATAGGTACTTATACTGTATGTACCTATGTAGATTTTAGCAAAACAAGCAGTGTTGGCATGCAGTGAACAAGTTAAGAACAACGATGGAGTTAAAAAATATTTCTAGAAACAGGCTAATGATCACATTTATCTCCATTTTGGGGCAGGCTCAAGTATTTGTAAGTATTGAGTCTACTCTCAACCTTAGATTAAATTACTACGAGCAATCCCAAACATCAATACAAAATAAAAGTAACTCTTTACTCACATTGAAGTAACAACATTGCATTTCTTCTAATAAATCTCATTTGCCGGTGACACTCTTGCGCATCCAAAGCATTATCCAATAAACTTGTATCTACTGCGCTATGTCTTCTTCCCATTTCTTTGGAACTACACACTAAACTAAATGACCCTAAAAATAAAATTAACATCACTTTAAGTAACATTTTAGATTGTGATTCTTTAGTACTTTCAGATCTTTCTATTAAATACAATATGCCACAACGGCATCTGCTGCGCGTTGCAGACAATTAACAACAAAATGAGAAGAATTCAGATTTTAATATTAATTTTCTTTATCTAATCATCGAACTTTGATTAATTAGCTTCTTCAATCGAGCTTCAGAATATCCTGTTTTTTATCAAGATAATTGATAAAACTGCGGAATTGAGATTGGTACTTACGCACATAGTTAAAGCTGTAGATTAAATTACAGGTGTTTTATTAGGCTTGCGTTTGGCCGCAAATTGGCTGATGTGATGATCCGGCTTAAGGTGGATTCACTCGAGATTTCAAGAAATTCAGATTGTAATGATCGGGGAACAGAGAAATCGGCAATGAGTTCCGTAGACGTAGGTTTGCACAATAAATGTAGCACTTTATTCGGTCCCGTGGACTTTGAAGTTCGACGGACAAGAACAAAGCGCCAACTGACATGGTTGACCATAATTACATGGTTGTCATATACTGTCAGTTGATGACCGTAGTCAATCATTTCATGACTGGGTGTTTTATCTCTACTAGAGTCTTTGTTTTGAGTTTGACTGCTTAAAAGTTCAACTCGTAGATCCATTTTGTGCCAGTCTAGTTTTACAAATGCCTTTCTCGCTGAACCTATATTTGTCGAAAAAGTTTTTTTAAATATTAATTCTAAGATCTCTTTACAATGGCAATAAAGGTCATTTTATTGATGTTTGGGGCCTCAGTGACATTTAACCAGCCTGAACTGAATGTCTTGTTGTTCTTCTTAAGTTAGATTTAATAAAAGACTTGAGACAAAATATTTATTGAACAAATATGTAGTTTCATGTCCGTTGATACGATACAAGTTTCCAGATTTCCCATAGCTTCCAAAAAATACCATTAAAGGTTACGTAGATATATTGCCAGATAATACAATTACACCGTTACACTTACTGATAACCAGTCTTACCAAGGGGTACCGTATTACCCAGTACTAACTGGGATGTGGACGTCAGATCGACAGTCGCTCCATGTAATATATTGGTATTCAGCTGCATGCGGTAAGACTGTAAGCTGACCCCTATAAAGTAGAGAAAAGGCTAGGCAGATGATGATAACATTTACATATTCCGAAAAACTTTATCTAGTGCAGACGTTGTTTTCTGGTCCTGATCAGAATTGAATAATACTAGTTAAATGGCCAGTAGTGCTAAAATGCCATAAATTGGCCTTACAGCCTGATATGAGGTTATTTAAGAGACAAATTTTAAATAGTTTTAGACCTTCAGAGTGATAAGTAGGTACATTAAATACCTTAAGAAAAACTGTGATCGATCGAAAGAATTTTGATAACATTAGAGAGAAAAGGTAGTTATGATTAATTTTTTTTAATTCTACTTGATATGGTAGGTACCATTATCATACTGAGAATCTTCAATCTTATCTTCAAGAGTTGTACGATTTGTCTTCAACTGTTTACTGTGGCACTTTGGGACCCTGAAATCGCGAAAAGAATCAGCTCCGGCATAGAAATAATTGAAAGCGTTTGATCTCATACACCAATATTCTTCGTTTGTCACAAATGACCCCCATCAGCTTGAGACAATTTTTATGTGTTTCAATATAATTTATGGATTATCTGATTAATAAAAGTCTTAATTATATCTGTCTATTTTAATTACGACTCTTAATCTCTATAATCTAATTGGCGTGCCACAAGGATGTTTCTCGGGCCCAATTCTGCTGACTTCACGGTCCAATTCGTGATATCGCATATCCACCGTTTCCATAGTATTTATTTTGTGTTTGTTTCTAACATCTAATCCAATATTAAATTACTATCAAAACTTAATCCGATTATTATGATATAATCTTGCTATTTAATTTATCACTAATTCTTGAATGTATTGTACGATAAAGATTTTTTTAATTAATTCTTTTCGAATTCCCAAGGTGTCACCTGTTATATTCTTTTTTTTATGATCAACATAACGGCTGTATGGTCACCCATTTGAAACGGGGTTCTTAATACAAAAGGTATTATAAGTTTAAAAAAGCTTTTTATTTTGCTGTCATGAATTTTGCGTTGGAAGGCCTCCCACTAGGTGGACCGATGACCTGGTGAAGGTTGCAGGGATCTGCTGGATGCGAATCGCACGGGACCGGTCAATGTGGCGACACTTGGGGGAGGCCAATGTCCAGCAGTGGATGTCTTTCGGCTGAAATGATGATCATGATGATGATGAATTTTAAACCCAATATTATCGAATCGAGTCAAATGAGTTGATTCGTTTTTGTCAATGCATGCCATTATTATATATTATAATATATTAGCTAGGGTCACCTGCCAGCCTGCTAGATATGACTGAAGACAAAACCGGGGGGTTACCCACACATTTAAGCATAATCAGCCCATATAGTTTATTTTTCTGCTTGGACTATCTGGGTCTTGTGTATCTTGGTAGATGTCATATTTCTTCATTTCTTGTCTTCAAATTATTAGTTCTACGAATTTTCGGTGGCCTTATGATCTTCTTCATTACCACACCATACACTGTAGCAGTCACATGTTAGACAAAAGCATGAACCTCCTTTTGGGCTTCGTCACAATCGGGTAAAAACTGAAGAAATTATAATGATGATGATGAATCGTGTATTAAATGAGTTATAAGTGGGCTCTTTTACAATTATAACCATGTTTTCGTTTTCAATTAGAACTAAATGCACCTTTCAAATTAACGGGCGAGGTTATTTAGAGGAAAAGCAAATTGGATGTATAGGTACAGCCAAACGCTTAAGTTTTGGATTGAGAGATGTGTGTTACTCTTTTATAGACAAGTTAAAAGTGACAAAATTATTTAGAACATTTTTCTAAATCATCTGGAATGTTCTGGATTCGGGTGGTTTTAAGAAAGTATCTATGCTATACACCTACTCATATAAATATGCAACCACTGATTAATATAAATTACATTGTCTAAATTGACAGGAATTCATTGAAACATTTAATTCCATATTAATATTCATTCTTCATAATCAATTATCTAATCAGCATGCAAATTAATCTAGTTAATACAATTATACTAATGGGATAATTAATAGGATTATCAGTAGCTGTATCGGAATGTCTTGGTCGAGCAATTATAAAAGATCTTTCTCGCATTTTTGCTAAACTAATGAATTTGGTTATGGTAACAGCCTACAATAACGTCGTGAAGACAACGGTGCACCCAAAAATCGAAAATATGAGGATGAGAACATGAACAACAAACATACAACAACACAACACAAACGAACAACATGACACGACGATGACGACGACGACGACAACGATGTGAGAACATTCTAGACTGATTTTGCTAACAGTCAACCAAGCAAAACGGTTTCTTTTTTATAACTAAGAAGTAATTAATGGCAAGATTAGTATTTTATTACCTGTCTATACCAAGAATAAAAACTTCGTAAAGAATCAATACAAGGCGTCCGATACGCCTCGAATCTTCACTATGTAGCGTGTTTTAACTAGTTCTAAATATTTTCTAAAGCTTTTTATTTTATTGTAGTTTTCATTAAACGATATCAAAAAAGAACCTTCTGGAATGATATAATTCTTCAAATCGAATCCCTACTCCATAACACACGATCCTCCAAAAGTTATCTAATCAGCTTTCCTATAATTCCTCAAAACCTTACAAAATCCCTATCAAACAACATTTTCTTATTTACAAAAGCAAAGTAAACAAGAATTCTTAATGGCAAACAAAAGTACGTCTAAATTGAACGAAAATATTTAACAACCCTCCCCAAATTGTGATTTAAAACGAAAGACTTTCGTTCGCGAGCGTACTTGCGTGTTTTTACTTTCCTTTCCGTTAATTGGAAATAGGGCAACAGTAGGTACCTACTGGAGAATTAATTACTTTAATGGACATTTTTCGCCGTAATTTCATGTACTCGAAAATGTGTCAAGCTGATTTCCTCAAGCTAGTTTAATGGAGCGAATCAGAGAAATACGAGTTCAATTAGGAATGTAAATGGAATTTCCATGTTGACTTTTTTCAGGACTATTTTTGTAAATTGAAAATACCCTATGTTATTGAGTAGGAAAGTTCCAAAGCCTTCGTAACTTTAAAAGGGGCTTGATACATTCGCCGTGACAATGTACACTATTAGTGTTACTTATAGTATGCAAAAGCGTGTTTTAATTCGCGTCCGTGCAATCGACGAGTCAACATCTCCTGGGGCTGCCCCGTGTGGGGGCGAAACATGTGTCGAGTTGAGTATGTGAGTTAATGAGTACATAGGTTGCTTAGTTTAGTCATGCATAACTTTATGCGGGAGAGGACGATGCTGCATTTTGATTTCAAGCCTGCGGCTAATTGCATAACACACTCGCATTCCCAATTAGAGGAGCTCGCGGCACAATAGTAATAGCCGCTCGGGTCGATCTTCAGGTTAAGCCGCGCATGCCTAGGTTAGTCCATAGATGGATGGTTGGTCCATTACATAACGAGTTTCCTTCGTATCTCGGAAAGCACGTTAAGCCGTTGGTACCGGCTGATTTTTGTAGATCTGTGACAGTCGTTACAGGTAGTCAGTGGCCCGAAAGTCTGACAACCAGTCTTACCATGGGGTATCGTATTACCCAGTACTAACAGGGTTAGGTAGCAGATAGCAGTCGCTCCATGTGAAGTACTGGTATTCAGCTGCGTCCGGTTAGACTGAAAGCCAACCCTTACATACATGTAGTTGGGAAAAGGCTAGGCAGATGATGATTCGCATTCTCAATGATATGCGTTTTGAGAGTTCAACAACATCAACAACATATTCCTGGGTTCGAATCGCAAGTCGGGCAAAGTATTATTAGGATTTTCAGGAATGTCGCAGTGTTTTCGCCCGTGTGATTAAAACATAATGGCATTTAACTAAACCTTCTGATATTACAGGCTTGATGTTATGTTATATAATTGAAATTGTAAAACACTTTACCGTTTAACAAAAACAATTGTTATATTCGTAAACGTAAGTAAAACAGACATATTAACATATTATTTATACACTGAAATTAATCACTTCAGGGTGCGACATGTAACGTATGTTAATTGACGTTTAATATTCATTGGATTACTGAGTAAATATCCATCAGAATTTCATGAAAGCGATTGCAATTACATGTTATATTATTTGCATTAAGAAGAATAATTTAAGGTTTATGAAATGGTGAGAAACCCCGGGCTGTGGTTGGTGGTATGATGGTAAACAGAGAAGTATGAAAGACGAAGACAACATCAATAATAATGAAGAATTTAATGCATCGCCTGAAAAATTGGACCTTCTATTTGAAGACACATCAAAAATGTCCTGTTGATGTACAGGATGGATTTTTGAGGTGGGATGACAGTACGGGAATCTGAATATCGTGCTGAAGAGTTTTTTTTTTCAAAAGTAATAAACATGTAATACGTTGTAAAAGATCGTGGATAACAAATGTTCGTGTGTTCGGTCAAGGTAAATTTGACCCATCTCAACATACACGCAGGATACGAAGTATTCCAAATAAATAGCAGTTTTTCCTTCGTTAGATAATTCAATCGTGTCGCTATTGAAATTTATTTATAGAAATCAAAGCCTGGCGTATTTGGAGCAAACAAGTACGATTGACGTCAAGGTCAAGAGAATTAGCATAATAAATACATTAATTTATTTACATGATTTAAACGGTTCTACAAATTTTGCTATACGTGGTGTAAGTTCTTTACAAAGACAGTATTGACAATACCATGTTGAACTCAGTTTATTGTCGAGAGTGTTCAATGAGATGCGTGCGAAAAATAAATGTTTTACGTATAAGTTGTAAAACAAACTATTCGAAATATTTTTCTGGTATCTTGTCAAGTGACTCAATTCCTTTTGAATAGTTTATTGAAAACTAGCGACCCGCGTCTGCTTCACACGGATGTGTGGCGTCATGTTAATAAATCGATATTTCTGTGCTATATTTTTGTTAAACATTAATGTGATATACAGATACACATAATTTTTCCGGCAGAATTGCTCTATATGAAAAAAAAAACACGTCTGAATCAATAGTGTAGTTTACAATCTAAGCGGGTAGCGGCCACACATTCGATATGATGGAAGTTTTCAATGTGGTTCGCGTGGAAACCGATTTGGTATATCCTTAATAGGATCAATACATTTTGAATATGTTTCTATTAGAAATGCACGTATTTGTATAATGTTTCACCAGAACTTATGATTTTGTAACCTTTAAATCTATATTTTAGATTAAACACTTCCTGAAAACGGGGCTTCTCGAAATCTCGGAAATGCAACACTAATCTTATTTCTATAAGTACTGTTTTCTCGGGAAAATGAAGGAAACAGCTTATGTGTTTACAGTATCGAAAAATCTTACCGATGTAGCTGGAATTGTAAATTATTTATTTAATGGATAAACATCTAAAACATAAAATATATTTTTCAGAGTCCGAAAAGGCACTATCTACCAGATAAAAATAAAGTATGAAACACAGTTTGTATAAAATTATCTGCTGTATAAGTTAATCGTAACGAATCACGCAGTTGTGGAACGCTTCATATTTTTTTTACTGCTGGCAATAACATAAAAAAACCTCATCGCGATTCACAATTTAAAACCCCGCAAAAATATTATCATCATTTCAATTTTAAATGCCACAAAAATATTAAGTTTACTTTTGCACTGGACTTTTTAGCCCTCAGTTCGGGAGCTCTCACGGTGCTTGGTGGCGACCCTACTCGTAGATCAGGGTTGCCACAAGCACGTCCCGTCGTCCTGTAGGGCTGTACAAGTAATTACCGTGGCACGAGCTGACTGATGATGATGGCACTCACAACACTCCACTGCCTCAGATAAACAACTGTGTGTAGTGAACTGTAGTCTTTTTTGTACGAAAAAATATGCTGAGTTTCATTTAGTTTGCGCACAGAATTTTAGGAAAGGTTTTTTTCCGGATTTATGGTAATTAGAATGTGCGAGTGATGACCCTGCGGCTAATAGCGTTAGGGGCGGGAAATAACGGTTATCGTAATATCTGATATTTTACAACGTGATTTTGATTATTTAGCGCTAACGTTTAGCTTCTAATCTAAATTGTAAATAAGCCAGTAGTCGTAAAGTTGGTATTTCAATTTACATGTGACATAAACTGGGGATGTTAGTGTGAAACATAATTATATTTAGTAATTAAAGTGTATATGAGCGTATCTTACTGCCGCACGTTATTAAACCTCCAAATTGTGATTTGGGTCACACCTATAAATGCAAAGCGTATGTGTTAGTACGTTCACGTGGAAAATTGCTATTTTCATGTAATAATAAGGTTTTAATTCAATATGTATCTACAATTTAGTGATTTAATTGAAATACCGATAAATTATCTTATAAGAATTACCAAGTCGGTAGTTATTCCAAACCTCCCCAAATATAAGTTTTTCATTGGTGTAAGTATTGCACTTTTGTAGGAAACAGTAGATTACCAATGAAAAAAATTCTGTATTGTTGTAATTTTAATTTTTTTGCAGGGGTTCGGCATGATGGTATCACGTGGTAACTTCCACCCCATAGTTAGTGTTTTTTACGCATCGTCTTTCTAGAATATTCGGATGCTACATATAAAATTAAAAATAAATTAAGAACGGCTGTAGAATAGAGTGTTTTTTGAACTAATCATGTTTTTGTTATTCAATTACCTTCAATGGGAACAGCTGCAAGGATTCAATGGTGTCTTAAATTGGCCCAAACAGGTCCTTTTCATACCATTTCCTTTCATGCCACCCTATTCAATAGAGTCTATTTAATTCAATAATAATGTTGCTAAATTGCACGTTGATTGATTGTGGTTATTTTGATAAAAATCCAAGGTTGGGAAAGTGTTTTTGGGTTTTTCGATGAGGAATGTCTCAGTAGCAGCTGCGGAGTCTGGATTTGTGCCCGGTTGATGGCGATAGGCTCGCTCAGTATTACATAGGACTTAAACATAACTGGCGAATGTGGTTGAACTATTAGATACACCTCTGCCCCCGTCTGAGATTACAGGCGTGATGCGTATATGTAATTCATTGTAAATTAAAGTGGCGATTCCTAATGGAGACACGTTCAGCTGTTAATAGTTTTTTGTTGGAATGGTGATGATGATTTCGGAAACTTTTACAAATAACGGACTTCTTTGTTAGTTTAAATCTAGTGGTTTACTGCTGAGCATGAGGTCCTGGGTTTGAATTCGAGGTTGGGTAGTGTGTTATCGGTTTTTATCAAGAATTTTTCGGTAGCGCCCCGTAAACAGCATTTGTGAATGGCTGAAAGCAATTATAGGCTCGGCCCCTGTTAGTATTACTATAGAAATGTAGGTTTACTTTTGGTAAACGTCTGCTTATTACTAGCATGGTTTTATATATGTATCTATATGTATATTAACTGACGAGAAAATGTTTCAAGCTTCCAGAAATTGGAGCATACACGCGAATGAAGCTGTGGTTATATGTAGTGTAAGTGTTATGTAATATTGTGTTCGTTTTCCCAGTTTTCCTTATCAAATGAGCGCCCTGCGGGGTTCCGTATACAGTCCATTGACTACTCAGCACGGCTCAAGATCGAATTAAGGATATTGTTTTTTTTTCTGCTGGGGAAATGAAGCAAGAAGCTGTTTTCTTTTGTTTTTGTCAAGAATAGGAGAAAATATGTTAAATTCTTTATGGTTATTTTACTACTACAGATAGTTTCCAGTTAAATAATGTAACAGTTAGTTTCATAAAGACTATTCCATTTTTAACCGACTACTAAAAAAGGAGGAGGTTAGGTAGATAGTACTTCTAGCTTATCCTGTAAAACAGCCTGCTACTTCAAGATATCACCAAAACTAGCCTAAAAAAATAATGTCTAAATAAACTCGCACTGTTGAATTTTCATCGATTCAATGTCTAGGGCTTCATTTAGATGTTGCTGAGATTTAATAAAAATGGCCATTAATGTTGAATTTATAATGGGCGTACAAATACCCTTAAGGAAGCCGACAGGCACTTGTTCTCCCTGTCATTGCGATTTTTTATTGTTCTGCACCATACCTGGGAACCTTCTAGTTACGGAGATATCGGGGGTTAAATTTCCAAATTTTTCACAAGTTTTTTTTTAAATTCATTTTTTTAATGTTACTTTAAATACCTCCATGACCCCCGTACTATTCAATACTTCCACTAGTACAATATTTTGAGTGCGTTACATTGAGTCCTACCTTAAATCGTAATTTTTCACCCCAAAAAAAAATCGTTAATTAGTTTGATGTACAGAATGCTTGGTTGACGGCTTCGCGAAGGGTCCGTTTAAACCTTGTATATAAAATTCCTTAACCAACATGTTTCTCTGCTAATTTACCAGGTAGGTACTTCCCAACCTTACAAAAACGAATCCATTGTGTAACACAAAATGCAAAAACCATTCAATCTATTTAAGCCCATCCTTACAATGAAAATAGCTTAATTCCTGAATGAGAATTAAACCTTTGAATCATTAATCGGCAAATGAAAACCGGATGAGCGGAGCGGAAGAAAAACGGACAAAAGTCGCGATAATGGTTTGCTCCCGGATTGCGTTAGTAGTCATTAATTGAAACGTTTTACGTGGCAACACTGGCTTGCGTTACGTGAATGGATTTTTATAGCCTTCTGTATCTGACTGGTGGTAAAGTTTCAGCTATAAATAGACTACAGACTAAGCTGGTTTGCGTTTTCGTTGGAAATACAGGTTTTCAGCTTTAGGATAGAGTGGTTTCAGGAATATATGTGTTTGGGCTTAGGTTATGTAATATTAATGCATGGAATTTGCTATTTCGATATCCTATTAATGAAGTCGAGATTGGCAATGCGAACCATGTCTTACAGAAAGGATTAAGTGGCAAATAACAAGTTAATTTTCGTCATCATCATCATCATCATTTCAGCCGAAAGACGTCCACTGCTGGACATAGGCCTCCCCCAAGTGTCGCCACATTGACCGGTCCCGTGTGACTCGCATCCAGCGGATCCCTGCAACCTCCACCAGGTCATCGGTCCACCTAGTGGGAGGCCTTCCAACACAGCGTCGTCCGGTTCGCGGTCGCCACTCCAGAACTTTTCGGCCCCATCGGCCATCCGTTAATTTTCGCACCTAGACAGTATAGGGCCTAAAAAAAGCATTATCATTTGACATGGGCCGATTATGACTGGCCGAATTTTTCAAAAAGTCCTACAAATCGGCGGACTAGTCGGGTAAGCCGATTGTTGCTTTTGGTGGAGTTAAGTGGGGCATCAGCACGTCCATGGCGTTTGATGTACAGCTGAGTCGATCGCATTGAGTACTACATACATCCCATTTGGTAACAATTGCCGTGCAATCATAGAAAATAAAATTTCGCTTTTCTTTTAAAAGTTGAAATTAAAGTTTTTCTTGATTTAAATTCAAGAAGAAGATAGGAAGATTTCCGGTTCCTAAATTATCTTACAAACTGTAAGGCTGATTAAAAATAAAAAATGACTAACAATAAAGGATGTAATTTCATAATTTCGAGCCACAAGATACGATAAGGCACACTTGTATTGTTTCTTTTGATTAATAATAAACTTATTACTTACTTACTTATTACTTGAGCCGATTAGTCGGCAGATTTTGCCGGCTTCTTTTGTTTTTGTATTAGTACAAAAATAGTTTTTTTTTTTCTACTTTCAAACGAATGTTTTTAAAATTCGAACTCAAATCTCCTGATGCATCACCCATTATACTGGCAGGTTATTGTGACACCATTAAAAAAAAACAATTTCAAACACAGAATATTTTAATTCCGTTCCATATTTCTCCACCTACAAAGATACAGCCACGCTGTAGTGAACGTGACTTATCACAATCAGAGAGCTCTCAATATGAACGCCATAACTTCTCAGAGGTTTCAATATGTCATGCAAGCTTTCACGTTGGCAAAGGAAAATGAAACTGTTCTAAGAATCGTTGAACCTTATTTAGAATGAGAGGCGAAGACGACTTGTTAATCTTTGGGATGTGCAAGGGCTTTGGAAATGAATGGTTTGGCAAAATTTCGAAATGGGAAAGCAAGAACTTTATTGACATTGGCAACTTTGCACACCGTCATCATCAAAATCATCATTTGCGTAGCCTTTACCCAACAATTTTGATGTCGACTTTACGTCTAATCAGATGCAGCTGAATACCAGTATTATACATAGAGCGACTGCCTATCTGACCTGCACAACCCACTTTATGGTTAGGTGTAGTGGGTAAAACGATACCCCTTCGTAAGACTGGTTGTCAGACTTTCAAGCCACTGACTACCAGTAACGGCTGCCAACGATCTACAAATCTTCAATTGAAAAACATAGAAGATGATATGCTAGGGATTGTATAGAAATATTTTTTGACCATTTAACGGCTATGCTTGCAAAATTATGTGCTAAATGTAAGAAACTTGTTATTTGTGGTGATTATAATATTGATCGACTAAAAGATACTCCTGTTTCGAGAGAGTTTGAAGACTTATTACGGAGTTTTAACTTAAAACTTGCATTAAATGAACCTACTCGTTTACAAAGCAAATCGTGCATTGATAACATTGCTCATAATATGAGAGGCTGTAAACATAGTGTCTTAGAACTAGCCTTGTCTGATCATACAACACAAATACTATCATGTCCTGTTAGGAAAACGTACTCAATATCCCACTGGTTCAAATTTAGAAGAGACTATAGCACGAAAATGTTGAAAAATTTATTAAATGTTTAAAAGCCCTGACTTTTAGTGATTGCTATGGGAAAAGTGACCCAAATGCTGCTTTTGAAGAATTCCATAAACTATTTAAACTTTTTTATGACCTCTGTTTTCCAAACATAAAAATTAAGGTTCCAATCATACGAAATACTAAATGGCTTAGTAAAGGATTAATAATATGTTCCCTACGTAAAAGAATGCTATTGAAAACATATCGACTATCAGGTAATAATAGAGATAAGAGTGATTTTAAGAAGTATGCAAAAAAGTTTAAAAGAATCATAAAACTCACTCAAAAGTCGCAAAATAACTATCATATCCAAACAGCCACAAATAAATCTAAAGCAGTATGGCAAATAATCAATAAATACAAAAACAATAACCCCCCTGAAAAAATTAATAGAATAAAATATAATAACCAAGTGATAACTGCTCCTGACACTATAGCACAAACATTCAACAACTTTTTTATTGATGACATTTCAAAACTAACTAATAATAGAATAAACTACGCTAATATTCTAACCTATAACAAACCAAACTCCTGTTTCTTAACACCAGTTGCCCCATACGATGTTGTTAAAATAAATATGACATTAAAAAACACTAACAGTACAGGTTGGGATGAAATTTCCACAAAAATAATAAACCGTGTAGTATACGAAATTGCTCCAATCATCACCTACATAATAAATCAGTGTCTTGAAGAAGGAATTTTTCCAACATATTTGAAAACTACTATAGTTACACCAATATTCAAAAAAGAAAACACGGAAGATGTACGATGTTACAGACCTATCGCTCTCATTCCAATAATGGCTAAAATATTTGAAAGTGTATTATATAATAATCTTATTAAATATTTCGAAAAAAATAAAATAATAATAGATAATCTGGTTGGGTTCAGAAAAGGAAAATCGGTTAATACAGCAATGCATCAGTTTTTACAAAAAATTATAACGGAACTGGATAATAAAAATCAGGTCACAGCCTTATACATGGACATGACTAAGGCTTTTGATTATGTCGACCATGGCCTACTATTACATAAACTAGAAATCTATGGAGTTCGAGGTAAAGCACTAGAAATAATCAAATCCTATCTCAGTAATAGAATACAGTACACTGAAATAACACAACTATGTCCACTCACAAAAACAGAAATTAAATTTACATCGAGCCCAAGATGTATAAAATTTGGTGTACCTCAAGGGTCGATACTAGGCCCACCACTATTTCTCATTTATATAAATGATTTACCTAACGCTATTCAACACCCTATGGTTTTATTTGCAGATGACAGTACGGCGATTTTCACAAATAACAAAAATAAAAATCTTGAACTAGAAATGAATGATTCCTTATCGAAATTAATACACTGGCTTACAGTAAATAATCTAAAAATCAATCTTACAAAAACCCATTACATGAATTTCAAGAATAAAAACGCAAAATCAATTCCATTATCTATTGAGTACAATAATGCAACTGTATCTGAAGTTACAAGTACAAAATTTCTAGGCATCCATGTAGATTCTAATATGTCATGGAAAACACATGTAAATAGTGTATGTAACAAATTGCATCAGTTCTCTTATGCCCGCCCTCTAGATGCTCAAAAAAGTATCTAACCAAACAACACTACTTAGTGCTTATCATGCCTATGTGGGATCCACTCTATCTTATGGGATACTATATTGGGGATACTCAACCGATAAAGAAATTGCGTTCAAAGCACAAAAAAGGTGTATTATATACAATATGTGGGATACACCAAACAGATTCATGTAAACCTCATTTCATAAACCTCAAGATATTAACCTTCCCTGCTTTATACGCTACGAGGCCTCAATTTTAGTTAAATCAGATATCAGTAGCTATGACACATTAAAAAGCAGTAGACTCAGAAATACACTACGTAATAAAACATCCCACACTGCACTACATAGCAATAGTATTTTTTGTATGGGCATAAAAATATATAATAAGTTACCCATAGACATTAAGAGCATTCATTTAATTGGTATTTTTAAAAGAAAGTTAAAAGACTTCTTGATTAAAAAGGCATTTTACTCTATAAAAGAATTCCTTGGAGAAAAGTAATTATTTAATGTCAAAATAAGAAGAGAATGATTAACATAAAATGTTGGAATAATGTTAATTAATATAATATAATGTTAATTGTAATATTAAGTATGCATATTATTTTTAAAACGATTTAAATTGCAATGCCTTAACAGGCAACTAAGTTCTAAGAACCTACCTATTGTTACCATTGTCAAAATACTGTACACTTAGTTCGCAATAAAGAATTTGAATTTGAATTTGAATTTGAATTACCCCGACCACATAAAAGGGAAAGAGGCAGAAGAATGATGATGATAATTATGTTTTTTGAACACGCTTTTATTAGCTTCACCTGTAATATGTTAAAAAATCTTAGAAGTTAAATTTGACCCGCTTCCCGGTTTTCGATTGAGCTGAAATTTTGCGTACAATATTTAGTTTGGATGACAATGCATGGTTAGCTAAGTGACGTCATTCTAAATCCAATATGGCGGACTACCTAAGATCTTACTTATTTTAGATTTATTATTTTTCAAATTGTTGAAACGAATACGTGAAATAAAATGACGTCACTCTAATACATGCTTATTAGTTTTTTTTTAACTAATTTATTATTTACCATACAATTAGCGATCAGGTTCAGGAAATTATCAATAGCTTAAAAGTAAATAGTGCGAATAAAATTAATTGCAAAAACGAGTTCATGATGATCGAAAATTATTAAAATGAGCTTTATAATTGAAATTGTGCTGTTCTTTAATTACTATATTTGTAATTAATAGCTCTCCATAACAGCTAATCATGTGGTTGGTATTTCGCTACGTTTCACAGAATTCATTTGGTTTATTTATTATTCCATATGGCAACGCAAATAAATACATAAATAATAATTTTGTACGTTTGTTCAAAATGCCAATACAAACAACCAGCCTGGGAAACTTTTAACTTAACCTTGAAGGCAATTATCAATAATCTTTATTTACATAAGAAAGTGGTTATAAAATTGTGTGAAGTCTCTGACTCCAGTGCTAGGTGATAGACCTGTGTTACAGGAGCCAGTTCCCCTTTCCCAAGAGGAGATATTACAGAATCTTATGCAATACGAAGTGACAGGGTATTATTATACTTTTATTTTATTGTACAGTTAACACGTACACTACGACAACTTTTTTTTTTGGATGGGAAATCATCAAATGACCCCTCCCCCCCCCCCGGGGGGGGGGGAGCGGAAGGGAGTGTCGGACTTCTACTGACTAAAACCCATCCATATTCCTTCTTTGCCTTTTGTGTTCCAGGGTCACGGTATCTCTTTCGCACGAAAACTTACCTTAGGTACTGTTACGATATAAAAGTATTACTGTCCATCTCAACTTAACATAACCGTGTGACTTGCACAGTATTTTGCTGGTCATGTTTTTAGTGGACATAATTTATCTACAAAGACCAGCGGGCCTAAAATAGCCGCTTTAGCAAAATCTTAATAGGATAATGATTTATGAATTACTTTACCAATTCGTAAAATGGTCACAAAGTGACAATTCATGATATTAACTGCGTCTATGACCATTTTCAACGCCATAAAGGCACGTGCGTGCCATCCACGCCAAGCTACAATTTCACCTACCATTTTGTCACATATTTGTGTCGTTTGGCGTGCAGGCCACGCGCTTGCTTGTCACGTAAATGTGACAATGGCGTTTAAAAGGTTAAAGAATTTTAATATTATGATTCTGCTCAAGCCGCCATTTTAGATCCCCAGCTCACAACGAACTGACGAGTCTTATCAAGGGGTATCGTGTTATTCAGCAACTGGGTTGTGGAGGTCAGGTAGGCAGTCGCTCCATGTAAAATATTGTTATTTATCTTCATACTGTTTGTCTGGAAGCCGACACTAGCATAATTGGCAGAGGCTAGGCAGATGCTAGCTACTCGTAGACACAGCTCTATGCGATTACCAGCGTTGTGATATTTTTAAATGTAGCAGTTCCATGCTGCAGAGATAGGGCTTTTAACCTTGTACAGGACTAATTTAATCTAACGAATGTCTCATTTTTAGTTTTTTTTCCTATATTTACTTTCTATATACAACATTATTTTTAGTACATGCGAATCGATTCCAATAATTTTTAAACCATGTAATATTTTGTCCCAAAAATATTTAAAAAGGTTACAAGTTGGACACCGAGCGACACTAAGTACTTATCGCAATCATTTAGGTACCTACTGCCAAATTATGTTTATCAATGAGCTCAACACGACGCTGGAGGCGCGCGCGCGGCTGCGCCGCGTGGTGACCACGTTTTTGAGCGGATAACCAGGTAACAGAACAAGCCTATAACTTTGTCATTTTTCATGATACAGTTTTGAAATTTTGTAAATAGATTTTTTTACATAAAAATATTAGACACGTGGTTCAGGTTTCGCATATACTAAAACTAATGTTGTATATGATTTTTTAATTTTTTTATATTTTATTAATTTTGTTTTGTCCTGTCCGAGACAAATAAATACTTTTACTTTTCTTTTTTATATATTTTTCATAGCACCGAGTTCGATTCATAAGAATTTTAAATCGTAAACATCCTTCTTTTTTTCATTTCGTTATAACAGCTGTGCTATCGATCAATAGACAAAGCAATCCCATTTAATTTTACTTTCTATTAGAAATACATTCTATTCACTGTTTACTTCCGAGTTCCGACTCACCATTTAGCAGTACATCGCTAATTTCCTCCGAGGCCTTGCTATTGGTCCTTCGGGGCTGGATAAGGGAAGGTCCTTTTGTAGAAGTTCGCGACTAACGCTTTATATAAACTCGTAAATATTTATCTTTACTATTATTGTAATCTCAGACACATTATTATTTATAGTTTTGTTAAGTGATAAGGATTTTTATGTGATAGAATAGTAGCCATTATTTCTTATTTATTTCGGATAAGTACATCATTTATTATAACGAGGCATTTATTGAGTAGAGACGTCGTTGACTGTGGCTGATACCAAGTAGTTATGGAAGATCTCAAGACTGGTAAAATCATAGAATTTTAAGAAATTGTCAACAGTAGCGACACTCTGTTTAGTTTGGTTGAGTTTTCGATATTCCCTGTACTTTAGGGGGAAATTGTGATGTACTTACCTAAACACGTTAGCTACGTCCCTATTCTGAGCTCTAAAGATCTTCTTTGCCCTCTTCTCTTTCCGATACGCGGGGTCGGCATTCTTAATCCATCGGCGCCATTCACTTCGCTGGTAAGCATCGTCATCTGAAAGGGCAAGTTATTGCCTATAGTCATCCAGGTAGTTTGTGATCTACCTCTCCCACTCTTTATTGTTGCCATAGAAAGGCACTTTTTCACGATATGGTCATCGAGTCTACGCATAACATGTCCGTACCACCTTAGCCTGGATTCTGTACTCTTCTCAGTAATAAGCTCTGAGCTATTAAGATGACTATTGATTTTTTATCTGAGTCCACTACCATGACTAATCAACATCTAATACCAACGGTTCTTATTGGGATAACACCTGTGAGACATAATTTATGCTAGACCAAGCCGTGGGACTTATGTAGACTGTGCGAACATTTTAGAGGCATCAGTATAGTTTAGTGCTTCGCCGTGTGGTATGTAGACATCCACGTCACGGACAAGCATAATGGACGGAGAATAACGTATCTGTGGCCTAGCACAAACGCGCGGAGTAAACGTAACGAAAAATTAAAACGAATAAAAAAATATAAATTATTGTTTAGCCAACAAAATTATTTAGTTTCAAGACTTTTAGCTTTGGGTAATACAAATTGTGATTGTTGCAAAAATTAAATTAAAATACTGCACGGTTAGTAACTAACCGTGCAGTATTTTAAAGTATTATAGATTCCAAAATCGGTCGGATGCACGTAATGTTATGTTGGCGTCACCGCGTCGTGCGTGTGCTAAGGCCTAGCGCGAGCGCGCGGTATAAACGTAACTAAAAAATACTCGTTTCACAAAATATTTTCATAATTTTAAGAATTTATTAAAATCTATGGATGATAATGATTGTGCTTGTTGCAATTAAAGTAAAATGCTGTAGGATAATTTATTGTATTTTCGTTTCGACTATCGACGTATTTACTTTACGTTTACACCGCGCGCTCGTGCTAGGGCCTAAAGCTGCTAAACCTCGGCTTGGAAAAGACACGGTCTAGCATAAATCATTCTTAACTTGACTCTTCGCTGTAAGATTTGCTGCATTACTTTCTAACACGTATCTCTTGGCTACTGGTCCTTCAGTCCGGGGTTACCTACTAAAAGTTCAGAAAACTAACATAATCCTCAAAGAGCCAGTTATGTTTAAGTTTCATGTAACAGGTGCGAGCCCTTTGCCACCAACCAGGCACAATTCCAGACTCCCTGGCTGCTACTTAGAAATTCCTGATGGAAAAACCTAATGACAATACCCGACCTGGCAATCGAACTCAGGAGCTCATTCTCATCAGTAGCCCTTGCGACCACTGTACCAATCTTCTTTCTTTATCGTGTGATTAGTGCCTAACCTGGTGTCCGAGTTTGTATGCCGCCCATGGGCCTCTGACTTAGGTTTATATGCCGTCGAGAAATATCTCTCAGGCATGCTGATTACCTCACGATGTTTTCTTTCACCGAAGCAGGTGATAATTATACAATACGCACATGAAACCGAAAAATCAGAGGTGCGTGTGTCTTGGGTTGGAACTCGTGACCTATGACTTGGCAGTCCGACGGTCACACCACTAGACTATAATGGCTATTTCATATCACCAATGAGGCTGTATGACGTTGTTAAATTATTCTTTGGACCATTTTCTCTTAAACCGTTGTTCCTTTAATCTACGTTGCTGAAAGTATAGAAAAAAATCAATTACATTAACAGACTTCGCAACTAAATCCGATTAGCTCAGTTAGTCGTTAATACACTAAGTTAAGTCTTTAATACGCCTCCACGCAGTAGTTACACCACTTACCGCTAAACTTAAGTACGCGAAACCCACTAATTTCCTAAGAGGATGCAGCTTATTGGACCCTGGAGCATAGATAAAGAACGGCTCGTTAAGACCGCGACAAACCTCTGATACGTACGCTCGTAAAAGTTTGTTTCAAGGCTATCAGTTTTACGGGTGTGAATGGCCTTGTATGTGTTGGATGGATGTTGTTGGTAGGCGGTATTATGAGTACTTATTTTACGTACATAAAAACAAGCCTTCATCCCATGGACCCCCATGGGATGAAGGCTTGTTTTTATGTACGTAAAAGCGAAGTCTATAGAACGCCACCTGCTTCGATACTTGTATACTGCTTTCGCCTTGTCCACGTTCATACATCTGGTCTTACACGAACGCCGCACGCTGGTTGCGTGTACCTACTACTATTGCTTATTTTATAAATACATAATTATTATATCGAGTGAAGAAGCTCGTGGCTAAATAATAACAGCCGCTCTTATCGATATTTAGGTTAAACCGCGATTGTTTAGTTAGTCCGTGGATGGGTGACCACTCATTACATACCGAGTTTCCTCCGTGCCTCGGAAAGCGCGTCCCGGCTGTCATTTGTAGATCTTTGGCAGTGGTTACAGGCAGTCAGTGGCCCGAAAGTTTGACAACCAGTCTTGTCAAGGGGTAGCGTATTACCCGGTACAAACTGGGCTGTGGAGGTCAGATAGGCCGTCACTCCATGTAAAATATTCAGCTGCATCTAGTAGAGCGGAAGGCGACCCCGAGATAGTTGGGTATCTAGGCGGATATTGAAGTATCAATCAATCATTTAATCGAATGGAATATTCCTGTGTTGTCTGATTATTTTATCGTATTAGAATAACAATTGATAAAATACCTACTACATATTGTAATATTATATGAAAGCGATTGCCACTACACTTTGCTCTCAGGTCTCGCTCCAGATTGCATGTTTTAGTAATTACCAAAATAAACCAAAATCATGATAAACAGCTTCATACTATTTCGATGTTTCATAAATAACATTTTTACAAAGAAAATAAAGAATTTAACTAGATTTTTTTATTGAACTATTCTGTAATACAAAATCACGGATCAAATAAGCTATTTAGATATCAGAAATGCAATAAACACAAAGTAACACGGTCTCAACCACACACTGTATTTTCCATAAGCCCCTCAAACCACCTTTCACGAAAGATAAAAGTATAAACGATACACGTATATACGGGATATACACCAATATTTTCCCTGAACCGTATTTCGGTTGGCACTCCATTTAAGATCACGTTTTTGCGGCTGCTCCAGGCAGGAGTCTGTTGCAAATCACATAATTTATCATGCCGACCCGTTCCTTATATGCGTTGAATACCATTTTCTTTAGTCCCGATGAAAAAATCGTTCAATTTCTCGCGATGGATGTTTTGGAGTGTTTCAATATGAATTTATTGGGTGATGCTTATGTTTGGGGCTCGTGGCTAAATAATAACAGCCGCTCGGGTCGATCTTTAGGTTAAGCCGCTCTTGCCTAGGTTGGTCCTCAGATGATGATGCTTATGATTGAGTTTGCCAAACATGATAAAATGACCATATGAGAAAATGAAATAAATATTTTATTTATTTATTATTATTTATTAAAACTTTTTGCACATAATGTACAAAGGCGGACCTAATGCATTGGGCATTTTCTACCAGTCTACCTTAGGGTGATGCAGAGACAAAACAGGAGGTGCAATAGTAACAGAAAATTGTAAAATATTAATTGAAAAATATGTCTTCTTGCCACCCGGGGGAAAAATCTGGACGAGGACAAGGACGTCGAGATTGGCAAAAGAAAAGAGCAGCACCTATACCCAGCAGTGCGTGAATTCAGGCTCTGGATGATGATGATGATGATGATTTAGTCGAGTAGATGTTTCGCGAACGTCGTCGAGTTGTAACTCCGAAATAATTTATTTTCAAAAATCTCAGTAATGAGTTTGAAAATTATGTTGGGTTAGCAACGTTACTATTTTGAATGGCTAATTAATTATTAAACCAAGAATATCATAGGTACAGGGTGGATACGTTCAACGGGGCAGTAAGGGGAACTACCTTAACCGTTGCAGTTACACGAAAATGATCTTAGAATTGAATTGAATTTTTCGTGAAGTTTTGTTCACCATTCACAGATTTACAAAAAAATCTACAGTTAGCAAGAAAATGGCCATTTTACACAAAACTATTTTTTAATACTGATCAAAAACTTCTATGGGACCAACCCAGGTTGGAGTACTAAAAAAGTCAAAAATTGCAAAAAACTTTTGCCATGTATTTTCTTTGAAAGTCTTAACCAAAATTTCTTTTTCGATGTTAATCGATCCTGTTTCTGATTAAAAACTCACTCGAAATCATTGCAGGTTGCGGGTGGCGGGGATTGCAGAAAGAATTTGTGAATCTGAAATACAAAAAAAATAAATAAAAGACAAATGATCACGAAGACTGTATGTATCTTTTTTTTTAACTTCATTACATAATTCAAAACTTTAGCGGTTTTGTAAAAAAAACCATAGTAACTCTTAATAAGAGTAAGCATCTTTAAAACTCATGCGGTGGCAATTTATGAAATGTCAAAAAACTATTTAGTTTTAATTTATCCCACTTAGGAACTAAACACGTCTCCATTTTTAGTTTATCTTCAAAATAAGTGCACAGGTGTTTTTTTATAAAATTATGCAAATAACCAAGAAACAAATAGAATAAATTATCAATTTGATGGTTCCGCGCGAACATTAGTGAAGAGTACCACTGTATTACGAAGATAAAAGGGTTTCTGTATGTTTGTCCCAGATTGTTTTATCGGAAACGAATAAACTGGTGGTTCGAGGTTAAAAATAATATAAACGAACCGACCAACGTTTCACACCTTTTGAGGAGATTATACATACCAATATGGCTATCATAACGTACCAGCTGACTTTGAATTAAAACTAAAGTTGGAGTTACGAAAAAAATGTAGGTATTTCTTTGTATAAATAAAAAATCAGGGATCGTTTAGGAAAGTGTGAAGAAATCATCCTTCAGCCTTAATACGAAAAAGGGATTGTGCTATACGTTTTGTTCACCATCTCTTTTTAATTCTGCAAAAAGTAAGTTATGATTTTTTTTGCTGATTTTAAATCACACGCAAAGCCACAAGAAATAATTAGTTGTGTAATATCATAAAAACGTAGATATATAAAATATTTATGAAAAGGAAGTTGCTCTTGGAACTGTGTGTAAATTAAATATTATCACAGATGATAAAACAAGTTTCAATTAATGGGGAATAATATCGAAATAAGCGAAAGTATATAAGCCGTGTCCCCAGAATTTGTAATATTGTAGTTTGCGAAGATGGGTATGTTGGTGAGATTATTGGTGCTTTCGGCTTATGTGACCCTGGTATTGGGTTTGACAGCGAAGGAGGTTTTGTCGCCTGATTTCTTAAATGGTCTAGATGAGAAATGGTGGGGTCCCCTGGGTGAGGAAGATAGCGCTAGTACGGAAATCAGACCTTTTGAAATCAAATTCACTGATGAGGTAAGGTTTTTTATTTCGGATTATAACTGTACTGTCCTTTGGTGTTCCTATTTATTTGTCAAAAACTTTTTGGGACTTTCGATCAGTTTTGTATACATCTAGTCTTTTCATTTAATTTTAGGTTTAAACGTGAAACGAACTTACCAAACACAACAATCCGTTATACGAGTTCCTTGGTGTAAAATGCGGGTTAATAAATTCCGATGTTGTTTGTTCGTTAACGCTTTTTGTTTTTGTGGAGAGAAATTGAACAGCTAATGTGTTTAAGAGCGTTTACGACTGACGGCATTTCATACAAACTTTCAAGTCCTTATTTTTCGAAATGACTGAACCAATTTTAATGAAACTTCATACGCATAAGCAGGATACTAAGCTCTAAAAAGTTCGAAGAGAACATTTTCAAAATGTCTTTAAAAAAAAAGATAATTGCAAATTTTTGTGTCTATGGAAAATTTATAATCGGTCTAATTTAGCTGTAGCACTATTTTTCGAAAATGTTCTCTAAAAACTTTTTAGAGGTATGTATCATACTTATGCGTATGAAGTTTCATTAAAATCGGATCAATCATTTCGAAAAGTAAGGACTTGAAAGTTTTTATGAAATGCCGTAGGTCGTAAACGCGACTAATGACAGTGCTCATATTCCCAGAAGTAACTTTAGGCCGTGTTCTTACCACTGAAGACTTCATCGACTGTAATCAGCCTGCATCTGAAGTTGTTTTTTCATACATTTTGATAAAGACATGTTAAAGTTGGCGGCCTCAACGTCATCATCATTTAGGGTCGGCACAGCATGTCTTTTTCCATACTTCGCTACTACTTCAGTCACCTCCTTTCTAGCTATATCATTCTTCACACAGTCCATCCATAGTTTCTTTGATCTTCCTGTTCTTAGATATCTTGTATTAACTTTTCTCAATCAATATTTCAGATGGTAACAGACCTCAGGAGTCGTTTGAAGAACCGCCGTGACGTAACTCCGCCCTTGGAAGGTGTAGCATTTGAATATGGCTTCAACACTGACAGTCTGGACTACTGGATGGATTTCTGGGCCAACGATTACAACTTTACTGAACGTGAGGCCTACCTGAACCAGTATCCACAGTACAAGACGAATATTCAAGGGCTTGATATTCATTTCATAAGGGTGAAACCTGAAGTAAGTTTTAATTTTACGTTCTTATTGGTAGGTACTAAATGAGTACAAATTGCTCGCAGTTTCTCCACGACATCGGAATGTCTTTCTGCATACTGTTTGTCTTTCTCGATACTGTAAAATTATCCTATGTAAAGTATTTAATTCCTGATTATTTTTTTTACTTTGGACGCTCTTAATGTGCACGTCTTTCTACATCATTCTCACATTATGTACGCATAATCTCAAAATGACTGATGTAGAAAAGATCATGTAAAAATATTTTTAATTTAAAAAAGTTTCTAAGGAGTTTCTTGCCCATCATTCTTCTCTATAGATAACGTTTTGGAAAGGGCAACTAAAGTACTTACACAAGATATTATGCCTTGTGACTGGGACTGTAGCTTCATTCTTTTGTTTTTGACCTTCAAAAGTGTCTGCAACGGTCTTAATGAAATAAGTGCTTTGAGTTTCATCAATTCCCGTTCAACCGTCAAAGAGAGAAAATGTAAAGTAGAGACAAAACTATTTTCGCTTTGTAAATTCGTATCGATGTACAGAAAAGTCGCAAAGATGGTACAACAAGAATCATGAAGTCAAACAAAACAACTAATAGAATTCTCATCCATTTCAAAATAAAACTTCAACGATAGGTTTTTGTTATTTCAGGCACCTAAGGGCGTTCCGGTTCTACCTCTCCTGATGTTACACGGCTGGCCTGGATCCGTTCGGGAATTCTACGAAGTCATTCCTATTATTACTGAATATTCTGAAGACAGAGGTTTTGCTGTTGAGGTCATAGTACCTAGCTTGCCAGGATTTGGATTTTCTGATGTAAGTATTTGACTACTGCTACTTTGTGTAGGTAAGTTATTTAATCACCACTGTTCTCAAAACAGTGATGAAAAAGATCGTGATAAAATCGGAATGTTCTAGAACAGAAATCGAAGACATAATAATGTCATTGACGTTAATGACTGCCTCATTGGTCTAGTGGTCGCAAGCGCGACTGCTGAGCATGAGGTCCTGGGTTCAATTCCTAGGTCGGGCAGTGTCATTGGGTTTTTCATCAGGAATTTCTCAGTAGCAGCCACAGAGTCTGTATTTGCACCCGGTTGATGGCAATAGACTCGACCCCTATTACATCGGACTTAAACATGACTGGCGAAATGTGGGTGCACGTCTGCCTCACCATGCGGGGATTACAGGCGTAATGTTAGGTACAAAGAAAACAAAGTAAAGCAAAAATCTGAGGAAGACCATGGCTTGATTCGATAAAAGAGCGAACAGTTGAATGAACTGTGGAGCATTGACAGCAGGAAGTAATACCAATCATCTCATTAAAGATAGTTTTAGAACAGATATACGAGATATTTATAGAACAAGTTGTTCATAAATATCTTGTAATAGCTATCAATTTATTACAAAGTTATGCTAATTAACTGAACGCCGGATGTCTAATGACATCGTGCATCGTTTAGAAATGGCCAATAGCTGTTATGATGTCTGAACTATACCTATAAGATTGAAGATTGTTTTAGCCCATATTTATTCCATGACTCATCCCCGTAGAGGTTCGTGGAATACTTTACTTGGAACTTTTTCATGAAATAGTCACTAGGATTAAATGAACTTAAAGGGTCGAATTGATGATTTTAATTATTATAATTCTGTAAATACATAAATGTTACAGTCACAATGATATAATGTTCAACATACACCCTGACACTGACCTGCACAAAGCAAAAAACTTAAGAAAATTTGAATTGAGAGGGCCAGTCTGGCGCTAGTAACAGCTGCACGATGGGTCCATCTTCAAGCATAAGTAATGCTTGACATGAGTGGTTGACCTTCATACATTACACAAAGACCCCTCCGTACTATGGAAGACATGATATGCGTAGTTGTAACAGATAAGCCCAAATACGGAGGTCTCCATGTAAAGTACTCATAATCAGCTAAATCTCTTGCGACTGGAAGGTGGCTCTCCAATTTTTAGGAAACGGCTAGGTACTCGATGATTCAATTTTATATTCTTTGTCCGTTTTTGCAGGGACCAGCTCGGCCAGGTTTGGGAGAGATCGAAATTGCAGCAGTGTTTAGAAACCTTATGCACAGACTAGAATTCGATAAATTCTATGTTCAAGGTGGAGACTTTGGTGCTTTGATCGCAAACAATATGGTCACTTTCTATCCTGAGGTAAAGGTTTTAATAAAAAATTAAAAACAAAATTATGAACATGCACTTTTGGATTTGTTATGAAGTCTGTCGGTTTAATAAAAGTAAAAAATTAGGTTGCTCACTCCAAAGCATAAGAACAGACAAAAGATACCTCGGTTACTCCTTTAAGAACATTATTTCGTTTGTTATTTCTTTGGTAAAATTTGGCTAAGGACTGAAGAAGTAGACCTTTGCGAATGGGCAATTAAAAACTAATTATACTTGTGAATAAAGTTTGAAGTTCAAAAGTGCCTTTTAATGATGTGATTTGTTGTTCAATACCATAAACGCATTCTACTTTCAGGAAATCCTTGGATACCACACAAACTTCCCGCTGTCGCTCGCTCCTGGTGCTTTAATAACATATGTGGCTGGATCAATCAATCCATTACTGCAACGATTGGTCGTGGATCCAGCTCTGGCTGACAGAATGTATCCAATTCTAATGGTCGTTTTGGGACTCACGGAAGAATCTGGGTACTTGCATGTGCAAGCAACTAAACCAGATACAATTGGTAAGTAAATTCAGTCAGTCTTCAGTTTCACACTGAGCAGCAATGAATAATTTTGTCATATTGATTTCAAAAAGTTACCCCCACGCTACGTCACTATAAATGTGTATTCTGTAACTACTGTCCCTCAATGAGACGAAGGTCTTTTTCCAAGCAGCGACAAAATTGCACTCTCCACAGAATGTTGTCTATGCCTACCTATTACCTACAACTTTTCTTTTTTCGTTACCGTCAGATGTGGTGGGTTATTTTACACCCTTTATGTACTTACAAAGGTCTTCGATATTGCAAATCGCGTTATGACACTCAAATAAATTTAGGCAGTAGACCTCGCAAGGCGCGGTGATGACAGTTGGAGTAAGGCTGTGACGGAGCGGCGTCCATAGACTGGAAATAGGAATGTTGGTCGTCCGGTGAAGAGATGGGTAATCGAAATTGTTGCCATTGGGGGAAACAGTTGGATGAGGCTGACACAGGAACGCGGAGATTGGCACAAAAAAAGGGAGGCCTATTATACCCAATAGTGGGTGAATGATGATGCACTTATGTATGATGCATGCCCCACTTTGGTCATTCACTTTTAGGCAATAATTTTGTTACTACTTTCAGGTATCGCCATGTCCGACTCCCCAATGGGTCTGTTCGTGTGGCTGATGCAAGCAGTTTCTGGTGGAAGCCGAGCATCTAACAAGTTCAAGGCCGATGGAGGTCTACACGACCTTTATTCACCCGAGGCCCTCATTGATGACGTCATGTTCTACTGGACGGATAATAAATTCACAACGGCTGTCAGAGTTTACGCAGAGTCCATTAATAAGAGGACTCTTGGGATGGGAATTGGCTCGTAAGTACAACACGAGTTTTTTTTCTGTTATTCTGAGTAGTTTAATTAATTTATTAAAACCTTATAATGATTTTAAAAAAAATGTCTACCTCACTAACTTAGATATATATTTTTTTTAATTTTATAAGGTTTCTCGTATTTTGGACTATTATATGTATTACAAAATATATTAGTTTATTTAATTTTATCTGTATTTATTAAACTATTTATGTACACACAGAAGACAACACAGGAAAATAACATTATTATATATGAGTACAAGGGTACAGCTTATTTCATATGAAATTTCTGCCAGCAGACCCGTAAAAAGGAGAAATGAAAAATAAAATATGTACCACAAAAGTGTGTGTGTGTGTGTGTGTGTGTGTGTAGTATGTACCTAATTAAGTGTATCAATTTAAGTTAACAAAATGGTATTTTTCTTATTTATTTTCTTGTACTCTATCACAGTGCTGTCCTTTTGACCCAAAGGTTGACTGGTAGAGAATGCCTTGTGGCATTAAGTCCGCCTATGTACCACTTTTGTACATGAAGTATAAATAAATAAATATTATTATTTAATCTAACCCCGACTCAGTCTTGGCCTTTAGTTTAGGTACAGTTGTACCCACTAACTGGGTTGTGGAGGTCGGATAGATAGGTTCTCCACGTAAAATATTCTTATTCAGCTGCATCCACTTGGACTGGAAGCCGACCCTAACGTAGTTGGGAAAACATTAAATAGACGATTAAAAATTAAATGCAACGCCTCTTAAATTACAAAAAAAAAAAAAAAAATTGAATATCTCATGTTTATTAGATGTGTGCCTATGTGTGTGTGTGCATGTGTGGATAAGGGGCACGTGTTTTTGTGATTGTATGAGCGTGTGTGTTTTGTTTTTTTACCACAAGTTGTTCGTTTTCATCTTAGGTCACGGATTTTAGCCAATCAGTCGATTTTTCTTAATGAATTTCCTGTGAAAGGGTAGATATTTACTCTCCTATTCATGGTGTTATAATGTTTAGAGCTATTTTGGTTGTAGTTGCGACTTACCACCGCTGAGCTGAGTTTTTCAGATTCTGTCAGTGCGATGGTGATGATGACGACTGATGTCCTTCTTTTGAGTTCCCAGCTACACTAATAATGCTGCACCCTTACCTCACCTATTAGAGTTCTACACTACGTCTGCTAAACGTCTATATTTATTTTATTTTCAGAATCCCCACATCAGTACCAACATGCACCGTGCACGCCAAAGATGAGATAATCTACATGTCACCGGCCATGCTCAAGTTCAAATTCTCGAAATTAATTTGCCACAAAGAGCTTGACAATTATGGACACTTCTTCGCACTCGAGGCCCCTGCTGTATTCTCGGAAGTCGTCCTTAATGCATTGACCGAATTTAGGGCTTATCATAAAAAGAATGGTCATCGCTTTGAATTGTAATCGGACTCCTATGTTACTTTAGAAGTCACACTGCCAGTAACAAACCAAGCTCTACTTATGGAAATTGCCAATTAAATGTAGCACTCGAAATTCAAAATGTAGGTAAATCCTCAACTTTAATCACTCAATTCAAATTCGGCAATAACAGAGGAAGATTTTATAAAATACATCTTTTGTAATTAAATGCATTTAAATAAACAATCTGCGTTTTTCATTAGTATGTTGTTTTCACTCAAAACATTGTGCTGATGGATGTATCGAATAGTACGGGGGTCGTGGAGGTATTTAAACTAAAGTTATAACATTAACAACTAGTTTTTTAAAAAAAAGCTTGTGAAAAAGTCGGAACTTTGAAAAATATCTCCGTAACTAAAAGGGAAAGGGTGTAAAAGTACCTTAAGGGTAATTTACACCCTTTGATGTTATCAACATCATGAAACTTTTCCATGGAGGATGTTTTAAGAAGTTGATTTCTTCTTTTGATTTGCTTGAACCTCACACTTTTTTCCTTATTAATAATGACACTGATTTACAAAATTAACAAAATAAAAGGTATGCAATATAAAACACGAACCACATTTAAAGCTTTATCTACATGATGTACTAATATATTAAAGCTGAAAAGTTTGTTTGTTTGTTTGTACGCGCTAATCTCTGGATGTACCAGTCAGATTGAAAAAATATTTATGCTTGTGATAGCCCGATTCTTGAGGAAGTTTATGAGCTATTTAAGATTACGCTACAAACCTCACAAGCCGAGCGAAAAGATAAAAGGCGGGTTCAACCTCGGGGCACAGCTAGTATAAATATAACATTAAACAAGAACCCTTTCATGTGCTTATACGGATCAAATTAAATTAGTTAGCGGAACTTATTAGACGAGATGGGTATTGATATCAAATTATGATAAAACAAAAATAGAATCAATTTTCAGTCAGATATAACCTGTTTAATATAAGTACATTCTCAGTATATGTTCTCCTTTTAGATTAACTAGTGGAACAAAATTATGTTCTAAACCATATAAACATGTTTGATAGCACAGAGCGTGTACGTTGAAAATTGGAACATATTCCAATAAATTGCTTTTATTTTATAGACTGCACTATTAGCAATAAATATTGATGGGTTGAGTTTATTAGTCTATGAGCAGAATGGCTAAATGTGGAATTGTAGACCGCAACATAAACGTGTTATGTGGCTAGGTTTTATTTTATGTTACGTTATGAGTGCACTTATTAGGTGTATGAAGTTCTTGATCAGAAATGAGTTCAAGATTGAGATAAAGTTTAGAATATAACTATTTACATACTCTCTTTGCCTCGTCCACGTTCATACATCTGGGCATACACGACGCCATTGTTTTTTTTTTAAACCTTTACCCACACTAGGAATTTCTCCTGTATCGTGGGTGCGTTCACAAACATTTAAACTCACATACACAAACAGCCAGACCCGGAACAACTACCTGTAGATCATACAAATATTTGTTTTGTGCGGGGATCGAAGCCGCGACACGCAGCGCAGCAGCCAATCGCTCAGCCACTGCACCAACCGTGCCATCGTCATTTGCGAGTATAAATACCTGACTTCCTCAAAAATCTATAAAAATGTCAATTCTTTTGACTGATATCAAAAAAGCTTGTCAATATCAGACCAAACATGAAAAAATACAATCCAATTAAAAAAAAAGCTTAGTGATACTAAGAATAGTCTACGTTTCTATATCACCAATCTATCACAACTAAACATAGAGGATAAAACTAACAATATGTAGAATCAAAGTTATGTCATCCAAAAGACTAGATCGATTCTGATTAATTCAAATTCCATCCATCCATTGTTGTGAATGTTTTGTATGACACAACAAAGTAATCCGTCAGATAAAAAATATAGACTCCCAGTTATTCACGTTTTTATTATGCCTAGTAGCTCAATAATTGTAATTTATATCTGTCGTAAAAACATGCAAAGAGCCTTCGTACGAACTTGTCTTGTGTTAGAATTTAAAAAGAGAATGCTGTAAAAAGAAAACTGAGGCAAAGATTATTTGTGATCGCAATAAATTTCTCAAAGCGTAACGGAGTTCGCTTGAAGCGCTTTGCTAGATCCCTTTAAATTGCTTTTTTGGTCTTACGGACAATTAAATCAAAGCATTTTTAAACTGGATAGAAAGTTGGCGTATTTGCTTACGTTTAAAGTGGAATATATGGGCCGTGGTGGCCATTACTGTAACAAACGCGGTTCGTTAGCGCTGGCTGTAGTCTGGATTGTGTTCGCTCAAATTAGTTCGGATTAGCCCGTCAACAAATGCATTTTATTGTCTGAATACTTATTATAATAATGGCTGTTTGGGAAATTCATGACTAGGATTAACATATTCTTTATGAATGAGCCCTCATTCATAAAAAATATGTTAATCCGAGTTTAGGGTTTAAAGCCTAAGCTTATGCTGTCTTTATTAGTCTTTATTAGCATTAATCTCAACTCAAATCTGTCCGGTTTGTTAGTAAACTATCAGATTTGAACATAGACCACCGGTTGAGCACCGTTTTATTTCTCTGAACTGACCTACATCCTAGTATCTACATCTTGCCCGTTACTGAGTAAAATACTTTGTAGTTAGAACTGAGAGGGTATAATTATTCCAAACAATTTAATTGAAATTCAATGGTCATTGAAAACCTTACTACATTACAATGCGATATTTTCAGTGTTCACGTCACTTATACTTTTTTGAGAGCATTCTCTACTTCAAAGCCAATATATCACAAAAACAAAACGCTCCTTAACAGTTGTTTATGCCAACAAAAGGTTTGGTTTATTATGTTTTTTAAATTCGTAAATTAAGTAGTTCCCAAGCGTTTAAGTTGACCAAGACAATAATAGAACTAGAAGAACTAATAGACTCGTCCGAAATCCAATGTGAGTGCGGTGGTTTCCAAAAATGAGCTGGTGTCCATTTATAACACAACCTTCTGTGTCCATCATCATCTGTTTAGCCTTTTCCCAACTATGTTGGGAAAAGGCAAAACAGTTCAGTTCAGTTCAGTTCAGTTCAGTCTAACCGGACGCTGCTGAATACCAGTATTTTACATTGAGCGACTGCCTATGTGACCTCCGCGACTCATTAAATGGTTAATGCATTACACATTGGTGAGACTAGTTGTCAAACTTTTGGTCTTCTTATCACCCATAAAACTTCAAAGGTTTACAAATGACTTGCAAATGCTATATGGAACAGATATACTGTTCCATACAATTTTAATTTTTCTTCATTTATAATTATATTTTTTATTAATTCAATTATATTTTATTATCTCGTTTATTCATTTTTCTTACTTACTAATTACATTTTAAATATTTTTACCAACAAAAATTTAATAATATTATTTAATAATATTATAATTTTTTTCCATCAACGTTATCTCTGATCTGAGACCCTCTGGTCTTACGAAGAAGCTCAGTCAGCGAGTAACTTTGACTGAATGCTAATGTAGACATATTGCCCTGCCATTGGGCAAGTTGCCATCAACAATACGAGGCGTTGAAGGAAGTATCCATCGCTATTATAATAATGACTATTACGTATGTAAGTTCTCGAGTGGACTGTTTTATAGCCACATGGCCTGTTAGACTTATTAATGGCTTTAATTGACTTTTATGACTGGTTCGCTTTGGTTGATTAGGAGTTAAGATTTTTCGGTGTATATTTATATTTAACATAACATCACGCCTGTAAACCCCAAAGGGTTACGCAGAGGTGGAAATAATAGTACACCCACATTTCACCAGTTTTGTTTGAGTTCCATGTCGTACTTTCAAACTTTATGTATTCGGTACGTCGATATTTTAAACTTCGAAGTTCAGTAATACAGTTGGGGCTATTTTTTATTTTCAAAGAGAGTTTATTTCAAAGAATATTTACATTATTTACAAAGTACAAGTCTATAATAGTAATAAAAATATGTACAAGTATCAAAACAGTTACAGGGCGTCAAAAAATTCGTCTACATCGCTGTCAACAGGAAAAGTGCCCAGAAGGCTGGCATCATTGCCACGTTGGATGGCAATGCTGATTTTTTAGCCAAAAAATAGGCCCGCCTTCTGGTCACGTGAAGAGTCGACCAACCGCTTGGCGATTTCCCAAAATGTTAGGTGGGCACTCGAACGCCCTAGCCCCAGTGTTATAACCCCAAACGGCTCAAACACATAACTACCAATTAAATTATTGTATTTGCGTCGTTTGAGGTTTTCAGCAGCTGCAGCAGCCGCCCCAGCTCACTGTGCTAGGAAGATGGGATGGCGCAATGGTGTCGACGCAAGTTGCATCCCACACCAAAGGCCTACCCAACTTCCATAGCATTATGGTCATACCATCTGGTCTTTTTCCATCGACGCGTGCCAAGCCATTGGGTTCAATTTTTTTAATTGAATTCTTAATACTTCTAATATGTTATTCCATTGATAATGCCAAGGATAACGAGCCAGGAGTCTTGTACTAGGTCCCAGGTCGAGAAAATTGTAATTGGGTTTTTCCCTAAGGAATCCCTCAGAAGCAGTTCAGAATCTAGATTTGTACCCGTTTGGTGGCAATAGGTTTGCCGCCTAATAAACATAATTGACTAAATGTGTATGTACCGTATCCCTCTGCTTACTCCCACGGGAAATACAGTGTAACGATAGTTAATTATACATAAATGCGACTAGGTAAAGTCCAAACAAAAACAACTGCAAACGGGAAAGTTGTATACGTATATTAGTTTAGGAGACTCCACAAATAGAGGCAGTGGCACACGCAACAATGTAGCATAAATTAATTAAACGACCGACGTTCCAAATAAAAATAACACGAAAAACTCGGGTGCGGTCCCCACGATACCTAATGCAAAAGTACTTTAGAAAAGTATTTTAATTTTCAATACAGTTCATTTTCTATTCGTTACTTTATGTGGGGCAGTTCCATAGGGAATTGAAAGGAGATAGAGGTGTCTTTACCCTTTATTTTGAAAGCAAATGGACTGTTGTTCCTGTCTTACTCCAATAAGTAAATGGCAACCTTTTCTATTCACAGATTGGGTTGTGAAAAACAACTGATTTTGAGATTTCAAACTGTGTGGAAGTTAAAAATAGCAACTTTACAGGAGAGCGAAAAAACCTGCATAATAATACTTAGGTAATGGTACGCACGGCAGCCAATCAAGCTATGCTAAACCAAATTAAGCTGATCTCTCATCGTACGGGAATCTCATACAAAGCAAAGTCAGGTTATACTGGTTATGTACAGCTTGATGTGCTGCCGTGTGTACAATACCATTTCATAATTTGTGTTGACTTCAAATTAGATAGAGATGTTGCTTGTTTCTGATTGGCTGAAACAACGCGTCTTCCTATTTTCTAGCAAACGGCATCTAATTGTCAAAACCGCTAAAGATTTACTGACTTGGTGTGAACTTCAATGATGATATGGCTAGCGAGAGGGTGACTACTCGTATAACGGCCAATAGTGGAGTAGGCAACACCATATAAACAAAAAAAAAAAACAAAAAACATATGCTGCGCTGACCCTGAATAAACTGGAGAAAGGCAGGAGAATCCGCCACTCATATTTATATCGCAGTCAAATTGTTACCAGAGAACTAGTTAGCTATTAAATTCACTGTAACCTCTTATTCAAATGGCAGTTTTACTCATCTTATTAATAGCTTTCAATTTGACTGACCACGCGCTCATCATGAAAGCTTTTCTCAAGTAAAGATCTGTTGTCACCTCTCTTTGTATTATATGCTCTGTGGTCAGTAAAAATCGGGCTAACGATTTGAATTTAGAGCGTATGTTTCAAGGATAATGGTATTCTGAAAGGAACCAGTGGAACTGACATTTATTTATGTGTCAAACTGCGAGACTCGAGTTTGGAAGAATATTATGTATGTGCGCCTATGGGCACCAAGTTTCTTTTGTATATTCGGCCAGTTATTTTTTTGTTAAAAGTTTTTGAATCAGGATATATTAGTCATGAACGAAAAAGAAAAAGATGTCGTTATTAATAAGCTGGTAATTTACGTTTTTTTGTTATTTCTTTGAAAATTTGGTACCAAGTTAGTATTGCAACAAGCCATAACACGGAAGGTACGAATACACGTTAACCACCTAAGATTGGGTCTACTAAATGAATTAATAACTTAAATAAACAATGGAAGCGAAGGAGAAACTGTGGAACGCACCAACAAATATTTACTCCGAAAATCGAACCGACCTTGGTATTAATATTGCGAGCAGTTTGTAAATCATTCTATAGTTATGGACAAACTTTAAACTATTGACGAAGCTAATGAAAAGGCGGGTAAGCTCAAGTTCTCAACAATCAATTCTCGTCGTCAGTCTAATTGTTAACAAGGCAATATTCGATTGTCGAGGACAGAACAACTCGATGCTAAAGAGAATGGCCACTTTCATTCCGAGCACTTGGAAAATATAGTTCGAAGCAAAAGAGGATGCCTGCGGTCATTGTAACTCACGTGGAAATACTCGTTTTCGTATTCAATACCGAAAATCGCATTTCCGTAAGGGCGGTTACTATGAAAGTACGGACATGGCCACAGAATAGATACTTACAGAAGTCTCATCATGTAAAGTTATAGTTGCTATGACAGGCAGTCGTTCCTTGTAAAATTACTGGTAGTCAGCTGTATGCGGTTAGACTGGAAGCCGTCCCCAACATAGTTGGGGAAAAAGTCTAGGCAGATGATGATGAGTTACTATGATAGGCAAAAAATAGCGTCATGTCATACCTTTTTACAGCATACCTAGTCACAGTGACCTCCGATCACCGACGACGCCATGGAAGTAGTGAAGTTGACAGCGATACGAAGAAATATACTAGCACTTGGCAAACTCGTTTATGTGGTGTTTATTAACCCACATTTTGTGAGAAAAATATAATCGAATGTATGTTCTTCCTAGCTTATACCCGCGGCTTCGTCCGCGTGGAGTTCGGTAATTGTCCCACGGGATCATACTACCGGGATAAAAAGTATCCTATGTATCCAGGTTATAAAATATCAGTTCTGGTGATCTGCTTTACAGGTTTACCAGCGCTGTGCTGTGGGCCCCCATAGCACAGCATCATGCTGAGTGGTAACCTGCTTGTCGCAGTCACGACGTGCAAGCTGTTAACTTTTTTCTGGCCTTTGTATTTATAATATTTGATACGCGTTGTATGATTATTGTTATTTTTTTGTATGCACGTCATGTCCCTGCGACAAATAAATATTTTTCTTTTCTTTTTCTTTATGTATACCTATTGCAGGCACCAATCTCTCACAAACGTGTGTACCTTAATACTAAGCGGTATTTATTAAGCCATGGTTTATGAAGAGATATTATATGATTTTGAATTAGAGTAAGAGTAACAATGATCCATCCATCCTCACAAACTTTCGCATTTATAATAAGATAATAAAAAAAAGAATATATTGATGAGTCTTCTGTATTAATATTTTCAAGCGGCATTACGGTCCAGCGATTAGTTGCGGCGATAAATCCGGCGTTGGAGTGTTGCGAATTGTGATTCAGTTCCCTCTAACTAACTGGCGAAACGGTTGTTGTGGTCATAGATGGACACAAGTCTAATGAGTACACTGGGACTTTAGTTTTGTGCCTACTCCGTGGTTGCTCGCTTATTAATGATGGGTTCGTTCGATCGTCTTTTATTTTAGGAGATGTGTCGTTTGTTGCGGTTCGTGTTGTGGTTTTTCACTTGAAAATGAAATACCTTTGAAATTGGATTAACTATTCTGCCTTTCAGAGGGTACCGTATCGGTTTGCAGGTTTTGTTTCGCTTGGGTTTTGTAAATTCAAGAAGATTGAGTGTTGGGGGCTCAGGTAGACACATTTTATAGAGGGAATCGTGGGCGTATATTGATTACTTAGTTTAAACAACGGCAATACTATCATAATGTAAGAATATACAGGGTAAAAGGGACACCGACGCACAAATGGTTAACTACATAGAATTTTTAAATCAGAAATTTAAAAAGGCAGCTCTTCCATAAATTTTGAACTTGTAGGGTAACTGCTGATTTTTTAAAATTACCGATTAACTTATTCGTATCTTTATATTAAAAAAAAATATTTGTGGGGGATCAGAAGGATGTACGGAATACGTGGTAACCGTTTTTGCGTCCCTTCCACTCAGTATTGTAAGAATCCACAACAAACCATAATAATTCTAGCATTTCAGCAAGTCATCCCCAAAAAATGTATTTCATCTCCGCACAATAACCATTGCTGTAATCCTTCACCACATTCCATCAAGCTACCTTTCCTACAAAACGACCCTTAGGCAATTCAAGAAGAAAATAAATCACCTTTGGTCCTAGCCTGACTAGTTTATTCCTCTCAACCGTTGTCCCCGAAAAGGGAAGCTCAATTTATCTCCTCGCCAGTACAAATTACCAACGGGAACAGCTATATGGAGCGGGTTGAAACTGTTTGAGAAATGTTGTCATACGGACATTTTGTGAAGCCGCCATTTGACAAGGCGCTTATTCTTTCTTGTATGGCGACGGGTACGGGCGTTCATTTGTTTTTGTTGTAGTGTCAATTTAGTTTTTTTGTGTTGTGGACTTGAAGTATGACGGGTATGGTTTTATGTCTTTATCAGTCTGTGGTGTTTTAACCGCCTCGTAGACTTTTTATGGCTGGTATTTTTTGTCTTGGATTTTTGAATATTTGTTGTGTATGTTTATCCTGATTAATATCGATTTCATAAGTTACATTTTATTGTTATTATGATTAAAAGGCCGGCCAAGTGCGAGTTGGACTCGCGTACCGAAAGTTCTGCATGAACTTGTAGGTACTTTGTTATTAAACTACATATTTACGGTTTTCAGATTTTTCCTTTACATGTGCTGTAAGACATTGCTTTTTGACAAATTTCATGATTCCAGGTCAACGGGAAGTACCTATAGGGAACTTCCCGTTGACGAGGTTTTGATTCCCTCGTGAAATCGTAAAATATGTGACATAAACTGTCCTATCTTTTGATCGCGTTGACTTACAAGTTTGATTTTTTCACTGCTCTAAGGGGTAGCAGACTCGAGTATTTGGTATTATTTTCAGTTTGATACCTCCACGCGTTCCTGAGTAAAAGGGTCTTGACAGACGGACAACAAAGTGATCCTAAAAGGGTTCCGTTTTTGCCAATTGGGGTACGGAACTCTAAAAACATGTCATTTCAAAGGAAAATTAGTTTTTTTTTCATCCTTTTCGGTAGCTCATATCGATTCAATACATTATTTCCTTTTCAATCATCATTATCTCTGATAGAATGTCGTTTTATCAAAGCCCTCAGCTCTAAACAAATTCTGAATCCAATCTTCAGTGTCTTGACCTTTGGCTAAATAGTGACGTTCCAAGGAGGCTGTCACAGGCTTGATTTATTTATAACCAGCATTTAGTGCGGTTTGAAGGAATTAAATTTAAATTTAGAACCTCAATTACTCTGATTGCTGGTCAAGTACTAACTGAACTGGGAGATAAATGACTACAGTCGTTTCACAGCTGCAATCAAACAACGACCTTATGTAATCAGAAATAAAGATCACAGTAATGGAAATAAATCAGTGACAACAACCCAAAATTAACCTTATTTGAAAATCAAAGTTAAAATAACTGTAGGTATAACAATTTCTAATCAAATAAATTGTTCGATTTGATGGAGGTTGGTTCTTGATTGGATGAAGTGTGAATGAGATTAGTTGGCAACTTTGTGTGTTATAAATTATATTCCAGGATAAGATATGGATAAAAGGAATATTGATCTTCTTCTGCATTTAGTGGGCCATCAACTCCAAATATTTCTTCTAGTCCTTAGCGAAGTGTAACAGCTTAACAGCTGTCTAGTCCATTCGCGAATGTTTCTCTACCAAGATTTTTTTCTGGGTACCGGTATACTGAAAATTGTTACAACATAATTCCTGCAAACGTATATAATCATCATCATCATTCTCTTGCCCTTGTCTCAATTTCTTTGGGGTCGGCGCAGCAAGTCTCCCTCTTCTATATTTCTATTACTCGTCATCGTCACCAGACACTTCTATTCTTGCCATATCATCCTTCAGACAGTCTATCCATCGTTTCTTTGGTCTTCCTCTACTCTTATTCCTATCCACGTTCATACTCAAAACAAATTCACGCGAACGTATTTAAAAAGAAAAATTGTATTTGGGAGACGTCACATACGTAAGAATTGAATAGCCTTCACCATGTAAAAGCGACGACGACGCTAAGAATATTTTTACAGCTTCCTAAGCGATTGGTTCGAAAATATTTTTGTTTCGTACCGTTTTTCCCGAAACTCGTCCTTGAGGACGAATCAGTAGAAAAAACCTCTCTAATCCCGAAGTAAGATACTTAATACGCTTTCCAATATCTTTCATCGCAAACATTCGTATTTACAGTTACTCTGTTCACGGTATTGTCTTCCTTATTGCTATTTAAACAAAAAGGTCTATTGTTACCAAATGTCCTTCCCAGATTACATTCCAGTTGTTCTTCCCGACCTAAATACCGCTTGAACAAAGAACTATGGAACAGATCAATGTAAGCGTGCTTGAAAAGTTACTAATGGCTATTATCGTGTAAAACAGATTTAAACTTCACTTAGGGCGCAAAGTAAAGTAATACTTTATTAAACGTGACTGTACCGAAATTGCTTCGGAAGTTTCAAGAACGGTGGTGACTGTATCGTGCGGTAGATGACCGCATTCTCTCTGCGACTGTCCTGATTGCTGATTTCAATGAAAATTACGGGCACTCGGTTTGAGCTTGTTTCTGACCAGTACTTATCTACTTTAGCGCAGTGTTGCGATCATCGTTCGAAATTCAATATTGCTCTAATTCGAAATTCCAAGGAGAATTTCGAATTAGAGCAATTTTGTGACAGAACTTATACAACATTAGTTTTAGTATATGCGAAACGTGATACACGTGTCTAGTATTTTGATGTAAAGAATCTATGTACAAAATTTCAAAACTGTATCATGAAAAATCACAAAGTTATAAGCTTGTTCTGTTATCTAGTTGTCCGCACAAAATCGTGTTCACCACGCAGCGCGCGCCTCTAGCGTCGTCTTGAGCTCATTAATAATAATAATTTGGCAGTAGGTACCTAAATTATTGCGATCGGTACTTAAAGTCGCTCGGTGTCCAACTTTTAACTTTTTTAAATATTTTTGGGAAAAAAATAACATGGTTTAAAAATTATTGGAATCGATTCAGTTACTTATTCTGAACAAACTATATTCAGGTTTCGTATATACTAAAAATAATGTTGTATAGAGAGAAGGTCGTGGCTAAATAATAACAGCCGCTCGGGTCGGTCTTTAGGTTAAGCCGTGCTTGCCTAGGTTGGTCTGTGGATGGGTGACCACCCATTACATACCGAGTTTCCTCCGTGCCTCGTGCCACGGTCTTTGGTCCCGGGTGTCATTTGTGGATCTTTGACAGTCGTCAGAGGGCCAAAAAGTCTGATAACCAGTCTTACCAAGGGGTATCGTATTACCCAGTACTTACTGGGTTGTGGAGATCAGATAGGCAGTCGCTCCATGTAAAATACTGGTATTCAGCTACATCCGGTTAGACTGGAAGCCGACCCCAACATAGTTGGGAAAAGGCTAGGCAGATGATGTGACAGAACTTATACTGTCACTTACGGGATATCTTCCGTGATTGTTCATTATTTTTAGCTCCCGATATTTCGACGCTGTTCCAAGAGCCATGACCGCGGGGTTGTGCTAGATTTAGGAAGTGTCACCTTAATGAGCCTGTTCAGTTTCTGTCTCTCATTCGACTTTGAGTAGAGCTCAATTCTGTTAAGAGAAAGGTTTCATTAACTTTGGATCGAGGTCTATTTAATACACACAACATAACATCACGCCTGTAATCCCAGAAGGGTTAGGCAGAGGTGTTCTTAATAGAGCACCCACATTTAACCAGTTATGTTTTAAGTCCTATGTAATAGGAAGCCGTCAGTCAGACACAAATCGGAACTCCGTGGCTGCTATAAGACTTCGAGCGACCCGACTATCGAACCCTGGACGACATGCTCAGCAGTCGCGCTTGCGACCACTCGATCAACGAGAAACAATAAACTTACGTATAAAACTGTAACTTCTCAAAAAATCCCTTTTAAATATAAAGTTGTCGTGTCTACCAAATCCTTTCAGAATAACAATTTAGCAAACACCCCATTCGTTCAGAAAAACACGATTCAAAACAAAATTGTAACATTTCAAAACAACATCTTTCAGCAACTTGTGCGAAAAACTTTCTCTAAAGCTATTTACAGACTCAACGTATCTGCAAAAATAAAGAGGTCGTTGAACTTTCTCGGTTGTAATATATTTTCTCGTGTTTCGCTGAAAATAGTACCATAACCCGTTCGTTGATTTGAAAATAATATTTTGTGTATTTCACATTGCATATGGATTCTTTGATTTCGTTGCTTTGCATCTTATTACAAGATAAGATGCAAAGCTTAAGTTAGTACTGTGCTATAAAGGATGTAAATAGACTTTTAACATAACCGAAAGTCACTTGTTCGCCCCGTCTTTGTGATCATTTTTTTGTTCTGGACCATACCTGGGAACCTTCTAGTTACGGAGATATTATGGGTTAAAGTTCCAACTTTTTCACAAGATTTTTTTAAAATACATGTTTTTAATGTAAGATTTTTACTTTACACACCTCGACGACTCCCGTACTATTCAATCCATCCATCAGCACAATGCTTTGAGTGCTTTCCATCGAGTCCTACCGTAAAACATGACTTATCACCCCAAAAAAAAAAGTCAATTCCCAGTAATCATTTTTGCGTAAAGTTTGATGTACAGAATGCTTGGTTGACGGCTATGTGAAGGGTCTGTTTACACTCTGTATATCAAGTAACTATTATTTTCTTATATTGTATGTACAGACGCCAGTACATAAAGCCACTACAATCTGTCAAATTTCTTTAATAGATTTTCAAATTTATCGCTAAAGCATTAGGTTCAAGGATGATTAGGAAAATTTATCAGTTTCGGGTAGCTTGATGTGCTGGCGTCTGTACATAAACATAACTAGTGAAATATGAGCAAACTTCTCAACTAGGCACAGGTGTTCACCTCTGCCTAACATTCAAGGTAGACAGACATAGACAGGTTTTCATGTTATCCATACAAATAAATAAAATTGAAGTGTCTGTTTGTAATTTCAAAACAACAACAGCGCTTCACCGAATGCATATAAAAGTATATATTGTAGTTACTAGTAACAAAAAAAAAAAATTGTCTTTCCTTCAGTCTAGTCTGCTTGTTCCGGCTAATCTCCGAAACGACTGGACCGATTTTGATGATACTTTTACTGGCAGATAACTGATATAGTTACTTAGGCTACTGTTATTTTAGAAAAAAGTTTAGGGTTACTTTAAAACCCTTGAAATTGTTACCAAAATCCGATTAAAAAAGGGAAGAAATATTTTTTATATTATTATAAAAATATTTCGCGAGTAATTATTTACTCTCGGACGAAGTCGCGGGCAACAGTTAGTAAATAATATAAGGCTTTAGTGCTATATTAAGGTAACCTTATATGTTGTCAAGAGATAATCTGGCTAGCGTGGAAAGTGTCGGGTACGCTTATAAGGGTATTGATTAACCTTGACAAATATTCAGCTCAGTGTCAAAGGCTAAGTAAGAAGTCTAGTTAAAGTGAAAATTCGTCATGAAGTTTTCTCTTCTGGTTATTTATACAACCTATTAAATGTGGTTTGATTTTAACTTAGGCCCCATTTTTCAATAGATTCCGATAAGTTTTAGCTCAAGAATAAACACGGTAGGTTGACAGCTTTTGTATGGAAGTTATGTCAAAATAACGTCAATTTTTCAGATAAAAGTTAATGGTATCTATCTTGCAATATACAGATGTCTATTAAAAATCAGTCCTTAATAACATACAAGGTGTAAACGGACCCTTCACGAAGCCGTCAACTAAGCATTCAGTACAACAAACTAAGTTACTCTACGCAAATATTATTGCTGGGAAACGACTTTTTTTTGGGGTGAAAAATCACATTTTGCTGTAGGACTCAATGTAATGCAGTCAAAACACTGTGCTGATGGCTGCATTGAATAGTACGGGAGTCGTGGAGGAATTTAAAGTAAAGTTACAACATTAAAACTTGTATTCAAAAAAATACTTATGTAAAAGTTGGAACTTTGCCCCTAATATCTCCGTAGCCAGAAGGTTCTCAGGTATGGTCTAGAACAAAAAACGATCGTAATGATGGAGAGAACAAGTACCTTTCGGCTTCGTTAACGATATTTTATACCCATTATTAACTACATAATATATGTAGGTCACACCCTACAAGGAATCACACAATATTTTCACTGAGCCTTGATATCTTTCCATCCTACCCCTGCATACTGCTATAGACCAGACCACCTCACAAAGGCGTTTAACCCTTTCGCTCCCAAAACAAAAAAGCACGTCGGCAAACAAGCCCCACGTACAATTGGACACCCATAAATCCTTATTAGCTCAGTGATAGTTAGTAGATAGATTCACTCCAACGATTTTCAGGGTCCATCGCGTAAGCCTGGCGGGAAACAGCGATTAAATCCGGCTGGCCGCTCGTGTTGTGAAGTGGCTGAAATTACCCCACTCTCCCCTTTGTATGAACGTTTAGGGGGTGTTTAGTAAATAGTGGGCACATTGATTGGGATTTGTACCCTGTTTGCAGAGTGAACTGGGGGTTATAGTTGTCGTGGTTATGCCTTATTAGTTATTCGGTGTTTGCTTGCTAGTGATTTAAAGCTGTGAGCTGAAACCAACTGCTATGGAGGGATTTAAATGAGGACTTTTGCATAAATTGACGCTGTGTCTGGTAGGAGGGTTGTATGGTAATACATTATACTCCGAGCGAGCAGAAAAAATATCGTAATTGGTGTTTCTTTTTAAAATGATAGCTGCCTGTTTATTTTTATGTCTTCGTTCAAAATTTTGTGTCTCTATTAACTCATGATTCCCATTAATATTAAGGCTATTATCTCATCTAAATTAAAGTCAACTAGCGACCCGCCCCGGCTTCGCACGGGTGCTATATAAATATTATTATAAACCTTCCTCTTGGATCACTCTATTTATTGCTGTAGCCTGCATTAAAATCCGTTGCGTAGTTTAAAAGATCTAAGCGTACAAACAGCGGAAGTGACTTTGGTTTATACTATGTAAAGATAAAAATCCAAGTGAGCCAAGATATACATCACTTAATAGCAATCAAAGAGTAGAAAGCAGTAGAAACAAAACAATAGCAGCATACAGGATTTTATTTCTTGTTTCAACATATTTTTTTTCGATAAACAAACAACAAGCCCACTTAGCACTACATCAACCCACGCCATTAACTCAAGACAACTATATCAGTCATTCACACAATTAGCCAATAAAGTACAGCGTTAGATAGCCAATAGATTGTACTTATTTAGTAGTGAAAGCTACCAAAAATAATCAAAAAACAATCCTTCTATGCGATCGGGTAATAATTAATAGCATCATCTGCCTAGCCTTTTCACAACTATGTTAAGGTCGGCTTCCAGTCTAACCGGATGCAGCAGAATACCAGTATTTTACATGGAGCTAATGCCTATCTGACCTCCACAACTCAGTTAGTACTAGATAATACGATACTCCTTGGTGACTGGTTGTCAGACTTTTTGGGCCACTGACTACTTGTAAAATCTACAAATGACAGCCGGGACCAACTGCTTAACGTGCTTTCCGAGGCACGAAGCAAACTCGGTATGTAATAGGTGGTCATCTATCCACAGACCAACCTAGGCAAGCACGGCGTAACCTAAAGATCGATCAGAGCGGCTGTTATTTAGCCACGATCGGGTAAAAATAACGTCGTTCAAAAACGATTTAAAACGAACGAAAAGATTAAACGGCTTTCAGATGATGCAAATATGTTTTTATTTTTATAAATTACACAAGATTGCTGGTGGTAGCCTGAAATTTGGATTTGTGTTTAGTTTGTGCCCTTCGGATCATCCTATATTATATGTGCCGCAATGTCAATGTAGGTATTACTTACAGGTACAGCTCTGCCTATCCACTGGAGACTATGATTATGAAATGTAGCAATTTAGTAGGATGCATCACAAAACAAACAGCAGAGAACACTTCTAAAACCATTAAGAGTCGGTCACACAATCCTCACACTGTCAAGTCGTCCTAGACATCAGTAAACACAATCAGACGATAAAGTACAGCGCTTATTACCCGACAAATACTTATTTACTAGTATGATAGCTACCAAGAATAATCGAAAACCATAACCCTTATTAGAGGGCGTTCAAATACACCACTACTTTTTAATTAGTACAAATACTTAAAGGGCTTATTAGAGAAGGTCTTGTTATTATATATGTAAAGTCTCAATAAATAATATTCAGAAACAGCAAAGTTATAAGCGTTTGTTTATATCTCAAAATGTCACTCAATTTATGGAAATATAGTTTGCCGGGACCTATGAATGGCGACAGGAATGGAAAAGCACTGCGCGTAGTATTTTCTAGTGGTATTTGTTACAAATGATTGATTCAGTTATGACAAATTTTCGTGGACATTTATGGGATTTTGTTTTTTTGACTTTTGATTACACAAATATGATCAGTAACGGGTACGGATAGAGTTCCATTTTTTTTGTACTAATTTAAAAATAGTGGTGTATAATTTCGTTTAAAACCTGTGTCTTAGTTGCAGAATTATTTAACCAGATTGAAAGACTTTCAGATGATGCTAACATACAACATCATTTAACATCGCCTGTAGCCCAGATGTGTACTCTGTTAATGGCATTAGGATCACCGTCTATAACATGAGCCACAATACGTAAAGGTACAGCTCCGCTTAACCATTGGGGACCATGATTGTGATATGTAAGAATTTGAACCTGCATCGCAAAACAAACAGCAGAGAACATTTCTAAAACAAGTTAAAGTAATAAGTTTAAGTAAAATTACTTATGCAAACATTTTCATGCAATAGACAAGAATTTAAACGAACTTATAACCGTCAAAGAGATCAAAGCTAAGAATTCAAACTTTTGACAGTTCTAACTTCAAGCAATTACTAAACTACTCAAGTAAACACTTTGACTTGTTTATAGATAAGGATGTGAGTCTATCACACAATCCCACATCAAAACACTATGAAGTGGTCCTAGACAACGACATCAGTAATTCACACAATTAGCCGCAGATAAAGTACAGCGCTAGTTAGCCGATAGATCTACTCAAATGGATTTCAGGCTCTGTCGCGTAATCCTGTCGAGGGCGCACCGATTATCTCCGGCCGGCTACCCCCGTACGGAAGTGACAGCCGCAGTAGATTACCCCGAACTGTCTGTGTGTAAACAATTGGGCGTTTTTTGTCATTGAAACCATGACTTGTGTGAAAAATTGTCTGTTTGCTAGATATTTTTATCAAAGACGAATTAATTTTGAATATGGTTATGAAGTTAAGGTTGACAAATTAACAGTAGTGTCACATTAATTGCAGCGTTTTTAACACAGTTCATCTAATTCAGTGAACTTCTCTGAACTATCAAGTGGTCTTTTAAGGTGGACGCGCCAGGGTTAGGCTCCATGTTTTTTGCAATTTGCCCGTCAGTGTCAGGTTGTATGTTGATTAAAATATGATTCACGACCGTAACAAATATGGCTTTACAGAGTGTTATAATCATCAATATCATTAATACAACCCTCTAAGTTCATTTAACTCTATTGAATGAATTTTTCAAAAAAATGTCATTAGAATAGCATATTTAAATATTTTTATTAACAAAAATTAAAAAAAAAACATTTAAAAATTTTGAAAATAGTAGCCCACCGGTTTCGGGAACAAGGCCCGAGCTACCGGTGGTCAGGGCTCTTGAGATAGGAACCTCCTCACAATTCGCGCCGTGTCCAGAAGTACTGCTTTCTGAATCAAGCCCTTGATCCAGCTGCCAAGCGAGAACCTCCTCAGCCTATTATTGATTATTGTGATTATAATACAGCAGGTTTACACAATGAGCAATTTTAAAATAATTATTCAATTTACTAAAATTACACTGCCTAACTTAAATGAAGCTACGACAGTTTATATCGGTCTGGTGTTGACGAAATCACGCTAATCAGGTCCTATCAGTTCCTCCCACACGGAAGTGACATTGTCGGCGGATTACCCGGCTTACCCAATCGTGTAAACAACACAGTTCATCAGTGTGACAGCGACCGTTTTTTGTTTATCCTGACGTCATGACGGGTGTAAGCTTTCAATTACCGAGTATTGTGATCAAGTGGTCCAATTAAAACCAGCCAAATGCGAGTTGGACGCGCACAGGAAGGGTAATAATCTGATTTCAGATTATCATATAGATATTCAGATTTTCTTAAAAACACCGAAAAAACAAGTTTCATATTATGAGGACCACGTTTATTTGACACACAGTCAGTGAAATTTTTTAGGTGTCTGACTATGATGGTTCCAAAGATACAGACCTGTGATAGACAGACGAACAGACAGCGAAGCCTTTGTAATTAAGTCCTGTTGGGTACGAAACCCTAAAACCTACGTAAATGTCAACGATTCAAAAAAAAAATTAAATAGCTTTTACCTGTGTCTTCATTTGTATATTCAACTTTAAACGGATTGGTTAGAAACGATATCAAACGGATGGGCAAGGAAGACCAGTGTGTGCTGCGCAGTGAGCTAAAAATATTCATCAAAGGTGTTCTATTGGTCCAGCTCTCTAAACTTTAGTCCAAAGAGATTTAAAAGACTTATACTAGTAGAGTGGACATTGGGAATATTTTCATACTAAATTGTTGATCCCAAACGTTTTGAATTTTGACACACGAATAATAATTTAACTAGACAGAATGATTTGTTACTAAGTAGTAACAAGTATTGGACTGCGATTTTCTTCATCTTGTCCCGTCTATCGCTCGTAAATATTTGAATGTCTTTGAAAGCAAAGTCAAACAAATAAAAAGCGAGCGAATTCATATCAGTCTCATATATACAACATTATTTTTGATATATGCGAAACCTGAATATAGTTTGTACAGAATAAGTAACCGAATTGATTCCAATATTTTTTAAACCATGTTATATTTTATCCCAAAAATATTGAAACAAGAGTACAAGTTGGGCACCGAACGACACTAAGTACCTATCGCAATTATTTAGGTACCTACTGCCAAATTATTATTATCAATGAGCTCAAGACGACGCTGGAGGCGCGCGCGCGGCTGCGCCGCGTGGTGACCGCGTTTTTGTGCGGACAACCAGGTAACAGAACAAGCCTATAACTTTGTGATTTTTCATGATACAGTTTTGAAATTTTGGACATAGATTCATTACATAAAATACTAGACACGTATTTCAGGTTTCGCATATAGTAAAACTAATTTTGTATATATATTTTATATTTGATATGTGTGTGTGTGTGTGTTTTTCAGTCTTAAGGCAGGTTCACACTCATTACAATTACATCAAGCCATAGCGCATCGGTTGTGACGGTTGTGGCGGTGTTGTATGAGGAATTGGAGTTGCACTGTGGTCTGCCCAAATGAGCGTCATCTATAGGCTAATTTGGAGGCTAAATGTCCCAAGAAGGGCTTTGAAAATAGAAGGTCTAAGTTCCATTCTCATTTTGAAATTGAGGGTTCCTATTACAAAAAAATCTGTACTAAACCGTTTGGAATTTTATCTGCGTACCAATGTGCTTATCAAGCTGCCCCTTCGGCCTTCAGGGTCATGAATGACGTATGTAACATGACGTTTGGTACATTCCACTCGAGTGATTTTTAGGTTCTGCCGATTAGGTTCGGGTGGCCGCTTGCAAGTTGTTACCCCAATCTCCTCTGTCCAAAGGATTCTGGTCCTTATGGGTTTGTAGGTGCGTAAAAGTTTGGAAAGGAATCGTAAATCATCACGAACATTGGTAGGCGTAACGTGTCGAATGATATATGTATAGGTAGTACAACTTTGACCTACGATGGGCTTAGAACGAACACGAAATAAGCGGAACGTAAATTCGAATAATTTTTGAGCTGGAAATATTTTTTTCGCCCATCACATTTATTCAGTTTGAATACTTTAAATCTTATCTAGATTGTGTCATCTTTTGTGCTTGTCGTATTTTAAACTAAAATAGTGAGGTACTTACTAAAACTTACTTACTTACTTTTCAATCTTCAGGTTAAGCCGCTCTTGCCTAGGTTGGTCCGTGGATGGGTGATCACCCGCTACTTATTGAGTTTCCTACGTGCCTCGGAAAGCACGTTAAGCCACTGGTCCCAGCTGTCATTTGTAGTCAGGTGCCCGAAAGTCTGACAACTTACCAAGTGATATCGTGTTTCCCAGTACTAGCTGAGTTGTAGAGGTCAGATAGGCAGTCGCCCCATGTAAAATACTGATATTCAGCTGCATCGGGCGAGACTGGAAGCCGACCCCAACATAGTTGGGAAAAGGCTAGGCAGATGATGATGAGTTAGGTACTTACTAAATAATTTAAGAAATTATGTATTTTCTTTTAAAAAATATAGCGAATTTACGTTATTTTTCTTCGCTCGATCGTGATCAAGATTGGCCCACAGCTGTTACGGTTGCAACACATTCACGAGGTTACCAAAAGTTGCTATTATCCATAATCTCAATGGAATTCTCTAAATGACGGCACAATTAGCAGGATCCTTTATTTTTTTGAGGAAAAAAAAGGATGGAGGCTTGCACAACATTGGTTAATTCTTCTTCTTTATCCTGTGGTTAGTGCATAACCTGGTGTCAGAGTTTTCATGCCGCCCATGGGCCTCTGGGACCAAGGTAACCGACGTAGCCCGAAGAATAGCCAAACTGAAGTGGCAGTGGGCAGGGCACATTTCTCGCAGAACGGATGGCCGATGGGGCCGAAAGGTTCTGGAGTGGCGACCGCGAACCGGAAGACGCTGCGTTGGAAGGCCTCCCACTAGGTGGACCGATGACCTGGTGAAGGCTGCAGGGATCCGCTGGATGCGAGTCGCACGGGACTGGTCAATGTGGCGACACTTGGGGGAGGCCTATGTCCAGCAGTGGACGTCTTTCGGCTGAAATGATGATGATGATGATGATGGGCCTCTGACTTGACTTTACATGCTATCGAGAAATATCTCTCAGGCAGTTTTCTCACGAGGTTTTCCTTCACCGAAGCAAGTAATAATTATAATTGGTAAGATAATAATATCTATGTTTTAATACTTATTGTTATCTTTTAGGTCAAGTGGCCAATTGAATACATTTTTTTGTTTTCTAGAACAGGCGAACAATTTTATTGTGCAAAATAATAAACGATGTTTTTATTAAAAGCGAGCACAACAATAGCGCTATGTTTTTATAATAAATAAACGTCGGTTATTCTATGAATTGAAACTTGTTTTTTTATATATATTTTAGGCTTCATTCGAAAACGAAATTTCACTCTTTGTTCTGTTGTTGATATTGACACTTGAAAAAAAACGGGTCGACCAAAGTGCTATTATTCACAGGGCTCCATGAAATCTAGATTTGTGCCCGGTTGATGGCAATAGGTTCGCCGTGTATTAATAATCTATACATATAATAAAATCGTAGACTTTCCGTGTCTGTACATTACAGATTTTTGCAAAAAAGTCACTGTAATGTGCGAGAAATAAGTACAAGAAAGTAAAAATATCTTTTTTTAAATTTTTGTCTGTTTGTCGGTTTGTCGGTTTGTCGGTTTGTCGGTTTGTCGGTTTGTCTGTTCGTTTGTGCGCGCATCACGTAAAAACCCCTCATTGTATTCAAAATCTAAATATTACAAAATAAGAAGCATTGTTGTGGGTATTATTTAGCGTTTCTTTCATCAAAATCGACCAACAGACGCAAAAGATATTAACTTTTAAAATTTTGTTAGTAACCTCATACGCGATTTCTATGATAAAAATAATTTACGTAAATAGGTTTTAGTCGTAGTGTAGTCACTCGAAATGGCTGAAAACTAATTTTGTTTTATTTTTCCTTTTGTCTTTACTCTTTGCACGGAAGTAATAAGTACTACGTAAGCACGCGACGGCCAGTCAAGCTTTCGAAACCAGTTTATGCGGATCTCTCATTGTATAGGAAATCTATACAAAGCGAGGTCAATTTATACTGGAATTTTACAGCTTCATGTGCCGCCGTGTGTACAACTGCAATTCTTGCTTGCATTAAAAATATGCCACCAAAAGAGAGGTTAACGCTAATTTAGTCTCTTTCTAATAAGGTCACCATTCATTTTATGTAAAAAGTAGGACATAATGGAAAGGCTGAGAATATAACATTATTAAATTAAATTAAAAAAATATTTTTAATTTTCGTTTCAGAGGCAATTAAATAATAAAAAACAAAAAAATACGAGATAGCTATTATTATATATTAGGCGTCGGTAGATAGGTATTAAAAAATTAATCATAATCATAAATCTATATTTAATTCAACATCAGAAGTAACAGGCACTGGTATATGCACAATCTTAAATAGAGAAAGGTGTCTGAAGTAGGAAGGTCCTGAGGTACAGATCACCTCTCCGGCTTAGATATACCATTTTATTACAGCAACTCAACCTGAAGTTTATTTAAATAATAAAATTACTATTATTTGGATTTTACTATATTTAATGGTGACCAGTGAAATTATGTATTAAATAAGATTAGTTCTTAGATAATAGGCAGATAAACAATATCCCACAAAATAAAAACTTTATGGGGACAATACCAAAATAAGACAATGACGTTGTCAAATTCAACCAGACCACCTTTTTCCAATGTTGCCCGCACACAAACTAAATAAAATAGTTTCGTTTGAATATTAAAACAGGACTTTCAGGATTTCGTATTTTTATATGTGCCTACCGAAATGACTTCGAATACTAATAATTTAGTAGATTAATGATCATGTTCACATTGTGCGAGTGGGAAAAGGCTAAAATCCGGCAGTGACAAGCCTCAGAACGGCTATTTAAAACTTACGTTAACGGAGTAAAATACTTATATGAACAAACTAACATTGCGAATGAACCCATTCCTGATAAAGTTAAGTAAAGGCTACCCTTTATTAAAAACTAGCGACCCGCCCCGGCTTCGCGCAGGTGCAATATATACATATAAACCTTCCTCTTGAATCACTCTATCTATTAAAAAAAACCGCATCAAAATCCGTTGCGTAGTTTCAAAGATTTAAGCATACAAAGGGACATAGGGACAGAGAAAGCGACTTTGTTTTATACTATGTAGTGATAACGGAACTAATCTTTTTTCAAACCAAACGAAATCAAAATGGAATTAGAGTAAATATCTAGAAAGCAATCAAGCCAAGAATCTGTTAGGTTGTCATCTTTTTGTCCCTACTACAGAGTTGTAAGGTATAAATAGATAAATTGATACTATATGTCCACTCATCTATTTTCTTATTAAAATATGTATTAAAGAACAGATAGGTAATTTTATTACAAACACGATGGCATAACGTTCGGTTGTCGCAATTTTAAATAGTCTTCACTTAATGATATCGGGCAACCCATTTGTTATGCTTTTTTTCATGTATATTAAACATATTTTTGACTCAGTAAACATAGGATTTTTTTTAATACTAGACAGGCTTATTTATAATGGTAGGTACCCCAGAGTGAAGATGAGTTATATCCGTAAGAGCAATTGTTTCAGTCGCGGCATATCTTTAACGTTTAAATGCCCATTATTGCACTTGCTTTTGAACTTCGGAGCAAAATATTAATCATAGTCAGTAGTAACATAAATATAGTGAATAGTCAAATGGCTTGCTTTCAACACTATTTGTTACATCGATCTGCATAATACTTGCGTCTACGCTTCAACTTTTTTTTTTGTCCGTTCATCAAAGTCCTTGGAAAAGTATCCGCTTCGGCAATCATGGTCTATCTTCGGAAATTTGAGATCTAATATAATTCCCATGTTCTTCTTCTTCTTTTGTATCGATGATTTATCACATTATTAGCACCCAGGTGGCTACGTTAATCGCGGTTCGACAGTAAGTCCTCTAAATCGCAGGTGTAGGGACACTTTAGATACTCCAGGAAGTCACAGTTAGCTGCTGCTACCATAGTAGTGTCTATTAGGGGCCAGCCATAAAATTTATGACGTAATTTAATTACGTCATACGTTAAAGAGTTGGGGAGTGACAACAAAGTGTGAAATTGTGTGACAAGGGGTGGAAGGGGTCCTAAATTTGGTGACGTCACATTTAAAAAACTAATATTGCTAAGTTTTAAAACACGAAATTTGAACTATTAACGAAAAACTTATTAAAGAAATATTTCCAACTCTATCGGCGGACAGCATGTAATATTGCAAAATATGTGACGTCACACTTGGGAGGCGGGAGTCTCACAAAAATTGACCTTTTGATACGGATTTTTTGACCCCTTCGGTGAAAAAATCATAAAATTCCCATGACGTAATTTATGGGTGGTCCATCCATGAAGATTCTCGAAGCGCATAGTTTTTCTGGTTCTATTGCTAAATACATTAAATTCAAGCGTTTGCAGTATTTTTCAATTGCATGGTTTTTGCAAATTCTCAATTTTGTTTCCATCGTTTTGTGTCCATCACATTTTTTCCATCGGTTGATTGAGCTCTCAGAGCTGAAAGATCATTTCTTAAATTGTTAAGGATATTAACCGTTGGGGCCTAGGATAGATCATGAGTTGCATCTATATTTTGCTTACGTTCATAAACTTAGAGAATTACAAAAGAATGTGCGCTCACGTGAGCGAAGCCGCGGGCACAGCTAGTAAATAATAAATTTCTTTATTGCCATAAAAACAGGGTACAGAAAAATGTGAGACCCTGGCTCCAGAGCTAGGTTAGAGTACCTGTATTTCAGAACACAACATGTATTACATAGGACTTAAAAACATGTCTGGCGAAATGTGGGTGTACTATTAGGTACACCTCTGTATAAGCCTTCGGGGATTACAAGCGTGATGTTATGTTATAATGATAGGGTAACTAACAAAACTTCTGACTGTTATAATTTTGTAAAAACTTCAAAAGTGCCTGAAAGTCAACCAAGTAGAATTCAATCATGAAGTGCTTCGCAACTAAATAACTATTGTATTGAACTTCTTTGTGCCGAAGACTGAACAATGGAAGACATGTATCAAAAGTTTTGGGAGGATCTTTGAAAGCTAGGCACATAAACTTGAAGCACGTATATGTATATGTCAATATATATGAATATTATAAAGATGTAAAGTTTGTATCTATGTTTGTAAGTTTGGATGTAATGGGTAATCTGCGGAACTGCTGAGTCCAAAATTTCTTTCACTAATAGTCAGCTACATTATCCCCAAGTCATCATATGCCTAGCATTTTTCCAAGTGTGTTTGGGTCAGCTTCCAGTCTAACCGGATGCAGCTGAATACCAGTATTTTACATGGAACGATTGCCTGTCTGACCTCCATAACCCGGTTAGTACTGGGAAATATCATACCCCTTGGTAAGACTGGTTTTCAGACATTGTCAGACATTATCCCCAAGTGTCAATGGCTATATTTACAACCGTCTGAAGGATAATTTCCGACCACAATGCGAGCAAAGCTGCGGACAAAGCCTAGTGTTACGGTCAAGGCAGATAGGTGGTAGTAGGACCCCTTTTAAAAGACATCTCATTAAGATTTGAAAAAGATTAGAACAGGGATGATCTTAATGTAGTGAGGTATAAGCAAAGATAGATCTTTATACAAAGAGCAACATATTATTATGTTAATATTACACCTCTGTAGGGCAACGGGGAAATATTAGAGATTAGGCACCAGTTATGTCTGAGACCCAAGTAATATGGGGCAAGCCTATTGCCACCTGGCACGAATCCAACTACCAGGCTTCAACTGAGAAGTTCCTAATTGAAAAACACAATAAGTTAGTACTCTGCCCGACCTGCGAAATGTATTTAGGACTGCTTAGCAAGATCGCTTGCGACCACTCCGCCAATAAAGCATGTTTAATGTTGACAATAGTACTTAAAATAATTTAATACCGAATAAATCGATTTATTTAATGGGAAACCATCATCATCTGCCTAGCCTTTTCCCAACTTTGTTGGGGTCGGCTTCCAGTCTAACCGGATGCAGCTGAATATAAGTATTTTACATGGAATGACTGCCTGTCTGACCTCTACAACCCAGTTAGTAGTAGCTATTACGATGCCTCTTGGTAACTGGTTGTCAGACTTTCAAACCACTGTATGCGGCTTAACGTGTTTTCCGAGGCACAGACAAAACTCGGTATGTAATGGGTGATCACCCATCCACGGACCAACCTAGGCAAGCGTGGCTTAACCTAAAGATCGATCCGAATGACTGTTATGATTTAGAAACGAGCTCCTCATTTAATGGAATACTATTAAATAAAAATGGACTTTCCTCAATATTAATAAACTTCATCTACAGGAATGTTGTTAGCACATTCATTATTTTCTTTATGATTTTTATCTTAGCACTTATTTAAGCTCATCATCTCTTCACTTTAATATACCACTTAGAATTTATTATAACTCACAATTTACTGACTTCATTATTTTATTAGGGGTTTATTTTTACCCAGTATTTATTAGTTTCTATTCTATCTTCGTGAACTAACAAGCTTTCAAAGCGATTAATTCCACCTTTCGAACTACTAAAATACTTATTGAAAACACGGGTATCGAGCAGAGAAAGTTATATCCGCGATAGCTAATAAACTCTTCGTTTTATTTTCAGGAAACTGGTTCAAGAACTACCTTGAAACATCAGCAGTAGCTTTGAGGAAAATAGAGGTTTTTAGCCTCAAGCCTTTTATTTGGTCTAAAGATAATGTTATTGCTCGGAGTCCTATATAAACCTTGCCAAAATCCCTACTTTGTACCTTACAGGATTACCATTTTATCCTCGTCTCCATAGGTTGTGTGCCAAAAACCTAATGGTCTAGAAATAGATAGCGCGACACACAATTGCTCCTCACAGTTATCCCCAAATTTCAGTAATTGAATTATTATACAACAAAAGGCATAAATGTGGGTAGCTTCCAAAGCATTCCAAGGTCACATTTAAAATTAATTTCTCAAAACTTTCCTCCATCTTCAGCACGTTGTTGTTAAGTTCCTAAATCGGCTTTTATTTCACTAATTACGAAACTCTAAAACGAAAACAAGGCATTCCGCTTTCCCGTCCAAATTTTGACTTAGCGCGACTGCAAATGTTGATAAGGTTTTAATTAGACGAGAAATTGTTTGGGGAGAAGTCGGAGAAGTATTCATTTTCCACAGAGATACTTGTTATTCTGATGTGGACATGTTTGTTCATGGAATAACATATAAAGAACAACTAATAAGCGGAGAGACGAAAGCGGAATATTTAATGAAACGGAATGAGCTTGTTACTGCTGCTGTAGCAGATAAAAAAGTCAAGTATTATAAATGTGGGATACGTCATTGTTTCTTTTATCTTTTGCGTTAAAGTAAGAATAAGGTATATTCTTTGTTTTATAGAAGCTTGGAAATATTTGCATTGCTTATCATATTTCAGCCTGCACTGGGCCCGCGTATTGTACTACGGTCTGCTATCTCAGAGAGGAGGATTGTGTCTGAGCAATGTTATATAGATTATGCTTATATTGTTACATAATTTCAGGACCTTAGGGTATAATATGCAATGGTCGCACAGTGATAACGATCCCGACGTTGGTAGTGTGTCCTAGGCTCACGAAACGGTGAAGGAAAACGTTGAGACAGATAACTTCGCACCAAAAATTTGTGATGTATTATGGCCCTATACAGAGAGGCCTGTTTCCCAGTATTGGGAAAATAATAGGCTGATTTTCTGGTGTACATTACGACGACCGGCGATCACCTCATAGTTGCTAAAAATTGATTCAATTAACGCTCGAGACAGTAATTCAGACATTTCTGGTATTCAGACAATTTCTGTGGAACGCAAAGCTATTAGAGATATCATTCAATCGAACCAAACTGTTGCGTGTTACATACATTCAGTTCAATGGGTTCAGTCGTCATGGAATCACACATGACAATGACCAATGATTATTACCAATGACGCCCTACCATTACAGAAACAACAACACAGTATCAGTTTAAGCTGGTCTCTGATTCTGTTGAAATTCAGTCAGGTCAGTATCGGTCAGCTCAATGTGAAGGTGTTACAACCGATGTATGGTCCACTGTACCCGAAGCCAACATTTTGTACTACAACAGACAAATGGGTTAACTTTTCAAGTTAACTTTAACGAGATTTTTGAGGACGTCGTGCGGGTACGGTGGAGGACTTAAAATTTGACTCGTAAATTGACTCAGCAAAAGTTACTTCTGCCTGTCTTGTCCCAGGTTAATCCGCTTGAAGCTTGAAGAGTACAATTTACTCTTAGGATAATATTTTACGAACAGCGCCAAATGGCAAATCTGAATAAAGTAAGTAGGATTACTTTTATCGCCTCGTTTTATTCCGTTTCCATTATTGAACAAGAAAAAGTATCCAACTTTAGATTTAGTACCGCAAATTTCAATTATATTATTTCTCACAAAGTTCCGTTTTCATAAAACTCATTATCATGAATATTTGCAAACCACAACTCTTTTAATATTACCGACACAGAATTTTATTCAAAAACTTTCTCATTTCGTATTTATTTAACACGGCCGTTTGTAAAAGTTGCCCGTTTGTTTATTATTCCATCAAAAAATTACTTTTGTTAATTTATTCGCGCGAATACCTACGTTATTCTTAGAGTTCAAATAACTTTATCTTTTTACCAAATCGAAATTAAGTTCGTCTGGGTTTCGATTACGTGAATTAATTTCTGCTGACCAAGAAAAAACTTGTTAGGGATTCCGAGCCGACGTGACCATGGGCTTAAATGAACCTTCTCGCAGAAATAGAAAAAAAAAATAATTATTCGTTCTTCCATCCCCTTCGTTATTGCGAATATCTTGCGCAATGTAGTGCTCTTTATTTGAACAAGTTAATTTTCACAGTAATACCTCTGGGATCTTTTTGTCCATATATACTTCTGTATCAACTTTTATTCTTTCTAAAAGAAAATGGCGCTCTCGAACAAAAGTACAATGGCGAACTTTCTAAATCAAAGATTCCATTCAATCGATGGTTTTAGCAAATTCAAATTGAGGTGTCTCACTTTCCGGCACTCAATTTGAACTGAATTCAATTAAGTCCTGCCAATTAGCTGGCGCAATCTATAATATTACTCTACCGAATCACAGAGAACTTTGAAAGTTCGTCTGAACTCAAAGATTTAAATATTCGTGGATATAATTAAATTGGACAAATTGATAATTGATATTTTTTATTGACAATTGGATTGGTTCCAGGACAAATTGCAGCAGCCGGAATAGAATTGCTGATAGTATTAATTTCAGTCAGGTTTTCAGTACAATTAATGTGAGGCTCTGAACTTCTGAAAGGGTTTATTACGAGTCTGAATGGATTGGCTATCGGTAGCGACTGTCGTTACTTTTCATTGCTCTCGCTTCATTCAATTTATTTCGTGTCTTAAGATTTAATTTAATTTTTATTGAGTGTTAATTTGATGTTCGTTTTGGTAAGAAACTTACGATAGAAATTAAATAAGCTGAAACTGTTTCATAAATCAGTTCCATTACTAATATTGCTATGATTTTTTTAAGCAACCTACTTAAAAATACAATAGAGATCAGCGCTTAATAGAACTTGTCAAAATAAAGACACTTAAAATATTATGAAAAGTCTTAGGTGTCCCAGATCTAATATAAAAAGCTTTAAGGCTTTACAGTTTATTTTTTGTTTAAATCGTAAAAAACTGGAGCACATTTATCTTGCTTTTTTCATTTCCTTTATTTTTATTTAATACGAATCCCTAGGGTGGTTTTATGTCATAAATCATATAGTTTAAGACTTTTTACAGATTTATGTATTGAAAAGAAGTACGACATTTTCGATGTAAGTAATCCCAAATTAAAATTCCAAGTCTGGTAATAAAACTGTCCTAATACCAAGTTAGCTTGATAAGTGTATACTCGTAAGTTATAGTAGTGGAGTGGTGTAGTTGTGTCGTAGTTTTAGTTTTAGTAAAAATAATTGAGAGTAGCGTTTATTTACATTTTATTTTTATTTTTTTATTTAAATATTTATTAAGTAAAACATCGTTTTACGTTGCCTTTACTTACATACTTTCTACAACTCAAATGCAAATATTTCGTCCCTTAATAAGCACGTAATCATCAATCTTGTTAACAGAACAAAAACATTCACTGATATTGGAAACAAGATATCCTCTAGTGTGGGCAGTACTGAATAATGGTTACTGAACAATAGGCGTAAAAAAAAAATCCATTATAGTTAAAGACAAGAAAATAACTGTCTGAAAAACGAATGATTATTATGCGAGTCACTTGTTTTTTTTCAAAACCTGTTCAGCTGTTTTCTTAGAGTTTCGATGGCAATCTATGTAAATTGAGTCGTCCCAGAATTTAGCTACGAGTTTGACATTGTTAGTAGTATCCATCTTACTATAACTTGCAGGCATCAAATTACTCGAGACATGATAAACAGTGCCTCATACCAGACCAGCCCTTTTTTCATGGACAAGCCCACCACATTATTCACCACCAATACACACAACATCATAAAACATTACACAAAAAAAAAATGAAATGAAAAAAAGAGAAAAATATATTCGAATGTCTTGGATTGTGTAATGAAATTAATCACAAAGAAACAGCGAAGGCGTAAGAAAAAAACACAATCCCACTACTATTTCAGCTGCTAATGTGTGAGTAATTGAGCGAGAAACTTTCACATTTATAATACTTAGATGTTTATTTCCGTCTTTTCTTAGTAGCCGAAATTCCTATCTCCTAGGTTATAATTAAACATCCAAGTCAGCCCAGACGCGTCGAGTAATTAACTAAATAAATCAAACTTTACTAATCCAACTTGATTCGTGCCGTCTTCGAAACGCTTCGTGTTTTTATTCTACTTCCTCACTTTCTTAGCGTTTACGTCACACTTTTTTAGGGATCCGTATCTGTTATATAAGGTGGCAGCACCAGGGTAGCCCGAGAATTTTTTTTTTTAACGTTTTTTTGCAATTTTCAGGTCAGTGTCAAGTTGTTTATTGATGAAAAATGAGTCATTCAAAATCATTAATACAGCCCTCTAAGTTCATTTAACCCTAATTAATAACTACGCATTTCATGAAAAAGTCATTCAATGGGATTTTAATGATTGTAATTTTAACTACACACGTATTACTTGCGCGACTTATTTTTCATAAACATACAACCTGACACTGACCTGAAAATTGCAAAAAAGTAGGAAAAATTGAATTTTAAGGGTACATTTTTTTTTTTTTTTTTTTTACTTTTTTTTTTTGGCTCTTGCTCCTTAATTGCTGCCGTCCTATTTTTGTTCGGGACTAACTCGTCAAGTTGTTTTCATGGAAATGGAAATGACTGGGCCGTGGGCGGATACAAATGGCAGTTAGGACAAAATGTTTGTTTATAGAATGAAGTTCATTATTATCAATAAACATAAAGACTACTCACGTACCGTTTCTGTTTCAGTACAGATGAGAATATAAAAATAGGCAATAAATATAGGTAATCTTGTTTTTACACGAGTGGGGATATTCTGTTAAAATATTTATCGTAAACGATTCTCTCACATGAAAACCTAATATTTTTTCTACTTGTTTTTTCAACTACGCTATTTCAATATTAGACGAGATGATAGGTACTCCCATTCCAGTTAATTGAAAACTATACACGTGGAAAGGTTCTGTAAATAGAATTGAAAAATAGGCCTATGTTTATTAAATATAATATTGGAAAAATTACTCGTGAACCAAGCCAAAAAACAACTCGCGGAAAAAGCAAAATACTGTTGAATATAGGCCTTTCTGCTAGTTCTGTACACAGTTCACAGTTTTAGGGAATCGTTTGAAAAGATTATATATATTATATAATCCCTTGCTAACTTATTCAAAAGTTGGTAATTTCTATTGATTCCTGTAAAAATACCGACCACGTGACATTTATCTCGCGACATTTAATCGAAATACGTTCGTGTTTTGTAGAGACTTCACAAGTGTGATGCCTGTGCCTGATGTGGACGGTTATCTCGGATCAAACATGGCGGCGAAGACAGGTCCGGAAGCAAATTGCGATACATGTCTCGCGACGTCGTACATGAATAAACATCAGAGATAAATCATACATTCAGAACTAAATACCTGAAGTGTGAACTACGAACTTACATTCAAGTTCGTGAGATAGTAATTCGAAGTGCGTGCACGTCGGTATGTTCATACTAAGTTATGCTGCAAATAACTTGCTTATCAAGTTACAAGTTGTTGCATGTTGCAACTAGCATATATCCCTACCAATTTGCATGGGGTGAAAATGAACTTGCCCGTGTACTGAAGTTCTGGAACTGTATTTCTATTACTGTTTGTGTGAACATAAAACTTATGGCACTAAAATTTAGGTTCTGACTGTCCCTTTTAACAACACGTACAATACAGACAAGACAAAGTAGCAGCTTTTACACATAGGCATAACTTTAATCACCTTATACGTTGTAACTGCTAGAGCTGCTAAGCCACAGACACTTAACATAACTTAAGTCTATCAGGGGCTAGAAGAGGACATCAACCATGCGGCCTCAGTGTGGGTTGGTAGATTTCACATGCCTTCGAATTTTTTGGTTCTAGGACATACCGGTTTTCCGACCGTTCAGAGAGCAGTGGTGTTGAAATAAATTACACAAAGGTACCCGTCTCTCAGGATTCAAACCCGCGACCAACTACCTTGTAAGTTGGGGTTGTGGGCAATGGTCTATCATTCCTCCCGAAATGTCAATCAATTCAAAAAAATCGCTCACGGACTGTCATACACACTACACAAATGCTGTGATTGGATAATTGAAATCACAAAAGTCATTGAAAACATGAGTTTAATTTTGACACGCTGTTCACAATCCGGGTGTAAATTTTACAAATTCTAATTATGACTACGTCAATTTCCCTTCTTACTCTGTAACTTACAAAACATAATGGCATGCCAAACAATTTACAGGGCTTTATATAAATGTACAAACATAATTAATTACACCCACTTTCAGCCCCCAACGTCCGTTAATGAGGCAGTATAATTTATTTTATAAAACAATTTATTTGTATTGCATACCGTCTTTACAGAGAATAAATGTTCTGTTGTTAAATTATTCGGAAATTTTTGGAATAGTAGCTTCGAGAATAACGATCTGATAACAAGGCAGAATTACGGTTATTGTTTTAGGTTTTAATAAACATTCGGTGTCGAGGCTGTGATAATTTTACACTCTAAAAACAGAATACGAGAGAGTAGACACTTTAAAAGTGTAAAATCTTTTTTTTAATTTTGGCAACAATTTTTGTCATTCAGTGGGTTATGTCAATCCACCATTTTATATTTTACTTTTCCACCAGAATATCGCTAGAAAAATATCATTTTTTTTTGTTCGGTAAGCTGAAGTGGGGCTGGGCTGGCCATGTCTGCCGAATGCCCGACGAGTTGTGGGCCAAAATAAACATGAAGAAGCGTCTCACCATCACCAGCGGTAGACCTCGCAGGAGATGGTGGGACGAGCTGGACAGAACCAACGACCAGTGGTCTACATTAGGCCTAGATCCGAAGACTTGGAAGTGATGGGCAGAGGCTTTTGCCTAGCTGTGGGATGACACAGGCTAACAGTACCAGTAGGTTCAAAAGTGTGAAATAGGTGGGTATCTATTACTTTAAGGACTGTCTCTACGTGGTGAGGAAAATTAAAATTAACTTGACGTAGGTAAGTGGTAATCGCTTTCTAAGTGCTTCGTATTTCTACAACCGATTTAAAAACGATAGACACATAAGCTTTTCTATAGCTTAGTCCATCCAATAACTAGTTGACATCTCCATCCACCATCGTCATCATCATTATCTGCCTGCCTTTTCCCACTATTTTGGGTTCGACTTTTAGTCAAACCAGATGCAGCTGTTTATCAGTTTTTTAATATTAGTGTTTACGTGGAGCGACTACCTATCTGACGCCCACAACCCAGTTAGTACTGAGTAACACGATAACCCTTGGTTAGACTGGTTGTCAGACTTTCAGGTCACTGACTTCCTGTAACGACTGTCAAAGATCACAATCAATTGACAGCCGGGACCAACGGCTTTTTTTTTTTAACCTGTTCCGAGTCGCTAAGGAAACTCGGTAATTCGGTATGTAATGGGTCACCCATCCACGAAGCAACTTGGGCTAGCGCGGCCTAATCTGAAGATCGATCCAAACCGCTGTTATTATTTAGACACGAGCTCATCCACCTTCTACCATCGTTATTTCTGATAAAATGTAACTTTCTCTAGTTTCCTATATTTTAATTTTGCTTTAAAATATCCATATGTACATAGAAATCGACCGCTTCTCGGCAGGCCTATTCCCCTGAGGGTTGCCTCAAAGGATGAATGAAAACTAGATAAATTGACTCGTAGGCTGATCGTTGATCGTACATGCTGAAGCAGTACATTTCTAAGCTTTGGAAGAATATTTTTTTACGGGCGATTTTTGGAACACAAGTCTTTTTATCCAATGGGTAGAAACCACAGAAAGTCACCTCAAACTCAAACTCAAAGCAGTTATTTCAAATAGACCCTGGCCTTGGACGGCCCTGGCAGGCACTTTTGCACAGTCAAAAATTAGCTACCTACAGACCAGCCTCATGCACAATAACTGTGAATATATAGAGACAGACTACAGTTGCCCATTCCAGAGCGTAGATCTCATGGAGAAGAATGGGTAAGAAATTCCATGGCCAAGGCCAGTGGTCACCACCTACTACGAACCTTAGTATATTCCTGTAGCCTCGTCCATATTCATTCATTTCGTTCGTTCGTTCGATTTTTATATAAGGAAAAATGGTCTTTCAAGATCTAAGAATACAGCATTAGACATTTTAAGAAAAGATACTCGAAATGATGCTTTGACTATAGTTATTATGGCTAAAACCTCTCTGTAACATTTAACTGCTAGCAGGACACTTGCGCGAAAGACCAAGTGTCCATGCGCAAAAAGTACCTTTGCACAAATGTTTTTTCGCGAAATTGTATTTCATGGTAAAATTTTTCGTACAAGTGTAGATAGATAGATACTAGATTCTATTTTATTTAGGCAAGTACCTATGTTCTATATAGAAGCCCCTAGAACCCTATAAACTACTAAGATGGATACTTTTAAAAAACTATTTTACATTCTACTCAAGTTTATTCATACCAAGCCAGCTTTCAAGTTTTAATTCCTAAAAGTTCCTTTTAATATTAAAAGCGAAGGCTTCGTAACGAGTTCAGCCATTTTTTATTATTTTTCACTAAAGTTTAACGCGTGACCACTAAGTCTTTGTAATCTCTTACTAAGCTAGAGATTAAATAAAAAAAATACAAGCTAGTTTCACAGTTTTATCACTATCCTGTAGGATAGTAATAAAACTTAGAAACTAGCTAGTTATTTGGCGTGATTTTATGTATAACATTACACCTGTAATCTCCGAACGGTTATATTAGGTGTACCTAATATTACACTCACATTTCATCAGTTACGTTTAGAGCCTATTGGCATCAACCGGGCACTAATCCTGACTCCGTGACTGCTACTGAGTAATTCCTAATGTGAAAAACTCAATAACACTTTGCCCGACGCGGTAATCGAAACCAGAACCTCATGCTCAGCAGTCGCGATTGCGACCATTAGACCAATGAGGCAGTCTTCTTTTTCTATACTTGTCTATTAGTCCTCATCTCAGTCGTCACTCCCTATTTGGCCATGTAATCTTTCACACAGTCCATCCATCGTTTCTTCCCTTACTCTTAAAGCCATCCTCATTCAACCTCATTCAACCTCACCTCAAATAAAAAAACCTAAATCGGATTAAGCTCACCAGCAAACAGGCAAACAAACAGATACATTCTGTATTTCTGGAATATATTATTAAGACTGAGACTGACTCCATGGTCTAGTGGTCGCAAGCGCGACTGCAGTGCATGAGGTCCTGGGTTCGATGCCCAGGTCGGGCAAAGTGTTATTGGGTTTTTCCATCAGGAATTTCTCAGTAGCAGCAACGGAGTCTGGATTTGTACCCGGTTAATGGCAATAGGCTCACCCCCTATTACTTAAAGATAACTGGCAAAATGTGGGTGTACTATTAGGTACATCTCTGCCTAACTAACCCCTTCGGAGATTACAGGCGTGATGTTATGTGTTTTGTTATATTATTAAGATTTTAAATACATAACTTTGTTTCGTGTTTCCAATCTAAAAAGCTAACCTTTAAACAAAGGAAAGGTGTTGGATGCAATTTATGAGCAAATGTATTCGTATAAATCAGCCTTATCACATTGTCGCTAAACACAACATTTCGGCTGGCCGGAAGAATTTGCCATTCCACTGAAATTCTAGCGGCTAAAACAACTCTTCAGTAAAGCTTGTGTGAAGTACATTGTGCTTTACAAAATAGTTACAAAGCTGTCTCCCTCTTCCCTGTGCATTCCGATATGGGTGACTTGTTTTTGTCTGCGGCTTCACCCTCTTGGAGGTTGAAAATTATTATTCGAACCGAGGCTGCGAGGTCATTGTAAAAGTTTTGTTGAAATCTTTTAAGCCGTTGACGCGTGAATATATGTAGTGTATACAGACAGCCAGAGTAACTTACCGATTTATAGCCGACTGTTTATGCACGCAGCTTCGTTCGCATCGAGTTTGGTTATTGTCCTACGGGATCATGTCACCACAATAAAAAGTATTCTATGTATTAATCCAGGTTATAAACTATCTATCTGCTAAATTTCATTTAAATCCGTTCTGTAGTTTGCCCGCGAAAGAGTAACAAACATCCATCCATCCTCACAAAACTTTCGCATTTATAATAGTAGTAAGATGTAAGTATATGCTATGCTTTGAAAGGGACCTCGTGTGTACCACGTACCATCAAACCCAGAATCATCATGCTCTTGCCCTTACCTCAATTTAATTGGGGTCGGCGCAGCACGTCTATTCCATACTTCTCCTATTACTCATCATCTTGTCAGACAACTCATCAACCATATCATCCTTCACACAGCCCATTCATCGTTTCTTTGGTCTTCATCTGCTCTTGCAGCTATCAACAAACTCAGTATCTATCATATTATTTTGACAACCGAACATGAATCTTTGAGCGTGTGACCAGAACAGTTACTATTGTAATAATATCCTCTGGTTGATGGCCAATAACAAATTTGTCAAGTCGCTTACTAAATTGGTGTTGATAAAGTTTTCATATAGCCACATAGGTAATTGTGGTTTATTTTGTTGGTCATACGAATGTCTCTAGCTATCATCCACCTGACCTGTGGTATCTACGTCCTCTAGACAGTCTATAAATACAAATATTTCCGAGAACTAATTTCTTCTTGTTCTTAGTAACTTACTTTTATTATTCGGAAAGGGTGACAGGTCCAAGATAATTGCTTAAAATTGTACTTAGTAAAGACTGAATATTGACATAATAAATCAACCCTCCCAGCCACATACAGATCTTTACAGAAGATTAGATAAAAGTTTAGAAATAATGTTGTGACCAAGTCAGTTTATTTCAAAAGTTTCATGAACAGGGAAACAAAAGACGAACGTTAGTCCCTGTAAAGTAAGAATATTACTTAAATTAAAAATGTTTCAAGTCGTAACAAGTCTCTTCTATTTATTTTCAGGACCGCAACAGTTTTCTTTATAACTTACTGCTATTACTTAAAAGAAAACCGCGTATTTCTCGAGAATTCGCACGGGAAAAGTCGATTTCTCTAAATGCTTGGCCACATTGAGAGGCTGAAGCGGGTGCTGAGGCGGACGCGTATGTTATCACCCTTATAAATATGTCGTAGGAATTATGTCAACAGTAAAGTGACCGCTCGTACTGTATGAAAGCTCCTCCTTCTGCGTAAATCCGGCTTAACAGCCGTTGTCACAGACCATCAACGAAACCACTTCATGTAACATGTAATGCATGCTACAGTAACTTTTGCTGTGGCTTTGCTTCAGTAGTTTAACCCATGTATTTTTATATCTTAATAAGGTTTTAAGTGGTCCTCTAGCACATAAACCATCTCAATGCACGAGACATCAGTCTGTTTCTCCATTGTTGCGAGGAAGTAGGACAAACCAACAAACTCTTGGTTTTACCCTGTACACATTTTTCTGCTACTGCTTGCGAAGTCACGTCCACTGCTGTCTCCTCCCGAGCCGTCTCTCCTCTTGCCACGAGCTAGATTCTCAATGTCGAGGCCACAAGCTACGCGCCGATGCGATTTCAGAAGCGACAGTAATCACGCGAAGGAAGCGAATTACGCGCGAACGTGTCGCTGGTCTCAAGTCGCGCCCGCTGTCGCCTCCGCCTGTGCACTTTAAACGAGGTCTAAGCCGGTCAAGTTGTTACCAATGTGCTGAGGTAAGTTCTATTATTTTGTTGCTTATTGCTGGAAGGGTTTACGACTAGTACTAAAAGTTTTATTGTGAGTACGTTTGTGAAAGAAATTGGCATTCTGTTAATTTAATTAAAATGTGGAGTTGTTTCAATTAAAAATTGAATTGTTATTCCAAGAATTAAAAACATTTTTTTTTTGTACTTAATGTCAAAAAAATCAAGTTAAAACCTAGTCTTTTTACTCAGCTACGGCAAAGCCCAAAAGGAGGGTTATGTTTTTAGATTTCTTAATTACTTAAAATTCAGATAACAACAGTAGAAATTTAAAAAAAATGGGTTAGTAGGGACTCTGAAACTATATAATAACTTGTGTTGGCCTATTTTGAATACTTTGGTGTTTTTTCTGAAAATGATGATCGCTTTCTATGAATTTTTCACCTAAAAACAGGTAGGTTTTTCATGATAGAAAAACCTACCTACCTACCTGCATTTACGTGTCGTGTCTTACAACCGTCTTTTATTTGAATAAATTGCTAGAACAATTCGTAATGGAATTTTCTTTTTCCATTTTATTACCAGCTCTTAAAAGGTTAAACTCCAAATTCGTTTTGTATATTTTAATAAATTCAATAAGCAAAATAATAAAAGCTTAAACGAAACTGGACTTTATCCAAAACGTTGATAAAGCCTATTATTCAAATGTTAGCCGTTAAAGCGACAAAGATTAAAGTACTAAAGATATTTTCGTAGCCTGTTCTCTATTTATATTGAAATCTAGGCCGAGTAAATAAACTGTCGACGACAATAGAATTTTAAATGAATTGCTTTGCCGTCAAAGGAGGTTGTCGCTTTTTTACCCAAAAAATATTAACAATTTTCCTTTTTATTAAGGAGTAGTCGGATTCTTGAGGCGACGTCTCTTAATAAAGTCTTTGTTAGGTAATAGGTACATACCTACAAAATATTATAACTTAAAAATAGAACGGTAGACTGAAATCATTTTTTGTTTTTATACTCCTGGTACCTTTAGTTTGAATTTTGAAATATTGACTTCTGAAGGAAAATATACCATACTTACCTCAATTCGTGATGGAAACACCGATTTCTTTGCCTTTTACGAAACCCGCGAGACAACACTCACAAAGGTAGTCTTCAGGGGAATCACAAGATTTGTTTGTATTGATCTCTTAGTTCAAAGGAAATCCCATATATTTTTCTCCATTCATAGAAAAGAAAATATAAGACAAGAGAATAAAACACAAAACATAATTTGTAACAAATTTTATTTCGTTGACGTTCATTATTCATATATTCCGTATCTATTTATTTAAAATTGGACAATAATTTGGTTTAATTATTTACAGACAATTTACATTAATTTATTCGCACCCCAATTCGACGCCATCTTATTAACTGCCAAGATAATTGCGTTAGTTGACGAGATGTATTTTCTTACATAAATGGCTTGGTCTGTTTCAAATTTTGGACAATATTTAGAATGTGTCATTAATATTCAAGTCTTTGCGGAATGGTCGACACGTTTTCTTATTTATTCACCGTTAGAGCCTTATCTTTAATATTTTGTATTGCTTGTTGGATTTTTTTATGTAACGTTTTACTTCGAACTTTTTGGATTTTTACTTAGTCTTAGGTGTTTGATAAAAAGACTCAGTAATAGTATTAATATTATCAATCTCTCACATTATCTCGTTCGAAAAAATCATACCTTGTGACCCCATTCGAGCAGTATAATGCTTATTGAATAGGTACCTATTCAGAATCTGCGTATCTTTGTCAAGATTTTAATGTAGATACGTCATAGATGACGAAAATGTGTTAGTAACATCGCGACCCAAAATCTGTTTAAGGAAGAACTTCGACCTCGCATTTAGGAAGACCCTCACACTTTCTAGTTATTTATTTCAACGACCATCATTTGCGACCCGATCCGTGCTGATGCCTTCCAAAAACGTGCAATATAGTCCCTGGAAACTATATAAGCATCTGCCGACCGCCATTAAAGATGACAATGACCATGGAATATGGAGACTATCCACTTTCAAACCCCCTTATGCTCCCTTAGACGTCTTATCTTTATGTAAAAATCTTGTATCTTTGAAACCTTGAGTTGCGAACACATAGTACATAATTGTTACTTGCCATTTTAATTCGTCAATTAAATTCTCTAGAGCTAAACCTTAGTTACAATTAGAAGGGTTTCGCTGTCTGCCCGTAATAATTAATTATTATATAACCTTACGTAACTGTTAATGAGTTTAAACAATACCTTTTCGAGATACAACAGTTTCATCTACCCTTCATTATGTTAACATAACGACGCGGACAGACAGCTACAGGATATAATTGTATTTATAATACCTACGTCAAAGTATGTACAAAGCTGTGATCGAAATATTTACAATACATAATCAAAGGAATTTGACCGTTTAATGAATTTGAACAACGCACATTTTCGCTTACCAAAACATCTTTCCCAAAAACTGTTGTTTGAGGATCCTTTTCTCAATGTTTAACGACCCAAACAAAATCACTTTTACAAAGTAACTTGACAAAAGCAAATAACGAGATATTAAAGACTGTGAAAGCCGAAAAGTTGTCTATTCACAAGTCGTGGCTTTTTAACAAAGTTTTTTAAGGCATCAGAAAGTACACATTGTCCCTTATCCCTTTTACTCCAATCAAATCACTCTTGTTTGATCTTCAAGCAATAGAATTATAATACGAATTATTGACTCAGCTTATGGTTTATTTCAGATAACTTGAAAGATTCAAGTTCCGAACTGTAGATCGCTAAACGAAGGTTTTCTTAGTACGTAGAGTGTTAACAAACAGCATAGAATGGAGGCTGTTTTATCTAGTGTTGATTTTGCACATCCTTGCTGCATTGCTGCAGGGTGCTCACCTAGGGACAGAAGGAATTTGAAATTAGATGCAAAATCATACAAATAATCTACTAAAATAAAGTCATTCTATCCCAAAACCAGATGGCGTATGATTGAAAAAGAAGAATGTGCAGGTATGTTTAAGAGTCAAGTGGTAGATAAGATGATTGAAATGAAGGATATGGAAGGAAAATCTGTGAATGAATGTTGGATAGAGATGGCAGATTGTTTAAGAAGAGTAGGAAAAAATGTTTTTGGAGAATCCAAAGGGAAGGGTATGATAGATAAGGATACATGGTGGTGGAATGAAGAGGTGCAAAAGAGTCTGAAAGAGAAAAAGGTTGCGTTTAAGGAATGGCAGGGTGTAGCAAACGGGAACGACAGTTTGAAAGAAGAAAAGAAAAAGATATATAAAGAATGGAAGAGAAAGGCAAAAAAGGCGGTAGCAGTTTCCAGGGCTAAGGCGCAGGAGAAGTTATACGACTCACTGGACAGTCCTAGAGGCCAGAAGGAGCTCTACCGGATTACAAAAGCAAGAGAAAGGAGAACGAGAGATATAAATCATATAAAGTGTATGAAAGATGGCACTGGTAAGGTTCTGTCTAAAGATGATGAAATAAAAAAGAGATGGAAGGGTTATTTTGAAAATCTAATGAATGAAGAGAATGAATGGAGCGGTGTGCTTAAAGAGGCACAAGTAAATTTGGGTTTGGTGAGGGAAATTAGCATGGATGAAGTGAGGAAGGCCGTTCAAAGTATGAAAAATGGAAAGGCCATGGGCCCTGATGAAATACCAGTAGAAGTATGGAAGTGTTTAAAAGAAGACGGATGTATGTGGCTGACTTTATTCTTCAATAAGTTGTTGCATGAAGAAGCGATCCTACAAGAATGGTGCAATAGTTCGCTAGTGCCCATCTTCAAGAATAAAGGTGATGTGCAGGACTGCAACAACTATCGGGGGATAAAGCTCATGTCACATAGTATGAAAGTATGGGAGAAAGTGATAGAGAAAAGAATAAGAGAGGAGAGTAAGATCACCCAAAACCAGTTTGGGTTCATGCCAGGTCGAGGAACAATGGACGCCACTTTTGCACTCCGCCAATTGTGCGAGAAGTACAGGCGTGCACACAAAAACTTGCACATGGTGTTCATTGATCTGGAGAAAGCGTATGATAGGGTACCTCGGGATGTGTTGTGGTGGGCCTTGAAAGAGAAAGGTATACCTGGGAAGTATGTAGAGTTAATTCGTGCTATGTACAGCCAATCTTGTACCTAGGTCCGGTCAGCTGCTGGCAACACCGATGAGTTCAGTGTGGCTGTAGGCTTGCATCAAGGGTCGGCTTAAGTCCTTACCTCTTCCTGTTGATTATGGACGCTTTGACGTCGGACATACAGGAAGAGGCACCCTGGTACATGCTGTTTGCCGACGACATTGTTCTTGTCGGTGAAGATGGACCTGAGATCCAGAGCAGATTGGAGAAATGGCAACAGAAGCTGGAGAATGTTGGGTTAAAAATCAGCAGAACTAAAACAGAATACATGTTCTGCGATTTCGGCGGTCTCTCCAGTTCTGGAGCCATAGCGCTAGATGGCGCGTTTCTTCCTGTCTGCTCCGACTTTCGGTATCTCGGTTCACTCGTGCAAAGCGATGGCGAAATAGATCGTAGTGTAAAGCACAGAATTAACACGGGATGGATGAAATGGCGGCAGGTCACGGGAACAATCTGCGACTCCCGCATTCCCCTTAAACTTAAGGGGAAGATATATAAAACAATGGTTAGACCTGCTGTCTTGTATGGATCAGAATGTTGGGCCACAAAAGGGATGAGTGAAAGGCATTTGCATGTGGCGGAGATGAGAATGCTAAGGGGAATGTGTGGTGTTACGCGAATGGATAAAATAAGAAATGAGTATATAAGAGGAAGTCTGAAAGTGGCGCCGGTGACTGAAAAGTTGTGTGGTAATCGGTTGTCGTGGTATGGGCATGTGATGCGGAGGAATGAGGAAAATGTTGTGAGGAAAGTTTTGAGTATGAATGTGGATGGGTATATGAGTAGAGGAATACCAAAGAAACGATGGATGGACTGTATAAAGAATGATATGGCAAGAAAGGAGGTGTCGGATGAGATGACGAGTAATAGAGAAGTATGGAAGAAGAAGACATGCTGCGCCGACCCCAAATGAATTGGGATAAGGGCAAGAGAATGATAGTAAAAGTTAGTAACAACGACTTTGTACAAAGCGTTTGACACTGTGAATTTCAGAAATTAATAAAACTTTTACTCAACACTGACAAAGAATATTTAAATTGTTATTTATCTAATAGAAACTGGTTCTATAGTTTAATTTTCATCATGGAATTTTGAAGACTTCTTACCAGATAAGACATGGACCCTAGTGGCTGCCGAGGGAGCATTGTTGGGGCCACAAGTGTAAACTCCTGCGTCTGAACCAGTTGCCCGCTGTACCAGCAGCCGACTGGTACTCTTCAGCCCCTTTTCAGTGACCAGTGATATGCCCCCTCGCGCAGAGTCAAAGTTGATAACCTAAAAAAATATCAAGTTTAAATATTGTTATTTTCCTTCGAAATTGTATTGATGGTATAAATTTCAATATTTTCAGTGGGAATTGCTATGATTTTTGTTCCTAAAAAAACATTACGATTCGAATTTAAAATTGTTCTAACAATCAAAACAAATATCAATCAGTATTTCTGTATTTTCACATCGTTATTAATGCTTTATAAATCAGCAGCAAATATCAACATTTGCAATTGATAAGCAAACTTTTATCATATTGACACTATTAAATTTCCATTAAAATTGGATGCGACAGACTGACTCGCTGTGACGTAATTACGGAATGAATTTGTTCAACAGGCCATTCATTACGTAATCACTTTCAAACCATGAAATCGATTGACTCAGGACTGAGTCCGCAATTCCATATACATCGGGAATTTAATGCTCTTAATCCCGGCTGGAGGGGATTTGTCGGCAAATTCTGTTATTAGCTGAATTTGTGAAGTTATTCAACGAATTTTTTCGGGGTACTGATTTTGTTTTAGAAGTTTGATTTGTTTTATTAATTAACGAAGCGAAAAATGTGTGTTCATGGTGGTATTTCGTATAAAGCTATATTTTTATATTTGGACAGAATCACTACCAACTTTGACCTCGTATTACTTATTCTGCAAACTGCCATGCATGAGCATGACATTTTAGGTTCGATGTCCAGAACTAGCAAGGTGTTATTAAGTCTTTACTTTAGGAATTTCTTAGTAGCAGCCCTGGCAATACGCTCACCTCCTACATACATAAGACTGAAACGTAACGATCGAAATTTGGTTGATTTTATTTTACAGCTAAAACTTTGCCTAACCCTTCAGGGATTACAGGCTTGATGTTAGGTTTTTTGCTGTTAAAAGAATTATGTACATTAATCTCCTTGTTAATGCTTTAAATAAAACAGATTTCCGCAACAAGAAAATCGTATCCAGGCATTCGGGATTCTAAATCCGGTATGTTGCAACTATAACAGCGACAAACCACAGATAGCGTACGGAAAGCGTACACTATAATAATGTATTGTGGTCAGCAGTGGTTAATGTGTGACCACGCCAGTAACTGTGCGTTATTAGATACATTGTGGCTTTTCGACCATTATTGCAATGCGAATGAAATTGGGTATATTTCTTATGTTAAACAATATTGATTTTAACAGATGTTTTAGTACCAGTTAGACACAAAAGTATTCTACATATTTGAATTTGTAGACTATATACAACATTATTTTTAGTATATGCGAAACCTGAATATAGTTTGTTCAGAAAAGTACCTGAATCCATTCCAATTATTTTTTAACCATGTTATATTTTGTCCCAATAATATTTAAAAAAAGTTACAAGTTGGACTTCGAGCGACATTAAGTACCTATCGCAATAATTAAGATACCTACTGCCAAATTACTGTTATCAATGAGCTCAAGACGACGCTGGAGGTGCGCGCGTGGGCGCCCTGCGTATTGACCACGTTTTAGTGCGGACAATCAGGTAACAGAACAAGCTTATAACTTTGTGATTTTTCATGATACAGTTTTGAAATTTGGTACATAGATTCTTTACATAAAAATACAAGACACGTGTTCCAGGTTTCGCATATACTAAAACTAATGTTGTATAGACGATTTCATGAATCGTTACCATTAATCTAATATTTAGGGCCTGTATCACCACCTACGATTAAGTTGCCCTTAATTTACTTGGCAGATTATTTCATACAAATTCTGTTCCATTTTTGAATTTATTCGGTAAGTAGTGGCTATTCGGACATCGTGGCATAGGCCCTTAGTCTATCATTAAAACCGAGTGAGGTTTACTAGTTAAATCGATCATGTTTAGGAAATCTACAGGGTTGTAAGTAATATTGAAAATAAACGTACATTTGAAATTACCTGTTCTCCATGCGTCCAGGTGATCGAACTGGGTGGCTCAGGAGTATGACGCACTGTGCAGGTCAAGTTGATGGTGGAGCCAGCCTGGATGAACAGCTCTGGTCCGCTGGATATTACCGTTTCTGGTTCTAGATGAGGCGAAAAATACTTTGATTTAGATGTGTGTTTGTATAATTTTTACTAGCCTATGCAGATGAAGGACTTTTAACGGATTTAGATTAGAGAATCATTCAAAGTGATATTCTATCAGTATTAATGATCTTAGAAAAGTCAAAAATGTTAAAGATTAATATAAACTGCCAATACTCTGAATGATAAATTGAAGTATGAGGTTATACAAGAACGTTGCGGTTTAAAAGCAGACGTAGTGACAAAAATTTAAAAGAGTATGCTTAGATGGTTTGGTCATGTGGAGAGGATGAGTGAAAGGCGACTAAAAAAAGGTATTTACAAGGCAGTTGTGAGCGGTGACGCTGGGAGGGGACGCCCTTAAAGGATATACACTGAGCTTATTGGTGAGGTTTTTCAAAAAGGTCAGGGGCGTAGTACTCGAGTATGTAAGGATCGTAGCAGGTGGTGTTTTGAGATTTCTGACGGGTAGTCATAGAAAAAGACGTGAGTTTATGTATGTATATGTTACCGTAAAATTGTAAAAACGTTAGATTATAATCTATCTCGCGAGATTGTAATCTGTCGAAATATTGTGAACCGTGACATACTGTTTACAATTTAACGCATTACTTTTCGGTAGATTATAATGTATCGAAGAGAAACCGTCAAATTGTGAAATGGCATTCGACGGAACGAACTGATTGGTTTGACTTCATGTGCCCCGCGCCACCATATTTGTTTGTTAAATGTTTTGATGATTTTACGGTGACGTATTATATACTACAAAAAAGCCAATGTCCTGTTGAAAAGTACCATAGAAACACGAAACTCTTTGCCGTACCGTGTATATTTCTAAAAAACAAAATTCCAGTCAAATCAAATCAAATCGAGCAAAACTTATTAATATTGTAGAAGCGTGATTGTCTCTGGAGGAGTTCTGCTAGAATTTAATATCTTCTTGGTAAATACCGTTTGATCCAATTCAATATTAACTTTTTGTCTCGAAAACAGAGAGTAATATTTAACGTCTTCTATTTATTATAGTCACTGAGTCGATATTTTGAACCTAATAATTCAGTGGAAAATTTTCTGTTCACGTTACACTCAGCGATGACAGAGTAAAAACGCCACTTATTTTTGAAAAAATATAATTTATAAAAAAAGATGGCGTTCATAAAAAAAGGTTCTGAAACAACGTTGTAAATGGCTTCACTTATTACTGTACTAGTTGTTGCCCGTGACCTTCATCCGCGTGAAATTATTATAAAAATATTACTTCTCTATTTCAATCGGATTTTATTAACAAAAATGGGTTTCATTTTTTTTCACAGTACCCTAATCCTTTTTCTATTTGTTTTCCTAATTAAAAGTACTCCTTATGACATCAGGTATCTGCCAGTAAAAGCCTCGTCAAAATCGGTCTAGCCGTTTCGGAGAATAGCCGGGTCAAACAGACAGACAAACGAAAATTTAAAAAAATGTTTTTTGTTATAAATACCGTATATACTTTCATATGCATTCAGTAAAAAGAAAATCTTTCTACAGCTGTCAATGCTGCTGTTCTTTTAGATTATGTTATGTAGGTAGGTATATAATTTTACCTATACTAGGTCTGCCTGCTGCATAACAGTAACTTGCGCAATAATTGCACACAAATCTAGTGAACAAAGACCTCTCTCCACAAGGGGCGTAATATTCGGTATTCCACTCTGCGCACATGTACTGTCTAAAGTCAGGTAGTATGAGTGTGCATAGTACGAGCTACTATTCTGTTGCCATTAATAAATGAGGTGTATCTGTGAAATAGATATTAGGCCTTAGATCAGCATCATCTTCCTGCCCTGTCCCAGGTTACTTGCTTTTTTTCTTCCATTCTCCTCTGTCAACCGTCACATTATCATTTACCCATTTTTCTTTCATATCATTCTTTACAATCCATCCATCGTTTCCTTGGTATTCCTCTCCCTCTCCATCCAACAACATTTATATTCATCATACTTTTAGTCACATGTGATTCGTCCCTCCTCATCACACGCCCATACCATGACAATCGATTCCCTTTCAACTTTTCTGTAACTGACGCGGTTTTCAAATTTCCTCTACTATACTCATACTTTATCCATTCGTGTCACACCACACATCCACCTTAACACTCTTATTTTTTCATCCATCTTTTCCAAAGCATTCCGATCCTTTCAGTACTACAGGTATAATCACTAAAAATAAGCCTTAGATTTCAAACAAAACATGTGATAGAGGTAAGACACAGTTTTTGCTATTCGTTTTCTCAGACGCACTCCTTTTATTTAGAGCAGCGGCAATATTGTGGGTGTTTTTTTGAAACAAAATCTTAATTAGTTAAGCGTTAGCTTTTCTACTAAAGTTAAAATGTTAATTTAGTCTTTGGAAGATTTGATGATTGACATCCACCCAAAACCTTTCAAACACTCTAAAATGAATTGATTGAATTTGAAGATGAAAAAATTAAGGTGTAATAAAATTTAAGAAAAAAACATGTCATGTAGTAGATAGTATATTCCACATGGTAGGTATCTATAACACCTTTCGAAAGTTCCTCAAGTCTATTCTATACAATATTCTTTTAGACACTTTTCAACGGGCTAACAAGTTAAACATTGTTCGCAAGCAAAGTCGCGAGGAACTGCTTGTTCCTTACATTATAATAATTACAATTTATAATTCACACGTGCCTGTACATGCATTATGAACACGAACTGAGAAAACATGTTACCGCGGCCATGTTGTTTTAGGTAACGTAGGGCGAGACGTAGCAATCTCAGGGGAATCAACAAATACCTGAGTTCCAACTGTTTAGGTCCCAAATGTAAATACTAAGTTTATACTTGAGGAGTTTGTCTTGTTTCTACATGTGTTTGTGTAATGGATATTTGAAATAGGGACTTTTTACTTAGCCATGTAAGATGAAACATGAACTTCTGTAGGTAGAAGAGTTTTTATTTTTGTAACAAAATGGGGTAGCCTGTAGAATCACTAAAAGATTTATAAAATAGTCGACATTTAGAAAACTTTGAAAATGGAGACATTCGAAACAGAGTTCTTCAGTCGTTCAAAGTACTGAAGTGTAGCTAGTTCATAAATAGAGCTACTAGTTAAATATAGAATCTTATCCTAGTAAACTGTCATAGTAGCTTAGTACTGTCTCATATAAGAATGATTCCGTATACATGAGGACTGAGTGACTACTTCTTCGTTGTTTGATGAGATGACATGTAAGATGATACGGAGCTTCACCCAGAACTTAGCCACCTGGATAGCGTTAGTGACTAGCTTGCTATTTTACTATCTCGCTATCCTAGTTTAAAAACCCTCATGTTAATAAGATAAAGCAACAACAGATACAGGTGATTATTTTAATGTTAAATGATTTTTACCCAGAACTTGACCACCTGCATAGCGTTAGCGACTAGCTTGCTGGCATACTATGTCGCTATCCTAGCTTGAACACCCTTGTGTGACCCGGACGTGTTATAAGACATAGAAACAACAGATACAGGTGATTCCTTTAAGGTTAAATTAGCTCCCAGAACTCGAAAAAAAAAGACGAAAAATTAACATTATTTTTTAAGTCCATTTTTTAATTTTTTAATGTTTTCATTGAAATTTTTTTAATGGTTTTCATTCATTTTTAATTGTATATTTTAATGAATTGAATGATATTTTTAATGATATATATACTGTTTTTACTATTTTATTTGTCTCAATTTTATTTTGTTGTGTATTGTTGTTTTTCCTGAAATTAACGCAATTTATTCATTTATTTTATTTATAGCGTTCGACTAGCTTGCCAACTTACTATCTCACTATCCTAGCTACACTACCTTGAAAACCCTCATGTTATCCGAGCGTGTAGTTAGATAAAGAAACAACAGATACAAAAAAAAATACAACTGCGACCTTACTAACCTACAATATTAAGGAAGACAGCATGCCCTATAGGCGGCGTGGTGGATATCTGACACTCGTACTGGCCGGAGTCGCGGCGCTGCGGGCTGCGGATGCGCAGCGCCCACTCCTCGGAGCGCGGCTTGTGCTGCGCCTCGAAGCGCTGGTCCGACGTGTATGTGTAGCGCCCCACCGTCAGCAGGTGGATGTCGCGGTGACGGACCCATGATACCTGTGCAACCAAATTCACATTAGTGGGAAAAGAAGACCTGGACGAAGATCGCAAAGACCAGGAAAGCATGGCTCAAAGGAATGACGTCTATACACAGCAAGTTGGAACCTGATACCTGAGAAAACAGCTGAATGTCTACAAATAAGATGAAAGACGTCTGTCACTAAAGTCGCTTTTCTTTTGTGCAAGTCTTGCAAGGATAGGAAGAAGTCTCTTCAGGCAAGCTTGACTTTACAATAACGTAAACTCAGTTAACTTTTGACACTATTTAAAATCTACTAAAGATACATGAATATTTTGATGCGTGGCCATAATCAGCACATATTGCCACCAAATTATTTTTTAATACAAATTTCCTAAAAAACAAGAAATGTTTACCGTTAACCTTTCTTATCAAATGTCCGCTGACGACCTCCACTTTCCACTTTCTCGACATAATAGTTTTTGATAACAAATATAAATATGATATAACCGATGAAGTACTCGTTATCAAAGAAATCAGAGGTTGTTTATATTTGGGATTGATATTATTCCGGAACAAAAATGGCGCTGAAGCTCAAAAGAATAGTTTCAGTTTTACACATAAAGGGCGTAAAATGACCCTTAACGAAGCCGAAAGGCACTTGTTCTCCCCGTCATTGCGGTTATTTTGTTCTGGACCATATCTGAGAACGTTCTAGTTACGGAGAAATTTGAGGTCAAAGCTCCAAATTTTTCACAAGTTTTTTTTAAATACTAGTTTTTAAGGTTCTAAATTGGCTTTAATTTCCTCAAGATATTTCCAAAGATATTTTCGTAGCCTTGACCTGTTTACTATTCAAAGCATCCATCAGCACAATATTTTGAGTGCGTTACATTGAGTTTTAAAGTAAAATGTGATTTTTCACCCCAAAAAAAAGTCGTTTCCCAGCAATAATTTTTGCATAGGGTTACTTAGTTTGATGTATAGAATGCTTGGTTGACTGCTTCGTGAAGGGTCCGTTTACACCCTGTATACTTCGTTACTTCAAAACACACGACACTTACCTATACCTAAATCAAGCGAGAAATGACAACAAATAAACACAACCCAAGAATTAAAGGAACATGAACATAAAAAAAACCCTTTTTATTCGCTATCTTTTATACCTTTTTCATTCCAACGGAAACGCTAGATGACACAGATAGATACAATTCAAAAGGTTCCCCAAATCGAACACATAAAATTCACGTATAAAACCAAACATTTTGTTTTATCTTTAGAAATGGTAAAAATGTGTCTGATAACTGATGAATAAAGAAAGCAAACATAATATACGGTCAAGTGTAATTTCTTGTCAATGGCAACCATGATAACATTTTATTTCACTAGTTTGGACTCGATGAAGCAGTTTGGACGCAATGATAACTTAACACGGGTTCTAAACACGTTTCTGCCAGCACGCGTAGCATGACCACCGTAGATACGGATTTTGTCGACAAAAGAATCGACAAAATGACAGATGGTGAAAAGAAATCTGCAACATCGTGACGATACGTGCATGTCCTACTACCAAAAATTCGAAGTCATGTGACATCTACCAACCCGCACTGGGCCTGGTGGTGGATTATAGGCCTGTGGCCCAGCAGTGGGAACATCACAACACAACACACAGAGCATAGGCTAATTATGCTTATGCTTTTGCAACTGCCAGATAGACAGACTACTTTACAAATTTGACTGGAACAGACTGGTTACGGAAAGCGGTGGTGGAGGGTGTGATGACGAAGCTTCGGCGAAGCCTTTGCCTAGATTTTTTTAACTTTCGACTGTGTTTTGACGAGTTTATTCATTGAGGTTCATGGGTTTTAGATAGTTGACAGTAAAAAGTATGTATAATAAAAATATATTAGAAGTATAATAGTAGAAGTATTTTTGTTTGTGCCCAATGGGTTATTAAATGAATAGTGAATAAATATACATAATCAACTTACAAGAGGCAATGTTGCAAGCGCGATTCGCGCTTAAATACAACTGGTGATATGTTGGCATACTATTAAAGACACCTCTGCCTAACCCTTCGGGGATTACATGCGTGATACATAACCCATTGTGCACAAACCCAAATACTTCTGACAAATGCTGACAATTACTTCTCAGACCCCACTCATCTGAGCAAAGAAAGCTTCGTTCATTAGCATAGCAAACCTGCATTTGCATTCTAGAAACTTCACTGACCGTCAGCAATTTTTTGTATGCTTTATTAAAACTTCTTCCATTAACTATGAACACGACTGTCAGCTTCATGCTAATGTCAATTTCATGGTGATCTATGGTAATCTCATAATACACAAAGTTACTGAAAGGACAAACGCAAGGCAAGATCTTGAAACATAAATAAACGAACTTAACATTTCAAAGGACGGCCCTGTCTTTAGATAAGACAGTGTTTTCTCAGTGTTCAAAGACAAAATTATTAATGAAGGTATTGATTTCGAAGGTTCAAACGACAAATTGATACCTGTTTCCTAATGGATGGGACTGGAATTACTGTTGAACTATTTCACGGCTTTGAAAGGAAAGCTGTGAGTAATGATGATACTTTTGACAGTCAAAATGTCGCAGAATACATTCCAGAGATAATGATTGTGAGATATTTTTGGAATAACTTTTGACCTATATTTTAATACTAGCTGTTAAAATATTACTTCGCTTTGAATCGGATTTTGTTAACAATTTCAAGAGTTTTATTTTTTTTTTGCACAGAACCCTCGTTATATTTCTAATTTAAAAGTTGCCTATGTTAGACCTTATAACATCAGCTATCTGCCAGTCAAAGTCCCGTCAATCGGTTCAGCTGTTTCGGACACTAGCCGGAACAAACAGTCAGACAGACAGACAAAAATTAAGACACAAAAATTAAAAAAATGATTTTTTGTTATTAGTACCGTATTTATTCTCAAATACATTCATTAAAAAGCTGTAATTTTGATATTACAAACAGACACTTCAATTTTATTTATTTGTATGGATTAAATGAGTTTTATAAACAGCATTAATGATTCCGCGTAATTATTCGAGAGGTGGGATTGCTGCAGTCACAAAGAAAAGAATAGATGAATAATAATTGTTGAAACAAGCTTGTACAAAGCCAACTCACTTGTCGCAAAGAACACTCTAAGTACTTAAAAGCACCAGAATGTAAATATCAATCTTCGACACCACTTCGTACAAAACTCATCCTAGCACAAGTTGAACGACAGCTTCTATTAAAAAGTTTCCAGTGTCAACCTGTCGTATTTTATAACTTGCTATAAAAATATTTTAATGTTGTTTACAAACAGCTATTTCGTGAGTGTGACGTTGAGTCACTTAACGGCAGGGGAAGAAAGCCAAGATGGGTTTCGGGCATAAAGAAAAAAAATATACCAGTTCAATTTGCCCTCAGAATTTTTTAAAGAATTCCTTGTAATGGATCGGCCTTAAGCGTTTTACTGGATCGGAGTTATCAATGGCGGTAAAGTGCGTACTTCCGAGCTAAAACGGTCGATACCTAAAGTTAAACGTAAATATAAAACTGCCTCCTGTAACACTTAAGAATTTTATGATCCAGTACATGAGAGAGGATCTATTGCCATTTGTCGGGATGATGGTATTAATCGAGAAGACTTTTCAAGGTTTTATTTGCGGTCTTAAGATTTTTTTCTTACCTTGAGGAAAGTTTTCTGAGAAAATATACACGTGTTTCTCGATTAGATGTTTGAAATGGATCCCTTTCTTTTTATAGAATTGCCAATATGTGTAAGCAGTTACGTTGCTTAAGGCTGTCTGTTAATCGAGCAATGGATATATCCTGTTGGAATCCTGCATTATCGTCGAAAGTATCAGGTACGTTTATTAAAATCTTTTGATACGTCAGACAATATCAGTTATTTAATTATGCTTTTCCGTTTTACAATGAAAAGAGAACTTTGTTTATTTTTCCGTGACGGTTATTGAAGGATTTAAACCGTGAATTTTAAAATTGACGACAAGTGAATATGCGTTGTAGTGGCTTTACGGCACAGCAGTAAATTTAAAGTTTAACGTGGCCGAAACCGGTAATAAAAGCTCGTACCGTAGAGTATAAAAGATTTTTTGAGATGATAAATTGTGAGATGTTGAAGTAGTTTTCTTTTTCATTAATTATTAAAGCTCAGGATTGGTGCCCTGAAACAGTGACACGGGGTCGCGGTAGACCACGAAGGAGATGGCGGGACGACCTGGATGTCTTCCTTGAGAATTGGAAAGAAGTAGCACAGAAGCGCGAGCTTTGGAAGGAGTGGAGGGAGGCCTTTGCCCAGCAGTGGGACAATATGGGCTAGCTATAATAATAATATAATATAATAATTATTTCGTGCTTTCAAAATAAATTTTGGGTAAGAAATTCAACGAATTCGTTTGCTTTTTAACGTGTAAATATTACTGTATAAATTATTGAGATTTTTGGATGAAACGGCTTTGGATTTTCTGTAACAAAATTCCCGGTAGCTCCCGTGGCTAGTACGAATAATTTAGGAACGTGTCCGATAAATGAAAATAGATTTCCTATCTGTGAAAGCCGGGACCTCTTATTCCGTGAATCCGAATACCGTTATTGACCTATGAGTCAATCGGAGGGTTTCCAACGTGACAGAATGATTTGTATGTTTATACACCTCCCTTTTCATGAAAACAGATGGGATGTGATTATGGACCCACTACTGGAACAAAAGCTACCTCTGTGAGAAGGAGCTATAATCCATCACGTGGACCCAATGGAAGTCGCATGTTCTTTGAGTTTTTGGTATTGGTGATGGTTTCTTCATGACGTTTTTATTCACCGATTTGAGAGCAGTGGGGACGAAGTACATTGCAACAAAAGGTTTAGTTTTTTGGTTTTAAACTCGCAAAGAAGAACTCGAAAATCAGGGACGTTACCACTTGGTCTTTTATAGTTAGTGCAATATGGAATAAATATTTTTGGTCATTAAAAATTCGACCTTGTCACTGTTTTTTGTGGTACTTTCCTCTTAGAAGCTCGTACATATTATAATTATTTTAAAACTACTCACCGTCCTATTCTGTAAGTTCTTGACTCTACACAGCAGTCGAACTGGATGCCCCACCAGGCCAGTTATATTTCTTGGCGTACTGGGGTCGAAGTAAGGAGCATCAGGTGACCCCTGCCACTCTTGAAGAAACTCAGCTCTGAAGTGGCGCGAAGAGATATCCATAGTTGTATGGTCTTGAGGTGACTCGGTGCCGGAATCAGCTGGTGGAGAAACAATGGACAATCAATTAAGGGCACTTCATTCTATTCACTTTTTCGTGGATATTTAAACGTAGTTAAACAAAAATCTGACAATGGAAACAAAGCTATCTAAAAACGATAGACTTTTATGTAAAAAAACTATTCGTTACACCCTTATCGGTTTTCATCTTCAAGATTTGTCACACACCCTTTTATCTGATTTTATCCAGTGTCTAAGGTAAACCATTGATTCAGTTTGTAGGTACTTGAGGGAGGGGCCACCAGCATAAACAATTGACAGCTGTTTAATACTTTTTGAATGTGTAGGTATTTTGTATGGAACAGCTGATATTTTTCTTAAACGTAGAAATCTTGAATGAGCTTAACATGAAGTACTGAATCCATGGAAGTTTGTATGGCGATGTGAAACCACCGCGTTTAAGACTCAAACAAAAAATAAAAAAGTTATACACAGTGTTTGTGCAGATGCAAAAATCGAGCCGTATGTATGGAGCTATAGGTTTCCACTTCCCAAAGCCCGGGGGGTTCTCCGCCTGCGCGCCATTTGAATCTTCAACTTTAAGAGTCCATTCGCGATCACAAGTGCTGCAAAGCCGTCGTAACGTTGGAAAACGTATTAAAGTTAAATAAACCGTGAAATAATCTATAAACCTTGTTCCATTTCAGTTAATATTTACTGTAAATAGTTAATGTTTTATTTGTAAATATGGATGGAATGGACACAACACACTGAATTAATAATCATCTTACCAATTGCTATTTGACTGTATTGATGAAAGGATTACTAAAATTGGGAGATTGCAAATGTCGGCTTGGAAAAATGGAAGTTTGTTGGGGGCAATAGTCATCCTCTACCTTTTTTTTTTTTTTTTTTTTTTTTTTAGGATGGGAAATCATCAAATGACCCCTCCCGCTCTGGGCGGAGCGGAAGGGAGTGTCAGACTTGTACTGACTAAAACCCATCCATGTTCCTTCTTTGCCCTTTGTGTTCCAGGGCCGCGGTATCTCTTTCGAACAGTCCCGCAGCCCTGGCAGGCATCGGCCCGTGCGGACCCCTACGTGGTTGCTGACATCTCTTTGAGGCGCGCGTGGAACACGAACGCGCCGTCGACACGGCCTGTCGTCATAAGACGGCCGGACGGCGAGCTAGCCCAAAACTCGCCGTCCACAGGCCCGCGCCTACGGTGGCCGGGGGCCACCACGTGACCCCCGACGCCCAGGGCGTCTCCCGCGGCGGCTGGGACGTGAGGCTCTTTCCCTCTCACGTTCCGCCACCTCCTTCACTAGCATGACTGCTTCGCAGAAGGAGGTGACGGCTTCCCATTCCCTCTCGCTCCGGACCATGGCTTGAACCAGGGCCGGGCGCGAGAGGTCGCCGCCGCCAATCGCCTCTACGAGGACACGGCGCTGCTCCGCCCAAGCAGGGCAGGCCTCCACAGTGTGCTGCACCGTGTCCTCCGGACGATCCTCACAGTGGAAACACCCGGGCGTTTCCTCCCGCCCGATTCGGTGCAGGAACCTCCCGAAACAACCGTGTCCGGTGAGGACCTGCGTCAGGCGGAAGGTGAGGGCGCCGTGGCGCCTCTCTAGCCACTCCTCAAAGAGGGGACTTATCGCCACTATGGTGGCGTGCCCTGCACGGGGTTGCGACAGTCGCTCTCTCCATGTCACCATGAGATCGCGCCGGAGGTCTGTCCGCCGAGCGGTGATTTGCCGCGGCAGCGGAGTTTCCCCCCGACGTAGTGCCTCCGCGCGCCATTCGTGAAGGCGTGCGAGGACTATTGCCTCCAGATCCCATGGCGGCAATCCGGCAAGGAGGCTCGCCGCCTCACCGGAGATCGTGCGGTACCCCCGGACTAGCCTTAGGGCTATCCCCTTTTGGGGCGCGTTCAGGTAGCGGGCGGCTTGCCGCCTCAGAGAACGCGCCCACACCGGGGCCCCGTAAAGGGCCATGGACCGCACGACCCCCGCGTAGAGCCTCCGGCAGGAGGCGTTTGGACCCCCCAGGTTGGGCAGGAGCCGCTTGAAGGCAGCCCCGGTCCGTTCCAGTTTGGGGGCCAAACGTCGGAAATGCTCCACGAAGTTCCACCGGCTGTCAAGGACGAGTCCCAGGTACTTCAGCGTCAACCCGACGCCGATGGAAACCCCTCCTGCTGTCAGTAGGGATCCCGACGGTGGCGCATTCCGAGGCCCATGAAAACACATGGCCTCGGACTTGTGCAATGCCACCTCGAGACCCAATTGCCGGATCCTCTCCACGACTATCGCAACCCCGCGTGTCATGTTTTCGGCCGCCGCCTCGTGCGACCTCCCTTGTGCCAGTACCAGCGTGTCGTCAGCGTAGCAGACTACGCTGACGCCGCTAGGGAGGTCGGCGCGCAGCACCCAGTCGTAACCGATGTTCCACAAGGCCGGTCCCAGAACCGATCCCTGTGGAACACCGCACGACATCTCTCGCCGGTTCCATTCTCCGCTCCGACCGGGGTAGATGACGGCCCTATCCGTCAGGTAATCCCCGACCACACGACGAAGGTAGGTCGGCACCCGGTGATACCGGAGTGCCTCCCCAATGCAGCTCCAGGGCATGGAGTTGAAGGCGTTGGCGATGTCAAGAGACACCGCCAATACGACCCCGCCCCGGGAAACCGCGTCCCCCGTCGTGAGGGCTCTCACGCGCATGATGGCGTCCACCGTCGAGCGCCCCTTGCGGAAACCAAACTGGTGTTCCGCAAGATCCGGCCCCATCCCCGCGAGGTGCCCGGCGAGGCGGTTAGCAATAACTCTTTCAAAGAGCTTGCCCACCTCGTCGAGCAACACTATGGGCCGGTATGCGGACGGAGAGTCCGCAGGGCGCCCTGGCTTCCGGATGAGGACCAGCTTCCCCGTCTTCCAACGAAGCGGGAACTGGCCTCTCTCCAAGCATGCGCTTAGGAGCCCTTCCAGTCGGGGCCCGAGAGCCTCAGAGGCCAGGACCCAGGCTTTGCCAGGCAAGCCATCGGGTCCCGGGGCGGTATTTCTGGCCTTCAGCCTGCGTACCGCCACTCCCAGGTCTACCCCAGTCACCTCCGGAATGTCGTCATCGGTGTGGTCCGCGTCCGGCACCGCAAGCGGCGGCGGAGCCATAGGCGGGGGAGGATGCCTCCCTCGCGAAGGGAACAGAGCGCTCACCACGTCCTCCACGAGCTCAGGCCGGAGACTCTGCGTCAGCGGGGGGGCCCGGGTGCGGAGTTTGTCCCGCACCATCTTGTAAGGGCGCCCCCACGGATCTCCGTTCAGAGACTCCAGCATCTCCTCGCGGGCCAGGTTCTTGGCCCGCCGGACAGCCTCTTGGAGGGCGGTCTTCGCCGCTCTGTACCCATCGTAAAGCTCCGCCTCAATGGCTGCCGCATCCGGAGGGCGGATGCGGAGCCTGCGATGCCTGGCGTACCGGTGCCGCGCGGCAACGCACGCCTCACGCAAAGACGTCAGCTCTCGCGACCACCAGTACACCTGACGTCGGGCGCTTCCTGGCCGAACTCGGGGCATTGCCACGTCGCAAATCTCGGACATGGCCTCCTGGAACCAACTCGCCTCGTTGTTGATGTCGGCAGGCCTGGCCGGTGATGACACCCAGGCCTGCACGATCGAGGCTTCCAGGAGAAGCTCCCGGTCCAGCTGCTTCAGCGCCCATCGCGGACCACTCGGGGCCTGTAGGACCGGCGCGCTTGAGGTCTGAGTGGAGACGTCGAACCGGATGTACCGGTGGTCGGAATAGGTCTCCACCCCCTCCATGACGCGCCAGTCAACGACACGCGGCGACAGGGCGGGGCTAGCGAACGATATGTCCACCACCGACTCACCCTGCATCCGCACGCACGTGGGGACAGAACCCCGATTTAGGACGACCAGGCCTGTCTCCAGTGCCCAGTCCTCCACCATCCTACCCCGCACATCCGTGTAACGAGAACCCCAAGCCAAGTTCTTGGCATTGAAGTCCCCGAGCACAAGCACGGGGAGTGAATGGCTCCCGATGACGACACTCAACTCCCTGAGGGAGTTGTGGAACTCGGCGAGAGTTCGGTTCGGAGAGAAGTAGACTCCCACTACAACGATCTCCCCGAACCGTGCTGCTACGCACCCCTGACCCTTCCTGACACTCTCAAGGGTCGGGGTACCGGCGGCGGCCGACGCAATTATGGTCACTGAGCCGCTAAGGTCCTCCACCCAGTCATCCCTGGGCGGGACAAAGTACGGCTCAGAGACCACGGCGATGTTAATCGACCACTGCGCCATGCTCTGGATCATCAGATCCTGAGCGCAGGCGCAGTGGTTGATGTTCGCCTGGAGAAGGCGTAATGGGGCCGTTATTGGCACTCCATTTCAGCCCCCTCCCGGGCCCCCTGCGAGGGCCCCGCTGCAGAAGTTGCAGCAGTGGCGGCCGCGGCGGCGACAGTGGCGGCGGCTGCGGTGGTGGCGACGGTGGGGGTTTTGGTGGTGGTGGTGGAGGGCCTTCCGTTGCCCCTGGCCTTGGCCTTGGCGGGTGTACCGCAGGCCTTGCTCCCTGCCCGGTGATCGGCCGGCTTGCCGGTTGCCGCACATGCAGCGCAGTGCGGCGCGGCGGAGCAAGCCGCGGCCCTGTGACCGGGCTGGCCGCAGCGGAAGCATAGGCCACTGCGGTCCACCTCCGAGGTGCACCGGACCGACACATGGTGCCCCACATGGCAGCGGAAGCACCTCAGAGGTCTGGGTTCCAGCAGCTTAACCTGCGCCGAAACCCAGCCCACCAAGAGCCTTCGGCCCTCCACAATGGCTTTCGCCGCCGTCACAGGGCAGCTTACCGTTACGGTTCGCATGCCCGACAGGTCCGGACGTAAGGTGCCTGCCTTGACCTGCTCAGCAGGGCACCCACCGGTCCTGGTGACGGCGGCCACCACCTCCTCCTCGGTCACCGAGTCGTCCAGACCCATGATGCGCAGATCTGCGCATTTGACGGGCCTGGACACTCGGGCCTCGTCCGCATTTAGGGACGCTCTAAGCTTTTCTGCCAGAGCGTCCGCGGACGAGCCACGGGTTTCGCCGGGGATCTCCAGCACTCGAGCCCCTGTCGCGGTGACTCTGAGGCGGAGGCCCCCGGTGATCCCGAGCTCCCCGAGATCTACCGTCGCCCTTGCCTTAGCGAGCACGTCGCGGTAGCTCACGCCCCTCTTTTCCGCGTCCGGCTGTAGTGTAATCACTACAGCTGCGGTCTTCGGGGCGCTGAGCCTTGCCGCGACGCTCCGCTCTTTTTCCTGGCGCTTGCGCTGCCGCTTCCTGGCCTTTTTGGCCGCCTTTTGCTCCCTCGTCCTCTCTCCGGCCACCTGCCACCCGGTCTCGGCCGCAGAAGGCTTAGGGGGCGGGGGGGGCGGCGGTGGCAGCTGTCTCGCGGCTGGCGCTGGCACAGTCACCGCCTTGCCCTTCTTTTGGGCCGCCACCTTGCCCTGCCTCAGGGCTGCCGCCTTCTTGGCCGGAGCCGGTTTCGCCAGAGCCGGCCCTTCGGGGGCCGACGCAACCCTGCCGGAGGGCCGGCCAGACGACCCCGGTGCGGAGGCCGCAGCAGCCGCATATGTGGCTACCCTCGGGCCCGGGGACGCCCTGTTTGCCGCAAGGGGGGGGCGCAGGACAATGCCCTCCAGGACGGAGAACCGCGCCTGGAAGGCAGCCAGCTCCTGCCGAACCAGGTTCAGGACCTGGTTCTCAACCGGCACGGGCACGGGCCGGCTTGGTCGCTGCTGGCCCCCATTTTGGGGCGCCTTGCAAGGGCCGGCCTCGCGCAGACCGGCCAAGTCTGCTCGGAGCTTCCTGTTCTCCTCTTGGAGAAGCTCCGTGGCAGCCGTCAGGCGAGCGACCTCCGCCCGCAGTTTGGCCACTTCGTTTGACGGGGGCCCCCCATATCTGGCCTCCGCTGACGCCATGATGGAGGCGATCGCTGCAGGCATGGCCTTATGCCTGGTGGAGGGCTTCTGTTTATATGAGACAGCCCTCAGCGCCGCCTCCACCTCCTTCGCGAAACCGGCCTTACGCTCCGCCTCGGAGCCGCCGTCTGCACCCGCCTCGTCGCCAGAGGAGCCCGTACGGGCCACCCCGCGACCGGCCACCCCCGGGTGACGCCCCTCTTCGGCAAGCCGCGCCGACCTCTCGGTGGCAGAGAGGCCTCTCCCCTTGCCGCGGATCCCTCCTCGCTTACTGGTGGGGATCTTGCGAGCCGAGGCCAGCTCTCCCTCCGATGACGACCCTCGGTCGCCCTCTGGCCAGGACCGCTTGCGGAAGAACTTCCCGTTCACCGCAGCAGCAGTCCCGGGCCTGCCGCGCCGGGAGCTCTCTGAGCCTCCCGCGCTCACATTGCTGGATGCGGCGCCGGACTCCGACCCCGTATCCTTCTCCTTCCTCCCTTCGCCGTTACCGGCCGTCGATTGGGTTGTTGGTTTTTCCATACTGTTCCCACGAGTATGGGGGAAATAAAAAGTCCATCTGGGCAGTGCCCCCTGTACCCAGATAAGCCATAGCCAGGCCCGGCAGTGGTTCGCACTAGTAACTGATTTTCCATAGGAACCCGTCAGCCATACATCTCCTCGCGGTGCGCCGCCGCTTGAGATTCGGGGTAACTTTTTATAGAGGTTTTCTACCTCGCGGTCCGGGCGGTTAAGCCAAGACCCTCGGTCCCAATCGAAGCCGCGAGACGTGATCCACGACACTTCGACGGTGGGATTACGATATCGACGGGGACAGTGAACGACTGCGTCCTTCACTGTCTGCTCGGAGGCAGGGTAAGTGCACACCGAGCCCGCCCTTGCTACTCCGCTGTGCCCTCTGCTTTTCAGAGGGTCACGCGGAGCAACGCCCCCTTGGTCCAAAACGGACCCCTCCCATGTCAGAATATTAGCCATGGACAGTAACATTCCCCAAGGAATAAGAATCTCTTCCCATTCCTCGGGGAAGGACACTGCCCACGCCCAGGGTGCACCGGCCCGGCAGCTGCTATTCCCTCCCGACGTATCGAGAGGGACCGGCAGCCATCGGGCACACGAGGAGGAATTCTGACAACGCACCCCAGTCATCCTCTACCTAGCCTCGGCTTCCAGTCTAACCGGATGCAGCTGAATACCTGTACCAGTATAGCATAATCAGCCTATAATGTTCCCACTGCTGGGACACAGGGCCAGGAGAGGGAATGGGCTCTAATCCACCAAGTGCCCCAGTGCGGGTTGGTAGATATCACATGTCTTCCATTTTTTTTGGTTCTAGGACATGCCGGTTTCCTCACGATGTTTTCCTTCACCGTTTTTGAGAGCAGTGGTGATAATAAATTACACAAAGTCATGTGCCTGCCTGGGTTCGAACCCATGACTTACTGTTCGTGAGTCGGGGCAATCACCACTGGGCCATCTCTGCTCTTCGTACCAGTATTACTAGTATTTGATAAGCCACTGCTTATCTAACTGGTCCAGACCCAGTGACCCAGTTATCCGAGTAATACGAAACGCCTTGGTAGTACTGTTTCTCAGACTTTTTCGCTCGGGGCTCAAACAACTTGATGTAAATAGTGTCACAAAATATTACATGCGACTTGAACGAAATTGGCCAAATATTGTTATATTAAACTTCGTTTTAATATAATTCTACATCTGTTTTCCACATAAAACACGAATCTATATTCATACCAAAAAGATTCAATATTCACTAAAAGGTTTTTCAATGAACAGTTTATTTAGGTATTTTTGTTCAGATTTCTAAATCCTCACAGAATTTGCCCTGCGTAAGTGGCTTAGCGATGTTTGTAGACGGTTTTCAGTTTTCAGCTGAAAACAGCAAGTTAAAGCTGTTCGGTTAAAGCAATTTAGCTCGCTATATTACTGTACTACGAGAGTGATTAAAATAAGCACTCGGTCGTTTCGGTTTAAAATGAACTAAGCTTGTTGTTGGTTTTTTGATCAGGAGTGGGATAGAGCACTGGGATCTTTTTCCTAGCTTGCTGTGTATCACAAGTGGGCTTTTGTTATAACATCACTACACACATCCCCGAAGGGTTAGGCAGAGGTGTATCTAATAGTACACCTCCATTTTGCTAGTTATGTTTGTCCATGTAATAGGGGGCGAGCCTGTTGCCATCAACCGGACGTAAATCCAGACTCCGTTGCTACTACTGAGGAATTCCTGATGAAGAAACCCAATAACACTTCGCCCGGCCAGGGAAATCGAATCCAGGACCTCATGCTCAGCAGTCGCGCTTTCGACCACTAGACCAACGAGGCAATCAAGTGAAGCAGTTATTTAAAAAAAAACTGTTGTTTTTTCTGCTTTGAGTTGTAGCACAGTGTATAGTATGCCTTGCTAAACTAAAAGGTACTCTGGAACCGCTTTTACACTGAAACGGGCTGTTTTGATACCAGATATTCAAACCAGTTTATTATAAGTACTAAATGTACCACCACCAAACCTTTTATTTTTCTTCAGGCAAGGAAAACTGAAGATTTGCCTTGCAAACGACTTTGAGAGCCTAGCCTCCGGTTTCTACAACACTTTATCGCAACCTCCTGAATTTATGTGTCCTTATTATTATATGATATTATATTTATAGGAGCATTAAACTCTGGGTGTGGAGCTTATGGTACGTTTTCGTTAATTAGGCGAATAAGTAGTTAAATGTAATTAAAGGCTTATTTATTATTATTGTGTGATAAATTATAATTAATTATGTTAATGGTAATTGAAATTATAATAATTGTAAATAATATAACGGAGATGGATGGATGGAATGGCTGGTAGTGTATTGTATTGTTGTTAATATTTTTTATCAATGTTTTAAATTTAAACTCGTTAGTTAATGAGTTTCCTATAATTAGGGCTGGTATCTGATATATTGACTGTTTTTAACCGACCACGGCGAAGCCAAAAGGTTGTGATTTTAGCAGTCTATGTGTGTATGTATGTTTTTATTTACGTATGTTCCTCCGTAGCGCCTAAACTATTCATCCTATTTTGATGAATAAGGTGTCAATCGATTTGTTATTATAACCCGGGTAACATAAGCTACATTTTAACCAACTTCAACAATAGGAGGAATCGATTTTACCTTGTAAACCCCGAATTTAATTAGAGCGTGATTTTTCAGTAGTCTGGTTTTTTAGTTGTAGTATACCACACAGATTCTTGTTAAAACACACGTTCCTGTTTTTGATACCTTTACTATTTTTTTACTTTCAGTATTGCTCCTTTGCAATTGCTTTAACTGAAATAAATAATTTCAGATTTAATTTAATTTTATATGTAATCAGTTATAGATATTAGAATGAGTATAAGAAGTTTAAGTAGTTAGTTGCTTCACTATTGCATTGGGTTGTGCCTGTAAAAATAATTGTAAGTAAGGATTAAAAAAAATAAAGAATTTGTCCTTTTAAATTTTTATGAAGACTAATTTAACACTTATAAAACCCTAATGGAATTAAACTTAATTTATTTTACCCGTCACACAAAAAATAATCTCTTTTATGTCAACTTTATTATTTTGTTAACAAAGTTCACATTGGATTCTTCGAAATGAAACTATAACAAGGCGCCTAATTGAGTCGTCCTAACTTTTCGATTTTGATGATAAATTTATTTTTTTGTGCTCTAAGTCGGCTTAGACTGTTAGATTTAAATAATTAACTTTGTTAGAACTTGTTTATCTTATGTTTCAATTATTATTTAAAAGAGGATTATTTCTAAGCTCAGTAACAGACATTTGAAAGTATCTTTAATGACTATTCAAAGTTAAAATATATTAGACAGAAGTTAAACAGTTAAGGTTTTCATTTTTTTTAAACCCCTAACTATTCAGTGCATCCACCAGCACAATGTTTTGAGCGCTAAAGTAAAACGTGATTTTTCACACCAAAAAAAAAGTCCTTTCCCAGCATTTTTGAGCACGTTTTTTAGCTTGATGTACAGAGGGTCCTAAAAGGCCGCTTTAAGAGAATCGTAATCTTAATCTATACATATAAAATTCAAAGTCCTGACTGACTGATTGACTGACTGACTGATATATAAACTCACAACCCAAACCGCTGGTCCTGAGACATGAAATTTGGAGGGTGTATTATTTGTGAAGAGTAGGTATCCACTAAGAAAGGGTTTTTCGAAATTTCACCACTAAGAAGGTGAAATGGGGGGTTGAATTTTCTGTGAAACTTAATATACTCTGGGTCGATTGACTCGAAAATTGGTGTACACACTGTTCAATTAAAGTCTGAGACAGGTGTATCATAGATTTTCCAAAATCATCCCCCAACAAACTCAAATAGTGATTCGAAACTCACTTAGACGGGCGCATGGCGCGCAGTGTTGAGCAGGGCGTGCGAGGCGCAGGCGTATCTACCTATTAGTAAGTAGGTAGCATTTTTTGAGGTAGTCGTGTCTATACATATATGTAAAATCCCGATTTAGCATAGGCGTATATAGATGCGAAAATTTGTGAGGATGGATGGAGGGATGGATGTTTGTTACTCTTTGTTACTTGGATGAAATTTAGCACACAGATAGTTTATAACCTGGATTAACACATAGGATACTTTTTATCCCTGTAGTATGATCCCGTGGGACAATTATCGAACTCCACGCGGGCGAAGCCGCGGGCATAAGCTAGTAGTATAATAATATAAACTGACGTAATTCATATAAGTACTACAGGTAGTGGTTCCAGGTCTGGCTGTTTGTGTTTGTGAATTTAAATGTAAATGCACCTACGATACAAATTGCTACTGTGGGCCAATGTCGTTTTAAAAAGAAAACAGAAAGAAGATATTTTGAAAACTATATCACTTATCAAGGCCTCCTGGTTCATTTCTTTGAAGGCAAAAATAGTCAAAGTGTCTGACACAAATAATACCTCCGTCCCCATTTATGATAATGTCATCAACCTCATAGCCATAATTTATTTTATCTGTATTAGCCTTAGTGGTGGAACTTTAAATTAGTTTCATGGAGGGGAGTGGGGTGTGAAAACCACCCCTGTTGTCATATTCCCTGCTGTCAGTGCCGTTATGCTTGGCATTCACAGTCGGAACCAGTTAGCGAATTTAATTCTGAAGTTCGTGTCCAATTTAAATTTAGTTTATTTTATTTTTGTTCGTTTGTTTTTATTGCTTTTTATTTTTGTTTTATAGTTTTATGGTCGAATTTGTGGAGGTTTTTGTCGTCATTTTGACAGTACTATTATGAAGTGGAGAGAATAACAAGATTTTAATAATTATGTATTTATAACATAAATACACTAGCGCCTATGCAATGCTCGTATGAAAACAAATCAATCAAATATAACAAACAAGAATTTACCACCAAACCACCACTAAAAACCCGACTATTGAAAAATCACGCTCTAATTAAATTCGTGGTTTATAAGGTAAAATCGATTCCTCCTTTTGTTGAAGTTAAAATGTAGCCTATATTACCCGGGTCATAATAACGAATCGATTGACACCTTATTCATAAAAATCGGATGAATAGTTTAGGCGCTACGAAGGAACATACGTACATAGACTGTTAAAATCATAAAACTTCCTTTTGGCTTCGTCGTAGTCGGGTAAAAAGTAATATTACAAACGTTCTAATTTTTCCTTTTGGTTCGGAAATCCTTAAAATTGATACTGCGAATTAACAGGTCACTGCGACAGTTAGTTTTCACAGAATAGCTAGACAGGTCACCCTTTTTTTGTAAAAGTAGATATTTGAATTTTTAATCAAATTCCTCAAAAAATCCTATAAAACGTAGATACCTATGTATACATATGATACTACTTACGTATGGTGTACGACAACGCTAAAACAAACAAAAAAATCCAGCACATGACATTCTCTAGATACTGCATGAAAAAAGCGACATATTAGTGATGTAATTTCCTTTATTTCTGATGCCCATGCCGTGATGAAATTTAGCAGTATCAGCGAGAGTATTAAGTAACTGTTAAACGGTACAGTCATGGGTGTTAATATGTAGGTACATGCTTATCCACAGTAATTTGAAGCCTATCTAATATGGCGTTTCGTGTCTAGACAGACCGTTTTGGTGTGTTTTCTATGTCATTTAATTGAGTCGTTCTTTTTCTCCGGAGTGTCTCTGGCACGGCAGTGCCCATTGTCTTTTGTTAGACCAGAACAACGGTACTTCCACGGTGTCGTCGGTGGTCGTTAAAAATCAGTATCCAAACCCTAAAACGTCCGGTTCTTGTAAGAGCCAACCTTCGGAATATAAGTTCACCAGGTCTGTGTGTAATTTCAATTAATATTGAAAGATTTGTGTCGTATAATACATATGCCTTCCCCAGAATGATGATCATATAATTTGCTGTTTTCTTTAGGATAGATATTAATGTATGAATCATAAAATTAGATATTATTGCTAAACTGTCCATATTTGTAGTCGTAAAAAACGGTTGCAACATTGAGAAAAGACCTAGTTCATTATAGTGTGGATTTCAAAATGCTCATAACAACATAAAATGGTAATAAATACAATAGGATACATAATTGATTGTACGCGCGTCATTGTACTTCGTCGATCTCTCATCTGTTAATGCAGTCTTTCATACCATTATTATAAATTTATTTCAGAAATGACCTATTTACAAATTGAACACAAAACTAACAATAGGAAACAACACAAACACGATCTCATAACATCGTCTCCATCCATACATCTTAGACAGAACTGCAAGAACATATCTCTATAACATTCAGTTTCCATTCAGAACCAGCCAACCGAAAAGGAATAAATACAACGCGAGGCTTACAAAAGAGGCGAACGAAAGAGGCGCTCAAAAGAGGCGCTCTATGATTTACGAGCAGATATCATTCAGTGCCTTGTATCAGTGGGCATTTGGCAACGACATTGCTCTTTATTGCTCACTGTTAATAGTTAATAATCCTTGTTTTTTTTATTGTCCGTTTCGGCTACAGAGATGGGATCTGACCCGAATGCGATAGTTTTATGTTTGACTTATTTGGCTATCTTATAAGGGTATTGGGTTCGTGTAGGATAAAATGTTTTTGGGTGCGAATGAAGGGTATCTTCCATTTTGATATGAACCTGTAAATGTTGCCTACAAAACATTTTATTTGACCTCTAAAGTGATAGGTCATACAGGATCCTGCAACGTTCTGTATCTTTTATTATTCTGTTTTACCAAAGAGGTTCAATCCGATTTTTCTGACCTTTAATTTAATTATTGCTGAGTCTGTAAATTCAGTTTCAGGTCGAATGAAAAACTGACACTTAAGACTTCATTACAACAAAATACGAAATAAAATACTGCCGTAATCTTTTTTTACAATGTATCATATTTAATTTAATTTCCAATACTTGGAATGAAATGTTGAAAGCGAATATTGCAGGGACCTCATCCCTGTAACATTGGCATTTCATTAAACAAAAGAGAACGCGAGAAATCTCTAACAAACACACTTCCTAAGCCATGCGTCGTAAAACCTCTGTTCGTATCGATCATTCCATTCCTAATGTAATTCCAACTTTATGTGCCATCAATGCAATGTACCAGCACGTTATATCCACGTTATGTCCAACGTTTCAATTCGGAACGTATTGGAACTACATACACATTCGGTACAGTGTGATCCATCACAGCTTATCGTTTGCCGTGACCCAATACTTTTAGTTCATCTATAGACCTGGGATGTGAAGTGGATGAAATGGGTACCTATTTTTTTTTCCATTTTCGGGTTCCATACCCGAAGGATAACCAACGGGACTCTATTACTAAGCCTCGGCTGTCCGTCCGTCTGTCTGTCAGCGGGCTGTATCTCATGATCCGTAATAGGTAGACAATTGAAATTTTCACAGAATGTCTATTTCTGTTGCCGCTATAACAACGAATAATAAAAATAATTGGAAATTAAAGAGGGCTCTCCTACTACTATGGTATGTAGCCCTTCATGCGCGAATACGACTCGCACTTGTCCGTTTTTTTTTATTTTAAATTTTAGTGTACCAAATGAAAAAACAAATGGAACCTGAAATTCGCCCATTCTGTCTGTCTGTCCTTATGTCACAGACATTGCCACACTCGTATCTAAGAAATTATATGCCATGGTTTACAGCAAAAAAACCGACGTCAAAAGGATATCCTGAGGGCCTTGTTATGTAGCAATCGCTTACAGCGCGCTTCGTATTTCTGCAAAGACTTGCATGTTTTTTTTTCATGAATATCAAACGCTTCCGTTAGCATAATTATTTCAATGCAAAAATGTTAACTTTTCTATCACCTATACCACAGATAATATAATACTGCGTCCTATACTATAGTTTATATAGACTAGACAAAGTGACGCTTTCATCACCGTTATTGGTGATAAAAGCGTCACTGAAAAATTATAAAAAAAATAACAACTAGCTGTTGCCACGTGTCATTTTTATAAAAATATTAATTTTCCTATTTGAATCGGATTTGTTGAACAATTTCAAGGGTTTTATTTTTTTTGAACGGAACCCTTATTATTTTTCTAAAATACAAACAGACAGACAGACAAAAATTGTTATAAGTACCGTAAACTTTTATATGCATTCAGTAAAAAGCTGTTATTTTGAAATTACATTACAATTTTATTTATTTGTATAAGTAGATAAACCTTAAAATATCTTACTCACTTGTGTATGTAAAATAAGTACACAACAATTTCCGTCAGACCAGTGCGATTAAAAGGCTCACGATTAAATAGGAAAAGGGCTTTTAAATACTACTGAAAACCTAAAAATAGCCCCGACAGCTAAAACCCCGGCAGGGTTTAAATAAAAAGGATGGAAATAACATCAGGTGTGAGGTCGAGCTAATCCTAATGATTTACATAATCTCACCGTGCGGTTTTGCGTGGAAATGGGTTACCTACCTTATACCATGACTGTCGTTATAGGCGAGTAGGGGATTATGACAAGAGTATTGCAAGGAAGCATCTTTTGAGTGTTATTAATAGATTTGAGTGCTTCTAGTCATTGACCTATTATTATTTCCTGTATTTATTGGTTCATCACAACTTTTACATTTCTAAATATTTCTAAAATAAAAACATTAATAATTAAAAATACAGGGTATAAACGAACCCTTCACGAAGCCGTCAACCAAACATTCTGTACATCAAACTATGTAACTTTACGCAAAAAATATTGCTGGGAAACGACTTTTTTTTTGGGGGTGAAAAATCACGTTTTACGGTAGGACTCAGTGTAACGCACTCAAATTTTTGAATATTGAAATTGTTATTGAAATTGAAAAATATTTGAAATTGAATAGTACGGGGGTTGTGGAGGTGTTTAAAGTAAAAATCTTACATTAAAAACATGTATTTAAAAAAAAACATGTGAAAAAGTTGGAACTTTGACCCCCAATATCTCCGTAACTACAAGGTATGGTCTAGACCAAAAAAAATTTCGCAATGGCGGGGAGAACAAGTGCCTTTCGGCTTCGTTAAGGGTCTTTTTACACCCTTTAGTGGTCCGCCGGTGTCTGGAGTAGGGTCCACGCTACCAGTGATTAGGGCTCCAGAGACAGGAAGCTCCTCACAATGCGAGCCGTATCAAGGAGTACTGCCTTCTGAATCAGTTCCTTGATACAACCTCGTAGCGTGAGCCTCGAGAGATGAGGCTCATTTAATTGCAAATACAATTTTACGTTTGTTGTCTTTATTTTCGAAAGTTGTTTTAAATTCTGTTCTTATACGTCTATACACCACTATTTTTTAATTAGTACAAAAAATGGAGCTCTATCCGTACCCGTTACTGATCATATTTGTCAAAAAAACGAAATCCCAAAATTGTCCACGAAAATTTGTCATAACTGGTAAATTCATAATTGAATCAATCATTCATAACAATTACCACTAGAAAATACTACGCGCAGTGCTTTTCCATTCCTGTCGCCATTCATAGGTCCCGGCAAACTATATTTCCATAAATTGAGTGACATTTTGGGATATAAACAAACGCTTATAACTTTACTGTTTATGAATATTATTTATTGAGATTTTACATATATAATAACAAGACCTTCTCTAATAAGCCCTTTAAGTATTTGTACTAATTAAAAAATAGTGGTGTATTTTGGTGAGTTATTGATGTAACGTCAACACCCATGACGTCTAGCCTTATTAATAAAACTGGTGCCAAAGCTTGATAAAAAAATAAATTCTAAACTCCCACTGCAACGATTAAGCTTTGAAGCCAAGCTTGACTTTGAGCTAGAATCCCAGAATCGAATAGGATATTCTAGTTGAAAAATCGTTTGGTGGACTTTGGTACTGCCTGATAAATGACGTTAGGCTCGCTCTATATCATAGTGGAACCTAGTAACGGCCGTAAATCTGTACCCGTGTCCGTGATACAGATACCTCATGGTTTAATTGACTGTTCTTGTGTCCTAGGAAGCCATAACGTATTGATTCTGATTGAATTTTTGATTTAAAGTCTTCCTATGGGATTTTTGATCTGAGATACCAATCTCGACTTACCAACTTAATCGTTTATACACTATTCTATTGATTTAGTCTTGATCTATTTGTTAAAGTACACTGGCATGCATAACAATTAGGTCACTTGAAAGTGGTCTATTCTTTGTTGTAAGATATATTTTACATAACATAACATCACCCGTGTAATCCCCAAAGGGTTGGGCATAAGTGTACCTAATAGTACACCCACATTTCAGCTGCTATGTTTATGTTCCATAGCCATCAACCAAGGCACAAATTCAGATTTCATGGCAAGAAATTCCTGATGGAATAGCATATTGTCCTACCCGGGAATCGAACCCAGGTCCTCATGCTCAACTAAACAAACAATCCGTAGGATCACCTTTTTAGAGGCGCCTTGCTTTCATGCACACTATTTTATTTAAGTAATAATTAATTGTATGCCAAGAGTATAGCTGTACTTTTTAAATGCGTTCCTTGTTTTTAAAACGCTTATCTATGAGTTAACCCGAGGACACAATCCAAGAGTACAAACGGCCTATAATGCATGCTGCCTACACCTGTAATAGGCATACATACCAGCACTTTTATGTTATTGTTATTTTTTCATATCAATTCTTAGTATATACTGCTGTTGGTGTACCAATTAAATAAAGAAATAAACGGCCGAGGTTCCTCTGCAAAAGTCCATAATGATTATCATCATCTGCCCAGCCTTTTCTAACATAGACTGGAGGCCGACCTTAACGGCTTCCAGTCTTCCTGAATACCATCATCATCATCATTTCAGCCGAAAGACGTCCACTGCTGGACATAGGCCTCCCCCAAAGAAGGGGGGTTTTGCCATAATCGCCACGCTTGGCAGGCGGGTTGGCGATCGCAGTATGGTTGTTATAAAACACAGAGAACGCTGCTGCCCATTCTCTGGTAAGTCCCTTAGTCGCCTCTTACGACACCCACGGGAAGATATGGGATGGTGCTATTCTTTACGTCCGGACACCATACAGAACAACACAACACCTGAATACCAGTATCACCTGAATACCAGTATTTTATATGGAGCGACTGCCTATCTGCCCTCCACAACCCAGTTAGTACTAGGTAATACGATACCCCTTGGTAAGGCTGGTTGTCAGACTTTTTGGGCCGCTGACTACCTGTAACGACTGTCAAAGATCTACAAATGACAGCCGGGACCAACGGCTTAACGTCCTTTCCGAGGCACGGAGGAAACTCAGTATGTAATGGGTGGTCACTCATCCACAGACCGACCTAGGCAAGCACGGCTTAACCTAAAGATCGATCCGAGCGGCTGTTATCCAAAATGATCAATACTCACAAAATGTATCAATCGACCTACTTAGGTTACTACCAAAGTGCAGTTTGCTTCACCCAGTTCAGGAAAGTCATTATCTCTAAAAGTTAGCTAAGTCGGATCCAATTAATGTTCGTTAGTATTCCCTCAATAAACTTAAGGTTTTACTTGAAAGCTTTGATGAGAGTAAAGACTGCAATAGGGAAAAAGGAAAACGGTTCTTGAATAACTTATCGGTAATTTTATTATTGTGCGAATTTAAGCTCTATTTAAAGAGGGATAAAAATGTTAGTAACATTAACATTGACACAAAATAATTCGACTGGTGTGTTGCATTTAATTTTCAGTATTTTATACACCGTGACTTTTTAGTCGTCTTACAACGGCAATCCAATAAGTACTAAATAAACATTTATAAAATAATGATAGGTATTAATGATATTTGAATAATTTAAAAATAAAAATATAACATGACGCATGGCGCATGATGTAGTTAAAAACACCCTGTTGCGAGCGCGGTTCTTATTTATTTTTCCTTGTACCTATTATCTTAATAAATGTTAAATAAGTTTTATTTATTAATGTCCGATACATTGTACGGACCACCTTTTAAAACGGCTAAAAAGACACAGTGTATTAAAAGCCAAGAGTTAATATTTTTTGATTTAATGCGTTTCCGATTTTAATTAAAAATTGAATGTAAATTGACTTATGTCAGTGACTGCTCATAGCCCTTTAATGTATCAATAAAATATTGCTCGATGATTACGTTCTTTATAATTCAGGTTTCACGATTCATGTTTCGGTAGTTAATAATATCGCTTAAATCAGATTTCAATATTTTGGAGCAAATTTAAATCGGAAAATTAACAATCTGATTATGTTAAGTTGTTTTCAACAGCTCTTTATGATAATGCTTCAGTTTAATAAAAAAGATTCATGGATAAAAGTTACCATGTATGTAGTGGTAAAGGTTTATTTCTGCTGCTTTCGGCTTCGATCGCGTTGTGGTCGCAAAATATTCTTCCAGAATATTCTATGTCCTAACCCAAGCAAAATTTCATACTAATCCATTTAGCCGTAAATGCTTAGTAAGTTTCATTACACATTAATATTTGAAATTATACGATACAATAAGCTAAATGAATAATGTCATCGTAATTACATTATTTTATCATATTGAATTATTGTTCAAATATTTGTTATAATTAAAATACAATATCTTTATTTTCTAAGTAGTCGTTATTTTACCTTATTATGATCAAATTAGTACAATTTGGCCACAATACAAATAGCCAGTTTCCTTCTACCCAAGAATAAAAACGTAAACAAAACCTATATAAAGCATAAAAAAACCAACCCACCTTTTTTCCCTTTAAAAATAAAACAACCACACGCCATTAGCAAAACGACAGCCGCTCTTAAAAAGAGTAATATTTCTAAAACAATCCATATTCTACGTACAATATAACACGGTACACAACACTGGGGTACTTACCGATGAGGAAGAGGAAGCCATGTAGAAGAGATAGGCATAAAGCGGATTTTACTCCGCGCGCTGTGTGCCCCATTACAACCAAGTCGACGAGCGGGAGCGCTGGAATGAACGGGAATGGTTAGTGATTATGGGTTTTGTTTCTTATTAATATTGTGGATAGAGATGTTTTTCTTATGTAGTTTTAGTTGTGGAAATCATCCTTGTTATACTCCATAATTTTGCTAAACAAAAGTAAGATTGGGGCAACTACAATAAATCTAATTTCTATGTAAAGTTTGATGTTTTAAAGGGTCATTAAATGGCCGTACTATAAATAAATGCTTTGACTTTGAAAACATCTCTGGTCTATTAAATAACTTTAAATTCAAGACAATTTAAAATAAAGAAGTAAATAATTGTATTTTAAGGAACACATTATAACAAATGTGTAGAAGAAAGAAAACGTAAATCTTTACTTGTTGTCTTCACGGTGACAAAATGCTTAGATATAAGATAATTTGGCATTATTTTCAGGAAAATTATGCTCGCACACATATAGATAAATAAAGTAGCGGTATTCTACATCCTTCAAACATTTAAAGCGAGGTAAAAATTCATTGCAGATTATTTTAAAAATATTTTACCTAAAATGAAATTCGAAACATCAAACCCGCGATGATAAAGATTCCATCATTATTAAACGGGAAGGTACAAAAGACCGATGGTATCCCAATTTCGGAAATTAAGACTCACTCGTAATTCGATTTGTCTCTAGCGAATGAGATGACAGTTTCGATCAAACATTTTCGTCGTATTGTTTCAAACCTAAACGAGAATACTGGAATTTTGATTTTCCCATGTTTTTAGTGAAAGTGTTTGTACACTTTGATCTTCAATTGCTTTGTACTATCGTGTTTCGTTTGTTTTAGAACAGTGAGAAATAGCTAATTGTATGTTTTATTTGTCTTCAATATTCACCCGTCTGACTTTGACATAAAGCAGACTATTGCTATTCATTTATTCCCAAATATCTTTAGACGCTTTTGAGCTAATCTATGACTAGATGTTGGGTGGTGTAAAGTGTACCGTCGAACCAAGTGAATCGGACTACGGACTGGTTTTGGATCGCGTTCACACGGCGCACACCAATCAACCTAAACATTTCCAGTATAACATGGCCTTATTTTGGATAGATTTCTAATAAAATGACAGGTCCGCATAAACTCGTTTTGTATAGGTTGATTGGTCACCGTGTGTACTTTGACAGATTTTCACTACATGATCTGTCAAAGTCTGGTTGTCTGGAGTCCAGATCACTTGATTTGACCGCACCGCCACTGGCTGATTGGTTAACTAGGCATTTTACGACCACCGCAATGCATGTTTATTTTATGTTTATTTAAGTGTTATAATCGTCTGTATTTTTCTAAAACATCGCCTGATCAAAAGTATTCAGCAAAGTTTATATTCACGTCCTTATGACTGGAGGTAACTACCGACGGCAATATGCGTGTATGTGTGTGTGTGTGTGTGATAAAAACACATTCTTTTATGTAGGCCGTAAACAATACAGGCGTGTAATGTTTCAGTAACATGATTCTCCGAAATGCGGCTTCTACGGACTATGAATAAAATAAAATATAAGGATAAGCTTTGTTAGGAGATATTTTTTGTTAAATTACGTCTGTTAATCACATTAAAGACCTGTTTCGTTTTCTGAAATGACGTGACGTGACGACGTGTTTTTTTACGACGTGTGGTTTGCAATTATGATTAAACAAAAAACATGTTTATTTAATTAAGTAGAGTAAACTAACTAAATACATTATTAATTAAAAACTATTAAATAACCTAAAATAAATAAACTAACAACAAACTATAAAAGAGCATCAAAAAACTCCTCCTCAACGCTGTCCGCTGGTAATGTGCCCAAGAGACGTTGCCATAAACATGTTATTTTTTTACGCATTGTGCGTATAAAGAATACCCAAGACTATCTATACTAATATTATAAAGCTGAAGAGTTTGTTTGTTTGCTTGAACGCGCTAATCTCAGGAACTACTGGTTCGATTTGAAAAATTCTTTTAGTGTTGGATAGCCCATTTATCGAGGAAGGTTATAGGCTATAAAATTTTACGCGGACGAAGGTCGCGGGCAACAGCTAGTCGGAAATATACGGTAAGGTCTAATTAATTATACTCAATACTTGCAAAACTTTTTAGATGTAACGGGTATCTTATGATAGATAGCTGCTGTAAATTATATTTTTCCTAGAAATGAGACGGGACAAACATTTAAGAAGTAAACACCCACGCTGTCTCTTTCAAATAGAAAAATAAATATTTCAACAACTTTTCTCAGATGTTCCAGACACGGTAAATGCCGTTTCTAAATCGAATTTCCAAGAATGGTCTTGAGAGCTATTATAAAATAAATACTGAAACATGCCTGCGGGGACAAAACTATGTCAAACACGCTAAGCACAGTAAACATTATTATTATGTGATTAAACAATTTGTGCAAACTACAATGTTAGGTACATTGTAGTCCTAGCAGTCCATCAACAAAACCTTGGAATAATCTATATACCATTTTGCACTATGGGACGTTTCCCACAGTGCAAAATGATAGTAGAACTTCTTAATTTGCTGTTAAATCTAAAATTTCCCATAAAAGTACATGCTGTAATAATGAGGTTTCGTACTCGTATACAGGGTGTAAGGGACAGCCCTCTACAAACTGACAAGGTGCATTCAGCTCCTTTATTTTGAATCATATTGCACCAGAATTTTTCTCCGGATTTTTTTTTTTTCAGTTGTTTTGCCTTTATAAAATATGTAAAATTACATTCCCTGTACGCAGCACTACATTTATGTAAATACTATGGCTAAAATCAAAAAAACCCAACAATAGATGTTGAAATAACGAACGACGCGTGAAATCAGTTGTTCACTTCCTGCCTATCTACAGAGTTCATCGAAGTCGTCGTCGCGCTTGCCGTTCGCTACGTGCGTTGTGCCACGGTAACGATATATTTCGTATGAGGAAATAAAACAAATCAAATTTATTGGATTCCCATAACATTTCTAAAATAATTTCTTGTACCGGTCATCTTAGTATGATATACTGAATTCACCCCATCAGTTTGTGGAGGGCTGTCCCTTACACCCTGTATAAGTTGTGTGATCATTAAAAAATATTTTTATTGAGCTGTAAAATTTACATTTTGAATCAGCTTATAAAATCAATACAGGAATTTAGTTTTCAGTTAGTCAATGCATGTCAAATACTAATTAAACTGAAGCCTCAATTTTCATAGACAACATTCACTAACAGTTTGTTCTATTCACACAATTCATGATTGTTTCAACCGAACCGCAATTAATACTTCAAACGCAGATCCAAGTACCATTTGAAATAATTCCATGTGATCTATGTATCGTATTGTAATTAAATATTTCATGGAAATTACCTACAAAAGGATATTTCCATTGGCATGTTGGTATTGCAAACAATTAATGAGATTATTTTTGTTTTGTCGATAAATCGCGTTGTAACTGTGGGGGGTATGAGCAAAATATCGGTAAGAAAGATACTGCAGGCTTCATTAAAGAAACCCATTAAGAGTTTGATGGTTTTGCTTGCTGCACGAGCCAAGTTCATATTATGTAAGTTTATAATACGACGCGTTATAAACTTACATAATATGTACCCTAATGACGAAGTCATTAGGGTACATATTACATATTAGACTTATCTTGAACTAATAGTTACCTCTTACACTTGTACTGTGTGTTAGGGACGTTTAAAGTATCGGCTTGTGGTATTAAATTATTTTTTTATTGTGTTTGCTTACTGCCGTTTCTGCGAGTGCCATGACGACATGTCAAAATAACAGTTCTGTGCTAAATCATCATCATCATCATCTTGCCTTTATCCCAATTTTTTTGGGGTTGGTGCAGCATTTGTTCTTAGTAAGACTGGTTGTCAGACTTTCAGGCCAAAGACTACTTGTAAAGACTGTCAAAGATCTGCAAATGACAGCCGGGAGAATCGGCGTAACAAGCTTTCCGAGGCACGGAGGAAACTCAGTATGTAATGGATGGTCACTCATCCACGGACCAATCTAGGCAAACGTGGCGTAACCTGAAGGTCGACCCAAGCGGCTGTTATTATTATAGGTACGAGTTCCTTCAAACCTTCAAATTATTGAAGTTATTTTATGCCAACAAAAGACTAAAGTTTTGTAATGTAAGAGACATCCGTATCCATGTGAACAAAGCTTTTACCAACTAAGTAGGTACCTGTTTAAACTACCCCTTTTCTTGCTACAGGCACCCCACAAACGTTTGCATATGTCAACGAACACAGAGTGTAAGTTTGTCTGTATTTACGAACAATCTGTGCTATTGTTCCCTAGTTATTGTCTATTCTATATAGTTCTACACTGAGTTTGTAGCGGATGGAATTGTGAATTGTAATACCACCATACGTATGATAATTTCTGTTTTGAATTCCGTAAGCGGTGTGCGAAATGTAATTAGGTCTTGTTTGCTTTGGGCAGTCCCAACATGGTCAAGGAAAAGGGTGTGGGTAAGCTTAGGGTAGGAAGTAATCGGTTCTATTTTATGAAGGCAGAGTTAAAGGCTTACAATATTAAAACATTCTGATTTCACGCGATACGTTATAAGTTAAGTAGACGGCAACCTCAGGCTATGTAGAGAGACGATCTTCGCAAGAAGGTTGGTAGCAACTGGATGATAATTACCGATTGACTTGCGATTTGAGAGGTCTATGCCCAGCACCCGAAGCATGACCACCGTAGGACGTGTTTTGTCGAAGGAAGAATCGACAAAATGACAGATCAACAAAAGAAATCTGTAATTTTGTCGATTCAACTGTGGTCATGCTACGCGTGCAGCAGTGGACTGCTAAAGGCTGATTCTTCTTCTTATTATTTATTGCTCTCAAAATAAAAAATATACATACAAATTGCAATAATATAGTTTATGTACAATGGCGAGGTTAACCTAGAATTGTTCTGATGATGGGCTGATGATGATAAAATGGCACAAATATTTAATAAACATTTGTGCAGACTAAGTAACATCTTGTTAATTATTATTTGGGAAAGCTATACGAGATTAATCGATTTTCGCTGTAAAAGCTAGCAATTAGTAAATCAACAAGATTGGGACCATGTCAACCTGCTCAAGACGCTGATATACCTACTTAATAAACATGTGTCAATAGTGAATATTCTTTTGTTTATGTCATCTACCTGATGAATTTCTGTGGTATTCACCTACATATTTGCAAGTAACTTCACATCAAGCTCTAAGTAAGCAACCATTATATTTGCTTTTAGTTCAGCGTGTATGTATGGATACTTAATGTGTGGAGACTTTGTAAGTGTACATTAATATTATATCACAGAACTAGCATCTCAAACACAAGTGTCCTCAAAGCACTACCAATCTTAGTTTGTCTTGTAGTAGATATACAGACCGCAGTACAAACTCAAATAAATATTTACTTCCATAATTGTATTCAGTCTAGAGTCTAGATGTAGGTAGTCTGGAGGCTTAGATATACATGTACGATAGCCTAGGCCTGTCTAGGGATTGCCAGTTTGATATTCGCAACCAGATAGTTACGTGAGAAAATTTCGTAAGCGCGATTTAGAAGTAGACCGATGATTGGGCCTTTGCGTTCATTTTGTTGATTGTTCTACGTAGTTCAATTGAGTTTCGCTAGGTGTCGTTATTATCGAAATTGTTAACAGTGAGTTATTTTGAGTTAGTCAAAGGGTTAAAATGTGATACTATTATATTCAGCATACTTGGGTGAATGGTTTATTTAATTTGGACAAAGAACACGTTGGTGGCATTGCCATACAACTTGGCAACGCCGCCAGTCTCTTGGGGTATTACCAGTTGACAGCACTGAGGAGTATGTTTGAAGCAATTTTTTAATTTATTGTTAATCTTTTGACCGCCACGTCAATAACGAAAATCTGTGTTCTCTACGCCAAGCACTTTAAATTAGTGTTATTTTCGACGTGCCATGCTGTCTGAGGCGTCGTGAGCACTTTTTGATTTGACGTCCATAGACGTCGGTGGCGGTCAATAGGTTAAGTTAGTTACGTTAGATGAGTTGGACAAATAGACAATATAAATAAACAAAAATTAAAATAGACAATATAATAATAATACACAGCGGGCTCGTATTAGTCTCTCTGAACATAGCTTTAGTCATTGTGAATGGGCAATTGATTAATCAGTTTAGTGCAGTGTTAGTTCAGTGTCCTATGGAATACCACCCTCTCGTACGAGAGGGCCATGTGACTAATACGCAAGCTCTAGGTGTATCGAACTGCCTACGTACAAGGAAGCAGTTAACGAATGACTTCAAATGAAGTCTACAGTAATTAGTCACGAAGAAAATTAATTAGGGGGTGTCCTTGAAGATACGGATAGGTGAGAAGGGTGGCGACTTTATTTATCGAAAGGTTGCTGGGGTCTGATCCGTTGACCAATTAATCACTTGGTAGTTCGGTCTCAATTAAACGGGGATGGCCAGAATCGCTATCAAGAGAATGTGAGTTTCGGTTGGCGTTTTTGCATTATTTACTCCCGTATTTTTCCGTGATGTTCATTTAGTTTTGATTTTTGTTTTAATCACGAAATATTTATAAGCCTAACCATTCATATGAACGAGTGTTCCACCCAGGGACAATAGCGTGTGTCTAATAAGTATTGTTTGTGAGAGATTGGCCTGAGGAAGCCGCACGTAGAGAAGAGTGGAAGGCCATGGGGGAGGCCTTGCCCCAGCAGTGAGACAACATAGGCTAAATAGAGCAAATGCATAAACGAGTGTTGTTAACTTTCAAGTATCACGATTTATTTTTTTTGCATATGTGAATATAATCGATCATCCCTGGTGAGTTTATCTTTACAGGGTGTAAGGGACAGCCCTCCGCAGACTGATGGGGTAAATTCAGTGTATATTATGATGGCCGATACAAGAAATAATTTCAGGAACGTTCGATTTGTTCTATTTTCTCATACGCAATGTATCGTTACCGTGGCAAAACGCACGTAGGGAACGGCAAGTGCAACGACGAGTTAGATCAACTTTATAGCTAGGCAGGAAGTGAACAGTTGATTTCACGCGTCGTTCGTTAGAGTATTTCAACATGCATTTTTGTTTTTTTGAATTTCGCCGTATTTTTTACATAAATGGCGTGCTGCGTAGAAAGAATGTAATAATACATTGGAATAAAGGAATAGTAACTGAAAAAAATGAGAAAAAAACAGTGGAATATGATTTAAAATAAGGAACTGAACACCCTGCATGTTGATGAACGAGTGATTAATTTTAAGTGGTTTTACTTTTATGCCTAGATAAAATAAATCGATCATTTTGTACGTATCTGTTTACATGCATACCTACATACGAAAAGGAACATATTTTTTATCCTAAAGAATGATGAAATAATCGAATCCCTACCCACCATAGACAATATTAAGATAACGTTAAAATAACAGTTATACAATAAAACTCGTCATTAAAAAGATAAAAAAGAAGTTTACTATTGTCTCCATGTAGCCCGATTGTCATAAAATAAAAACATTCAATACAGCAAGACTTAACTTTTATGTAAGCTATTAACTTGAAATGACAGCTTAATTTTATTTAAGTTATTGTTTTGTGTCCTTGGTTACTTTCGGCGTAATGTCATGTCAATGAAGTACTAAAGAAGAAGTTTTTCTAATTTGGTATCTGTTCTAAACATTACATTTCATTTGATTTAAAAAAGGGCAATCTTTTCTACTAATAGAAGCTGTTCTAGAAAACTAAAACTTTATCAAGAGATGGCAAAAACATATGCCAAGTGCATTAAAATCAAATAAAACCAACTTTAAGTCGAAAGTAAAGTCACGACGACGATTCGCTAACGCATACCTTATGCTGAAGCAACATAAACAGTATAGACCGACCGCTTTAATGAGTCCTCGCGAAGGTATAAATTTAAATGGAATATTCAGAAGGTTCGTCATGTATTGGTTCAATTAGTATCGTAATACCTACGTGGATTATGGTTATTTTAAAGCAAATAACCTGTGGGATATTGTTAGGACTTTGTGGACGCTAAATGTGCCTTTGATGGGGCAAGGCGGAGGACTTATTAAAGCGGTCGGTCTATAGTTGTAGCTAGGCATGGCAACACATTTTCTAAAAATATTGCTGGATAGATTGGCGAAGTAAACGAGCCGAAAAGAGTATGTAATGCTCGTTGCAGGTGATGGCTTTTTATAGTGACTGCCTATCCCCATGAAAAAAAGGCGTGTATTTTTGTGTCGACGCCAAACGAATTATTTCCCACATCATCATCATCATCTGCCTAGCCTTTTCCCAACTATATTGGAGTCGGCTTCCAGTCTAACCGGATGCAGCTGAATACCAGTATTTTACATGAAGAGACTGCCTATCTGACCTCCACAACCCAGTTAGTACAAGGTAATACGGGGGGTATGCGGGGGCTAATTGTTTCCCACATAATCTTCTTTATAAACTAAAACCGATACACTCTGATATGTTATAAGATCCATACGCATCCTCTTACACATCAGAAGTGATAATAATAAATTGTATATTAGTGACATGACTACAAACTGACGGCACAGATCGTAGATCTCAACGATAATTACAATAGAGATACTACATGATTATTGACAGAAACTTGTTCATAGCTAATTATCTGTGGCCAGTTAATTGCCAATTACATACGTAATGTAAATGTATGCCACAAATAGGTCCCATGCGGTTATGACTCGTATTTATGTAGTCATAAAGTTTATGTTGACAACTGGAATGTTTGGCGCAGCGTGATAATTATGTTCTGTATCTAGGTCGTGAGTTGTATTAGGGCAACAGAATGCTTATAAATCATAACACACAACTTCACGCCTGTATATCTCGGGTAAGTGAAATTAATAATAAATAAGATATACACATTTCACAGAAAAAACAATTTAGAATCGGCAATATTATAATGGAATTTCTAAGATTGGATCATAGAAATTCAAACTATTTTACACGGTTTAAAATAAACTTATATTGTCACTTACGGGATATCTTCCGTGATTATTAATTATTTTGAACTCCCAATATTTCGACGAAGACTGGAGAATGCGGGTAAATGGAAAATAAATTGTTAGGTGTAGACAAATTTGTCTACACTTTTTCTGTTTTTTTTGCTACGCGTATTACTGGAACTCAAAAAAAAATGTGAATAATTAATAATCACGGAAGATATCCCGTAAGTGGCAGTATAAGTTCAAACTATTTTGTTTGTAAGTTTAATCAAAAATAGCTGACAAAAAATAAATTCTTGACACGAAAAATCGTCCGAATGGCGTAGGGACTACGCCGTAGTAGTGCTACGGCGTAGCTCGCTGCCACGATGCTATAGCATTAATATGACTTTTCATTAGCAAAACGTGTATTTGAGAACCAGTATTACTATTCGAGCTAAGAACTAGTACACTAAGACAAAATGTAGCTCGTTAGCAGGCTGGGAAAATACCAGCACGAAGAAAATTCCCCTCACCCATGTTTCACTAATTTACAACTTCACAAACTTACTTAAAATCCCAATCTAAGGGTTTCAGCGGGGAACCTAAGCACCAGAACATAACTTGGAGTTTAAGATGTCTCGTCTTTTAGTTATGAAATACGTACTATGTAAGTAAACATGAGATACGGCCTAAGTTTTATCGCACAACTACATACATAGATTTGCCTTGTGGTTGTGTTCAGAACTTAGATGTTATGCTGTCTCAAGGGAATTTCGTACTAAGAATTCCATTTGTTCTTACAAAATTTTTATATAAAGTTCTTCGTACATTGTCGCAATATTACGTTCGATATCTTGTAGGTGTGACGTAAAATTTTATTGAAACCTTCTTGGAAAAACTTGGGAACTATAAAAGTGTCATCAAAAAGGTTTCTTTATATAGTGACGACAGATTTTCCTGCCTTATGAGACACGTATTCCAATAACGGGGCTATAGAGAAGTGCTACTTATTTGATATTAAAGGTGGGAGTATAATGTTTTTAGAACAAGAATCATGGATCAGTATTTTTGTGTATGTTTTTGCTTACCTATGTACATAGGAGTAAAGCGAGAATTAGGAAACCAAATTCTTTTAAATAACATAACCTAATATCACGCCTGTAATCTCCGAATGGTTAGGCAGAGGTGCACTTAATAGTACACCCACATTTCGCCAGTTAAGTTTAAGTCCCATGTAATAGGGAGGCGAACCTATTGGCATCAACCGGGCTCGAATCCAGACTCCGTGGCCGCTACTGAGAAATTTCTGATATAAAAACTCAATAACACTTTGCCTGACCTGGGAATCGAACCCCTAAATATATATAATCTTTTAATATATTACAAAATATGCCAGCCTTGTGGGCACTTTTTCTGTTGACAGCGATGTGGAAGAATTTTTTGACGCCTTGTAACCTTTTTGATACTTGTACATTTTTTTATTACTATTGTAGATTTGTAGTTTTTAAATAATGTAAATATTCTTTGAAATAAATTCTTATATATTACAATATATTTTCTTCAATTTGTGCCTCATAAATTTTAATAATATTATAACGTAATGGTCTTTTCAAGATGTAAAAGAACAAGTTAGGTAGACCGTACATTTTATTCTGTAATGTATAAATAATATATCTTGAGGCTTTATCTTTGTGATATTAGTTACATAAATTACTTCTGTAACTAGATACAAATATTTCAGGCTGTAGGTCTCCCCTAGAGATTACCAAGCCACTGACTACAAAATAATAATATACGACTACTTTGAGCCCAAACCTAATACATATAAATCTAATATATCTCCGGTCTTTGTATAAAGGTAAAGAACTCCAGAGACAAAAATGAAAAGAGGGGAACTGTCTAGATTTCACAAGATAACCCCCCATGATTTATGATGTACTTTATTGTCCAATGTTTGTCACAACGGATGAAAGATGGTCTGCACAGAACTTATGATTGAATGCCTGTTAAAGTAACAGATTTCCCTTTTATTTATCTTTGTAAAACTGGACTTTTTGCTTAAATTTTGTAACTAGAGATAATCGCTTTTAAAGCGTTTCGCATTTTAACATGCTTTTATTAGTTTCAAATGTAACTAACAATGTAAAAAATCTTAGAAGTTAAATTTGATCCACTTTTCGGTTTAGGATTGAGCTGAAATTTTGCATACGTGTTTAGTTTGGATGACAATGCATGATTAGCTAAGTGACGTCATTCTAAATCCAATATGTATTTATTTATAATATACAACATTAGTTTTAGTATATGCGAAACCTGATACACGGGTCTAGTATTTTTATGTAAAGAATCTATGTACAAAATTTCAAAACCGTATCATGAAAAATCACAAAGTTATAAGCTTGTTCTGTTACCTAGTTGTCCGCACAAAAACGCGGTCACCACGCAGCGCGCGCCTCCAGCGTCGTCTTGAGCTCATTAAGGGCATTACATTGCTCGATGACCTTGATGATTTGATCCCTGTACTGGTTTTTGTTGACTTGCCCCGCACAGTTCGCAAAATTTCGGTTTTTATTTATTATTTAAAAATATTAAAAGAAATAACAGGAAAAAAACAATACAGATTGTTAAGTATATCATTACGTATTTGTTGTTACAAAATTCATGCCGGTCTATTCAGCCGTAACAGAGATAATTTACAATTAAGGTAGAAAAAGGACCTATTTTCTAAAAAAAAATTGAGAAGGTTTATTAAAATTTTAAACAATACAATTTATTTGTGATGAACTTAACTATAACATACTTTTTTTACACGGAAAACGCACGAAGGGATTCATCAACAAATTTCTTTGAACATACGCTGTTTTTGGGATTTGAGCCATGTAATGCCCTTAATAATAATAATTTGGCAGTAGGTACCGAAATTATTGCGATAGGTACTCAAAGTCGCTCGGTATCCAACTTTTAACTTTTTTGGAAAAAAACATAACATGGTATAAAAATTATTGGAATCGATTCAGTTACTTATTCTGAACAAACTATATTCAGGTTTCGCATATACTAAAAATAATGTTGTATATATATGGACTCTCAAAGATGGCGAACTTATTACTTTTATGCATTCCCATGATATGAGTATCAAATGAAAAGGTTTGCCAAGAAAAAATACGAGAAAGCGTCTTTTTTTTTAAGCTGTGTTATTTATTTAAAACGACTTTTCACTAGATTGAGGTAAAATTTTTGGTAGCTTATGTCAGTCTCGTACATTTTTGACGTTTCCATCTTCATTTTAAAATACAAGTTTTCTTTCAATGTTTATACTTCAAAGGCAACCTCATCATCATCAGAGGGATTGGTAATTTCCCAAGTATATTTGGATCGGCTTCTAGTCTAACCAGATAGGTATAGCTAAATGGAACGACTGTCTATTTAACCTCCATAATGTGGTAACTTGCTAACTCGATACCTCATGCTATGACTGTCAAACTGTCGGAGTTTTGGCTACCTGTTACGACTGTCAAAGATCTACGTATGTGAGCTGGGACTGACAACAGATTAAAGTGTTTTCCGAAGCACAAGGTGGTTATCATATATACAAGGTAATGGATGATCACCCATCCACGAAACGACTTCATCAAGCGTTGCTTAACTTTTGGCATCGAGCTGTGTGGCTGTTATTTCTTAGAAAACCTGAACTTACTAATAGTCTAAAGCGTAAATTTTTGGTAGATAATTACATATGTTTCCTTCTCCATTTAAGGCGAGGCCTTTTATCTACTGCTCTTATAACTTAACTGTATTGTATCTTTCTTTTATGTACACACACGCGTGTTACTTTATTTCATGTAAGTTACGGAGCGGCGAGGTATCCCAGTTAAGTGAATTTATTAAAGCTAGGGTCTACATTCAATGAACCTTTGATTTAACTAGGGTTTCGGCAAACGATAAAAATGTGTAGGTAGCTGACCTATATTTTTTTTTGCAAGAATAGTTCTTATAACGATTCGAGCTGGTTTGTGGTTTGAAATGAAATTGTACAGATATTCTTATGTCAAATCTACATGAAATATACAGGGTGGTAGGGACACCGGCGCTAAAACGGTTAACTCGAATACAGTAGGTACTCTATTCTGAACGCCCCTCATGGAAATTTTTCGTCGGTTATTAAAATAAAAACAGCTGTTTTCTACAAAACTGCAATACCTACACGGTCAAAATGTATGAAGCAGCATGCTAAAATTAAACAGCATAATAAAATTTCGAATGATGGGTTTGAGACATTAACACTCAATGACTGCCTTTCAGCAGGGCAGGATGGATGGATTTATTTATGGTCATAGCGGTTGAAAGCCCTACTGACACATTCAGAATCATTGAGATACGTCCTATCAAACGTCTTCTCTGGTTACGCCGAAAAAGCGAAATAATGCGAAAGATTTAGAAAATCGGTCGTTGCTAGAAGATGGACGCGCACTGATAGGAACACTTGGAAAAAATAATATGCCTGAAAGGAAGGATGCACAATACCATTTTTTTTTTTTTTTTTAGGATGGGAAATCATCAGGAATCAATCAAATGATGCCTGTCGGGGCTCCGGGACTATTCGAAAGACATACCGCGGCCCTAGAACACAAATGGCTAAGATGGAACATGGATGGGTTTTAGTCAGTAGAAGTCTGACACTCCCTTTCACTCCGCCCAGAGCGAGAGGGGTCATCTGATGATTACCAATACGAAAAAAAGGGGGTTGAAAATCGTTGTATAACTATGAAAACCTTTAAAGTTATTGACATTTATCCACCACAGGTCCTCCATTTAAAATCGATACCTAACAAATAGGTCTTTCTTTGTCTTGGAAGTATTAAGGAGTAAAGTCTTTAAAAATAAGTGTGTATAGTAATCTCATTATCTGAGATGGAACTGCGTGGGACGTAAGCGTTTACAATATCATATTATTTACACGACAGGTTAGTTAATGCGATGTGACAAGGCGCTGAGCCAGGACTCAGTCTTATTACTAGAATAATATTAAACGAGACTGAGATATGATCTTTATTACCGCAGTCACTCAGTACATACAAAACTCATATAAAAATAATGAGGACAGTAAAATTCGTAGCTTTTATACGATCCGACATTACTGTTTGATAAACCAAAGCGGGTCCCATAAAGAAAGTTTTGACGAAATAAATTCAACCATATATCAACGAAGTAAACAATTTTTTATCATCTGACTATTCGGTTATGGGATTGTGAATACCTACTTTTGATTCAATAAGGGTCATTTTCGTATAGCGTTATGGATTGATTGGAGTGTAAAATAGAGTTTTCTGTGTTATAGTTTTGTGTAGACCCTATTAGGGATTAGTATTCATAAATTCAGTACACGAGTATTACTGAGGTTTGATAAGTGATGTTTTTTAAGGCATTTGCATGTGGCGGAGATGAGAATGCTAAGGGGAATGTGTGGTGTTACGCGAATGGATAAAATAAGAAATGAGTATATAAGAGGAAGTCTGAAAGTGGCGCCGGTGACTGAAAAGTTGTGTGGTAATCGGTTGTCGTGGTATGGACATGTGATGCGGAGGAATGAGGAAAATGTTGTGAGGAAAGTTTTGAGTATGAATGTGGATGGGTATATGAGTAGAGGAAGACCAAAGAAACGATGGATGGACTGTATAAAGAATGATATGGCAAGAAAGGAGGTGTCGGATGAGATGACGAGTAATAGAGAAGTATGGAAGAAGAAGACATGCTGCGCCGACCCCAAATGAATTGGGATAAGGGCAAGAGAATGATGATGATGATGATAAGTGATGTTTTTTTTTGTAAATAGGTTTTTACAAACATATTACACGTATTTTTTTTTAAACTAGATAGGGCTGGTGTTTTGTACCTGACGTCTCTGAGAAGAAACAGCCGAAACAAACTCGGAGGTCATAGTCTCTTTTAAAGTCCAGACATAATCTTGGTCAACTCAGATGAGGACTATGCAGATTATGGTTTTTTGAAGAAAGAACCACACAAATTTGAGTGGACCTGTCCAGTCAGTGCAAGCATTTGACAATTATCGTGTAGCTCGACTTATAACTCAAGGAGCTCAACGACACGACGAACGATACCAAAGAAAGGATATATGGGTAGGTCGCTTTTAATACTCCAACTGCCAGGCACTCATTAAAACCAAAGGAAAAAAACATAAAAGAAAAAATATATTGGTACATGTAAGTCTAATATTTGGTTAAAAATACATGAAAGTCTAGCTTTCGCGTGTTCACAAAAAATATCTGCTCATGGCATTTTCTATTTAACGTATCCATGCTGTTTATAGATATCTAGACTCAAATATGAAATATCGTCTGCGTTCTAGAAATATTCAGGCCATTAGTTTATCTTATTACTTGCTGTCTACAGAATATCTGCCTAACCATGAATATGAATCGTTGCATGAATTAATCGTTGTACATATTATAACGATTATAGTTGAAATGTGGGTTACATTATTATTAAATTAATATTCAGAATATCACACACAAAAAAAACGGGTAATTTTTCCACGGGTGGTCGGCAGAAACGAAAGAATGCAAAAAAAATAATCATCAGCTGCCTGGCCTTTTTCCAATTATGTTAGGGTTAGGCTTCCAGTATAAACGGATGCAGCTGCATACCAGTATTTTACAGAAGTCAGACTTTTTGGGCCACTGACTACCCGTAACGACTGTCAAAGATCTAAAAATGACAGCCGGGATCAACGGCTTAACGTGCTTTCCGAGGCATGGAGGAAACTCGGTATGTAATGGGTCACCCATCTACAGACCAACCTAGGCAAGCACGGCTTAACCTAAATATCGATCCGAGCGGCTGCTATTATTTAGCCACAAGCTCCGTCTCAGAATAACACACATACATAAAAAAACGGGTAATTTTCCCAAAGAATGCAAACAAATGAATGAAAACTTCAAATAAATTATTTATGTGAGAACGTTTCAATACAGTTTTTCTCTTGGCAATAGAAGTAGAAACATAGTACAGCGAACACAGGTTAATCAAGTTAATTAAGTACACGTTCTGACAATCATTCTCAGCTCTCAGCTAATTTCAGTGGCGCATGTAGTGGGCAGGGTAGGATAGATTGCGCTTGTCATGCCGTGTGTGAATTAGCTGGCGTATCGCATACACACAGTGGGCCATGCGGTCAGTGAGACAGACAGTTGATTATGTCGCTTCGTGATTCGAAGAGCTAGCGTGACGAGGTGTTAATTTGTTCGATTTTAATTGATCTGTCGAAGGGAATGATGGGTGAAAGGTCTTGATTGGCTAGACTCAATTTCAAGATAACATATCTACAGTTTTAGAGCTCCAATTCAAGACACATACATATACATATATATGTTGTACGCAAGCATTTCTTGTAACTTTGTTGGTATGAAACATTTTACCGGTTTGCCCTATACCTAACGTACTTTGGGAGGAATTTATGAAAATCCTTTCTTAGCGAAGCCTTTGTCTTTGTCGGAAAATTGCTAAAATTTTCGAGTTCCTGTATGTTGGGGTCTGGATATTTGCTGATGTGTGTAATTCACACAGGAATGTTTGACCTATATATTTGCAAAAAATGCGTGAATACCTTTCTAAAAACATTTAGGTTTTCCTGAAGGCTAAACTTATAATAATTCAAAACAAATGGCACCTGTTTTTTCTCTAGACCTACAAAAAGTAATGTTAAATATTCAAAAGAAAAAGGGTACCTTTTACACGCAACAAAAATATTTATGTAAATTCGTCCAACCTGAATTCCACAGTCACACAACTACCACCAAAATAGTTCTTGCAATCACAGCTACAAAATGTAACATTAAGCGCCACAAAGCGAAAAAAAAGCGCTGTAAAGCCATCTCCAGCGACCGTTTTATCAATTTCACAAAACGCGGAACCGGTGGAAAAACCTCTGTGGTCGGGCAAGCTCATTTTTATTCAAACCGATTCTCATGCAGCGTTTATGGGCCCAACTTTCACGAACCCTGCCTACACCGGCTGGTAATAATTGCTTGTTGTAACTTTTTTGTTTGGTAGTCTCGTATCTTGCGCCGTTTTGGGTAACCGGTGTTCCCTTAAATTGAAATGTTGTGTTTCTGTGATATGAAATTTCGGCAAGAATTACTGTTGTTTTTTTTTAGAGCGTATTTTTTAAATTTATTTTTTGTTGAAAAAAGGGGCCTTGTTGTAGAAAAAAAAAAGAAAAGTTGAAAAGTTGATTGAAGATTGATGTGATATTAAATCAAAGTATCTTAAAATATGCACAAAAACGGGTCACAAAAACTGCATCCGCATAGTGTTGTTAACAACTAAAATGCCTAAGAATTCAAGTTTGATAATGACTCTAAAATAAAGCATGCCTATACATATTTAGATCCTTACATATACATCATCATCTGCCTAGCCTTTTCCCAACTATATTGGGGTGGGCTTCCAGTCTAACCGGATGCAGCTTAACACCAGTATTTTACATGGAGCATCTACCTATCTGACCTCCACAACCGAGTTAGTACTGGGTAATACGATAGCCCTTGGTAAGACTGGTTGTATCCTTACATAAACATTTACAACAATTTTTGAAAAAATATCTTGCTAAAGACGAAAACCTAAGTACAAAATCCTTGAAAGAGTATTACCCTTTACTTAGAAAAAGATAAAAGATTAGGAGAACCTTTATTAAACGGAGAGCTCTGTTCAGTACCAAATGCTTTAAATATATTAAAATCCTCGCCACCCACTTAGGGGATTGTCAACCTTTTTAATTTTTAAATCTAATCTTCTAACCATTGCTTAAAACGTGTGTCACATAGAACTTTGTGAATTATTCAGGATAAAAGAGAAAGATCTTTATTTAAGTAAAAGTATTTCACCCTTTTTGATGGTTGGATGTAATTGTTAGTCTTTCAATCTAAGGCCAGCTATACAATGGTTCGGGTCATTTGATTCGGCTGTATTTGTTTGTTTATTTCTTTGCCCATTTACTGAAAAAATATTTACTTTATTTTTTTTTTAAATGTAAATACTCGTATGTTGTTCAAAGTAGTCCAAGTTGTAATATTTTTATAGTCGTAAAAAGCTCATCATCATCATAATTTCAACCAATAGATGATGGCATCTATTGGTTGAAATTGCAGGCCTATGCCTGCTCCAAGTGGTGCTATCATCATCGACATTGACCAATTACAAGACATCAATCCACCTTAAAACAGAAATACAATCGCAAAAAACGACTCCCAGTATAAAACACAAATTGAACCCCAAAAATCAAATAACTAATCTTATAAAACCAGACAGTTTCGCTCCTTGAAATATTATTACACTTTTAGAAGATTCTTATGAGCCAAAAATTCTTCTCTGATTTATAACTATCATTAATCTTGAATACAAATTAGATCGCGACCTTGGTATTCGTACAGACGCTTGTCGATCGCAATATTTTACCGAAAAGATGAATTGAGGATCTGATCAGACGGGGCACAACCACACCACTTCACAGCTACAAAAATGTCGCTGGACACTTTAACTATGACATGTGTTCTCACTGCCAAAACATTCACATAAAAGCAATTTCTGTGATGAGACAAAAGATTTCAGCTTAAAGAAGAGTGAGAGAGAGAAAAAATTGTTTTGGATGTGCTTTATTGGAATAATCTCACTGGAAGTGCCTTACTTTGTGGTCTCAATCTTACCCATAAAATAAATATGGTTGCGATGCAATTGCACCAACAAGAACAGAATCCGGAGACGTACCAAGTTTGTGGTTTAAACTTGCATTCGTGGCTGCAATGTCGCCAATGTTGACCAAAAGTTTGCAACAACTTTGAATACGACTGCAATTGTCGTACACGACTTTTGCATGAAGCAAAGCTTTTTCATACAAATTCGGCAACGTTTTCACCACTGCGTTGTGGGGTGTGGTTTTCAGCCCGTCTGTATACAATCAAACTTATTTTCATTCATCCTTTTTAGAAAGGTTGTGTTCAAACCCCACTCGAGTGGGAAACTGAGTTAATTAGATCCTTTCCTTCGCCTCTTTCAAATTGAATTATGTGGGTTTTTGAAGGGAAAAGTATGTTGGGGCATGCCATGCCTAATGGGAAGTGAAAACATTTGGATGGTACTTCATGTCGAGTTTTGGCATTCAAATGGCCAAGTATTCTTGTTTTTTTCCCTTTCTGTTATAATTCAAAATTCAACGAGCTCGACTCGCAAAAAAACATTACACATAGGATTACAAAAATAATGTTATGATTACATTATTTTTGTAATCCCGTATGGGTTAGGCATCAGAAACTCCATACTTCGCTCCAAAACTCAAATAGCTGATGCTGGCCTTACAGCTGCTAGGTTGAAGTAGAACTGGGCTGGTCACATCTGCCGCATGTCGGAGGAGCAATGGGCAAAAATTACCACTCAGTGGATACCAAGTAGCAGGAAACGACAACGCGGCAGGCCCAGAAGGAGATGGCGGGATGAGCTGGACTCTTTCGCAAAGGATTGGCCTACAATCGCACTAGACCGCGAAATGTGGAAGGAGGGAAAGGTGGCCTTTGCCCTGCAGTGGGACAATATAGGCTTATAATAATAATAATTTGAGTTAGGCTGAGGTCACTGATTCTATAGGCAGAGTTATACAGAGCCTATTGAAATCAATCATGCAGAAATCTAGACTTTGAGCTGTTATTCAATACAATAATACTTTGGCCGACCTGGAAATCGAACTCAAGATTTCGTGGTTCGCAGTAGCGCTTTCTACCGCTAGACCACCGAGGAAAGATTTCATTTTAAGGGCATTACATGGCTCAAATCCCAAAAACAGCGTATGTTCAAAGAACTTTGTTGATGAATCCCTTCGTGCGTTTTCCGTGTAAAAAAAGTATGTTATAGTTAAGTTCATCACAAATTAATTGTATTGTTTAAAATTTTAATAAACCTTCTCAATTTTTTTTGGTTAATCGTAGAAAATAGGTCCTTTTTCAACCTTAATTGTAAATTATCTCTGTAACGGCTGAATAGATCGGCATGAATTTTGTAACAACAAATACGTAATGATATACTTAATAATCTGTATTATTTTTTTTCTGTTATTTCTTTTAATATTTTTAAATAATAAATAGAAACCAAAATTTTGCGAAATGTGCGGGGCAAGTCAACAAAAACCAGTACAGGGATCAAATCATCAAGGTCATCGAGCAATGTAATGCCCTTAATCTCTTTTTGTCACGACAATATCTACTAAATCTTTAAATGGTTCATAGAAAGCAAAGCAAAGGCACCAATCAAAAATAACTTTGAAACTTTCAAAAGACGGCCCATAATGATACGTATTCGGACATCTTGTTCCCATTCTGTCTGGACCAGAACAAAACGAATGCTTTATCTTTTCCCGTGAGGGATATGAAATATGGAACACGTAACAATTTTATCGGAAGGCCTGGCCTTGTATACAATTGTACAAATACTGTTTTATGCTTTCACGGTTTAAACTTATACTGTCACTTACGGGATACCTTCCGTGATTGTCCATCCACCCGCATTCTTCAGTCAACCCGCGATCATGGCGCTAGCAACCGCGTCGAAATATCGGGAGCTCAAAATTATGAACGATCACGGAAGATATCCCGTAAGTGTTGGACAAGTCAGAAAAACGGCAGTTTTAGAAATATATTATTTTATTAGTCACTTTATCAACTTTAACAATCGGAACCAAATTACTTTATCACAAATTCGTATACAGTAAATTATAATATTTTTCGGTATTCAACAATATTTTAAACTTTCAACGACCTACGGTCAATCAGGCCGAGGTTTCGCTAAGAACTTTTAGAGTCGAATCGAATGGTCGAGTCTTAACTGTCTCGTATGCACTACGGTTGGTGGGAGAAGTATGGTGTTGCCAACTCTTAACAGTGTTGATAGTTAAGTGTACACAATACTACTATATTTTGTAACATAAGTGACAGTACCTATAAGTTCAATTGTACAAAACTGACATCATTTCTTCAAACATTTACTCTTATATTTTCTCAATGTAACCCTTAACTCATACAAAAATCAAAACACACAAAGAAAATCAAACACAAAGGGCACAGAATGATCGAAATTTAACCTAGCAACGTACCTACAATTACATAATACTTAACCCTAACAAATACCTTTCATTTACGTACAGTATACGTACAATGGGCGGTCTAACCGTTGTTCAAGCCCGTATCGTTTCAGAGTAAGCACAATGGCTTGTAAACGGAGCTCTGCACGAAGCATCGTGTATCAATAATGTATAAGCGTAATTTACATTTAATGTACAGGTTTAAAATGTACTAGGTGTGGGTAGGTTTGTATATAATGGAACGTGTTCGGAATTAATTTATGTAAGAACTTGGATTTTTCTTGGAGAGAGTTGAAAAGTGTAACTGCTGTAAGGGGTAACTGCTTTAGAGGAGCTCATAGTGTTGAGTGCTGACACTTGAGCGGTGACTGCCTCCTTGGCCTAGTAGTTGCAAGCACGACTGCTGAGCTTGATCTCCTGGGCTCGATTCCCCGGTCGGGCAATCGTGTCCATCAGGAATTTTTCAGTAGCCGCCACTGAATTTGGATTTGTTCCCGGTTGATTGCAATAGGCTCGCATGTTACATGGGACTTAAACATAATGGGCGAAATATGGGTGTACGCACGACAGCCAATCAAGCTATACAAAACCAGTTTTTGCGGATCTCTCATTGCATAGGAAATCTATATAAAGCGAGGCCAAGTTACGCTGGAAATGTACAGCTTAATGTGCCGCTGTGTGTACTATTAGGATACCTCTGCCTAACCCTTCAGGGATTACAGACGTTGATGATGTTATTATGGTGGCAGTATGGGACCATCTTTTCTACTTCTTAATACAGTGTTGGTCAAAGAGCTTTCTTCATCCAACGTTTATTTGGTCTCCCCCTACTATAGCCGTCCACTTCATACACAAACCTTTCAAAAAAAACTTTAATTTCATTTACAAATGGCCACTATTCCACTTACTGGCACAAACAGAATTGCCACCTTATACCTCAAACACACTTATCCGCCGAGAGAGATAAATTAACCAAAACCGCACGTTATGGTGTGATATATGCAGTGATACCGCAAAAATACGAGTCGTGCAGGTGTTACAGTAATTTATACCTCCGTGGTTCCAATTTCCGATTTACTAGTAAACCAGTGGCTTTGCCCGCCAGATAGTCGAAAACATATCCCATGAGGACAAGCTATCGGGATGTAACATATCCTATGTCCTACTAACCTGAGTGCAAAATTTTATAAAAATCTTTTCAGCCATCGAGGCGTATCTTAGTAAGGATAAGCTTTTACCAACAATTAGGTATAAATAACGTCAATATATTAAATTAAGTGTTATTATATTCAACGAAACACTCATTTATCTTTTCCTTCTATTTTTTTTGGGACAAAAAAACAGTTATATGTTACAATGTTAATATTTAGTTTAGGTATAATAGTAAACAAACGCGTTATCCACACTATTGTCCACGGAATCATTTGAATTTAAAAAGATAAAAGGAACCGGACTTGTACAGAAATTGAGAGAAACACTAACAGTGCCAGATTTAGTCTGTAGTCACCAGTCAAATCACAACATAACATCAGCAAGAAGCAGTCATCGTTAAAGATGATCAGCAAGTAATTCAATACCCATTTTTTTATTTGTATAATTTGATGTTCATTGTATGCAACAGTATCTTGGTTATAGAATAGTTTAAGTGAAACGCTTCTCAATTAATTAATTAGCTGCACGTACATATATTGGCTGCCTATCAGAGAAACTCAATACTTCATCCAACTCACACGCCTTCAGCCTTAGTATCGAAGATGCCTGATATTGTAAGATTAGACGCAGGCTTCGGCAACAGCTTAACGTGTTCTCAAAGGTGCTCAGACAAATTGATTTAGTGGCAGCAATTTATTACTTAGGTTATGTGTTGTAAGAATTTACTCCTGGGGAATTGAAACTACTAAAGTTGTGTTGGAACTTACTAACAAGTTAAAGGAATCGATTTGGTTTTTGATAACTTTAGGTGGTAGTGCGATAAAGTTAGTGTGGAAAAAAATACAATCAGACACAATGGTCACTACACATAATGGTACTTATACTCCATTTTGTATCTGTATTTTATATGGACCAAACAAACGATGGATGGACTGTGTGAAGGATGATATGGCTGGAAAGGAGGTGACTGCTGAGATGACGAGTAATAGAGAAGTATGGAAGAAAAAGACATGCTGCGCCGACCCCCAATAAATTGGAATAAGGGCAGGAGAGTGATGATCATGCTGATGATTTTATATGATATATACAACATTCGTTTTAGTATATACGAAACCTGATACACGTGTCTAGTATTTTTATGTAAATAATCAAATCTGTATCAAGAAAAATCACAAAGTTATAAGCTTGTTCTGTTACCTAGTTGTCCGCACAAAAACGCGGTCATCACGCAGCGCGCGCCTCCAGCTTCGTCTTGAGCTCATAGATAATAATAATTTGGCAGTAGGTACCTAAATTATTGCGATAGGTACTCAAAGTCGCTCAGTATCCAACTTTTAACTTTTTTAAATATTTTTGGGAAAAAATATAACATGCTTTAAAATTATTGGAATCGATTCAGTTACTTATTCTGAACAAACTATATTCGGGTTTCGCATATACTAAAAATAATGTGGTATACTATAAAAAGCATTACATCTAACGGAATGGTAGCTGTTGTCTGCGTTTTCACTCAAATTATAGGGAACTTTCATGGTGAACCAATACACAAAAGCGTTCCATATTATGACGCACAAAATAAATCTATCTGTGGGCTTATTTCATCTGAATCCCCTTAGCGGTTTTTGCTCGATGATACAACCAACATGTTCTCGAATTTTCACGTTTACGATAAAGTAAGAAAAGCAGCTAATCGTTTTAAGACACTTTTTCCAAATTCAATATTTACCAAGAAAATCCCAGGACGTATACCTAATAAGAAATAATGTCGTTACTGGCACAAAACGAACAATGAGTCACTTTACATATTTTTTTCTTTTTTAAACCGCTAACATAGACACAAAATGTTACAACATTTTAAACTTTTGTTGGAGTTGAAAGCATTATTCTTATTCATTGTGTACTTTTAAATAAAAATGGCAACATTATTTTTTATAACAGTCTGAATTAGAGATTTTTGTTACGTTGTTTTTTTTTATGTGACTTTACATACATGGCAACTTCAGAAAGAACTATTTGGTAAAATAATAATGGTTTTGTATTTTTGATTGAGTTGTAGCTAATGTAAGCTGGCCCCTTTGGTCCCGAGGTTACACGCGTGATTGTTGAACGTCCTGGGTTCGATTCCAAGGCCGAAAAAAATGTTATTGAGTTTTTTCATAAGGAATTTCTCAGTATTAGCCAGGAGTATGGAATTTCTTGGTACCCTGTGCCTCGGGAGACACGTTTCGGAAAGCCGTAGGACCTGCGCCTGATTTCTCTCCGAAATGCCATGACCATCATACCATTCCGATCTGACCGGATTCTAACACAGTATTTTCATTAATTTGACCATTCAGCATAAAATACATAAAATTTATTATTTATTTTATTATGCAGGGTGTAAAAAGACCCTTAAAAAGCCGAAAAGCACTTGTTCTCCACGTCATTATGATTATTTTTTAGGTTTTGGACCATACCTGGGAACCTTCTAGTAACAGAGATATTGGAGGTCAAAGTTCCAACTTTTTCTCAAGGTTATTTTATAATACTAGTTTTTAAGGTTATAACTTTACTTTAAATACCTCCATGATCCGTTTACTATTCAACCCATCCATCAACACAATGTTTTGAGTGCGTTAAAGTGAGTTTTAACATAAAATGTGATTTTTCGCCCCAAATAAAAGTCGTTTCCCAGCAATAATTTTTGCGTGGGGTTACTTAGTTTTATGTACAGAATGCTTGGTTGACGGCTTCGAGAAGGGTCCTTTTAAAGATCAAAAATATCTCAAATAAATGTTGAATATTATTAGTAACCTAGAACTTTACAACCAAATAAAAAGATATTGGGTATATCAAAAAATCGTTGAACCCGTCTAGAGTAATAAAACCAGTCTTTATGTACGTCGAAAAGTATTAAAAAGGCGTAGGTGGTAAAACTTGACATACGCCTACATCAAGATACCTTAGGACTTGTTCTTATAGTAAAGGAAAATTCAATAAAAAATGAAAACTTGAAGCCACTTTATAAGAAAACTTTAGGTAGTTTTTTAATAAGCAAACTAATGTGTAAGTTTATTTTTTTATTTTTGTTCTAATGAAGACGGGATATTACTAGAAGTAAGTATTCATACCGATATAAAGAGACTATAAAAATAGAAATGTAATGAAATGAAAATTATTTCTGTCTCAAAGCATTTATTTCACATAATATCATTTTAAAGAAAAAGAAGAAACTTCAGTCCCTAAACAAGGCACAAGAACTCATCTGCCTAACCTTTTCCCAACTATGTTGGTGCCGGCTTCCAGTCTAACTGGATTCAGCTTAATACCAGTATTTCACATAGAGCGGCTGCCTGTCTGACCTCCTAACCCAGCTAGTACTGGTTAATACTACGGGCCACTGACTATCTGTAACGACTATCAAATCGAATGTCAAAAGTAACAATAATACACCCAAAGTAAATAAAAGAAAAAGGTGTGGTGATCGCCGTTTATTAATTACTCAACTAATTTGTAAATATATGAAAATAGGAAGTTAATTACTTACACTAATTAATTAAAATATTTGAACAAGCAAATAACATACGAATAATAATGACTAAATCGACTAATTGAGTTACAGTATTTGTTATTTTAACCAGTTAATTTGAAATGCAATAATCATTTTGGACAGTAATGTTTACTAATAAAATTGTAAAGAGGCATGAGTGAGATAGTTTAGTCATGTTCAGAGAATGAATGATAGGTACATGGACAAAGACAAGCCAGATATAGATATGAGTGGAAACGTTGAGAGGGACATGCCCTAACGTGTTATTCTTCCGATAGCTCAGTTGCGTAGTCCTCCCAACCGGTGTGGATCGCAGCAAGTGGCGCACTGCAGTTTCTGCCTACCCTCATGAGAAAAGGCGTTAGTTTATGTCTCATCATCATCATCATTTCATCCTAAAGACGTCCACTGCTGGACTTAGGCCTCCCCCAAGTAGTTGATCGGTAGTTTATGTATGTGCTAAACAAAATACAAATATTTGGATGACGACATTTTAATGGCTGATTTAATTGATTTTTAGAATTTATTTATTGATGTCATTCAGAATATTGGGGCCATAACGACCGTGCCAACAAAAAGAAGCTTTTAACCAGAGCAAAATAACCGAGACTCCCCGAGTTTCTTCGAAAGGGTTGAAAAGTACATTGAAAGGATAATCTTGTCGGAGGAGCGAGCAAATCATGCTATAGAATCTACCTATCCGTAGTTTGTTTTTCGCTTTTCCACTTTCTTAAGACGACGGAAACTGCTTATCATATTAAAACATTTAGGTGTTAAAGTCCATGATAAGTAGACTTCAGAACGAAGTAGTATCAAGGACATTTCAAAACGCTTATTTGACACTTCCCGTGACCCAAGGGCTGGCGTTTACCTTGGCTAAAGGTTGAGCGTTGCCATGCAACGGGGCAACGCCGTCAGTCTCTTGGGTACATTACCAGTTGACAGCGTTGAGGAGGAGTTTTTTTGAGGCCATTTTTTAAGTTTATTGTTAAGTTAGTTATTTTAAATGTATGTAATATTTAGCTAATAATTTCACAGCAATACAAACATAATAGTAGTATTATTGTTTATTATTTGAGAATATGTTAGTAGTAATTCTACTAGTTTATTTCATCAGCATTGCTCTCAAAACAGTAAAGAATAATTGTGAAGAATTCGGCATGTCTTAGAATAAAAAAATCGAAGATATGTGACACCCACTTATCATGATGGTTTATGGCTCATTTATAGTGAGGAAACTCATGTCCCGGCAGTCGTAATGCTATTATTTAGGCTGATTATACTTATGTTATACCAGTATAAAATCAAGTACATAAAATCGTATCAATAACACACTGAGGTCCAATCACGAAAACGTATCACAAAAAAAAAAAAAAAAAAAATACAATATCTTTTTGACCTCGCTCTCCGTTCCCCCAGATAAATCTTTTATCTCAATAAGTGCTAACGCTCACAAAAAAGTACCAAATTGACCTTTAGACTCCACATTCACCTGTGATCCAACACAAATCACCTCATTCGGGCACAATCGACTCCATTGTCAGTCATTTGTGAAACGATCTTGGGTTAACAAGGAATGTCCGTGTGTCCAGCTTTTATTCAATTTAGTACACGGAACGTAATGATACGGGGGGGACAAAGAACTGTTCTTTGTGAACTGATATAAGGAACTGTGATATGTGTTTTGGACATCATTATTTTGTCTTGGTTACCTATAACGGTTTTTGTAGCAATTTTTTCTTACTTGGCTAAATTACGTCATTTGCCAAGCCTACTTAGATACTTTACCAAGGTATTTTTGTAAACTTTTTTCTCATGGGATTAGGCATAAAATAACACCACCTGCTACGATCCTCATTGTATACTCATTTTGCTTCATCCACGTTCATCATCTGCCTAGTCTTTTCCCAAGTATGTTGGGGTCGGCTTCCAGTCTAATCGTATGCAGCTAAATACCAGTATTTTACATGGAGCGACTGCCTATCTGACCTCCACTACCCAGTTAGTAATAGGTAATACCATACCCCTTGGTAAGACTGACTACCTATAGGTAAAGACTGTCAAAGATGTCCAAATGCCAGCCTGGACCAACGGCTTAACGTGCTTTCCGAGGCACGGAGGAAACTCGGTATGTAATGGGTGGTCACCCATCTACGGACTAACCTAGGCAAGCACGGCTTAACCTGAATACCCGAGTGGCTGGTTTTATTAAGCCACGAGCTGCTCGTTCATACATCTGATTATACACGGAACCCGGTTGCGAGTACTACGCACCTGACCTTTTCAAATACTGGGGTGAAGCTTCACCCTTAGCGTAGAGTAGATGATGTCAATATTTTGTCAATTACTGTCACTCGCCATTTGACCGCTATGACCCAATTACTCCATAACATCGATATTTTAGGGTTAAACCTGTTGTCAGATAATTATAATTGGGCTTTTGATCACCCATAACGATTGAATTTGGTACTAGCATTATGTTTATGTTTAATAGAATTATATCCAAATTATTTCATTACAAAATAGATCGATTTTTCAACGTGCTTTCATAAACGCACACGAAGCCTATTTATGAAAAATGGTCACCCATCCAAATACAGACCCCAGCAAGTATAACTTAACCTCAAAAAACGATAGACCAGCCACGTGATTCTATACTAGTTAGACCATATTACATAAGCCGCCGAAATGTTCAAGAGAACATTTTTGTTTCGCCGATCGATACCGTTTCGTAAGAAATGAAGCAAATATTGTAACCGTATGTGCGGAAAGTATTATGTTAAACCTCTGTCTAGGCTGAAATTTTGATGTAGGCTTGCCTGTCAATACTGTGGGGAATTACTCAAAGCGCAACTATTTTTAAGCACAACCAACAAAGCGCAACTAAATTATTCCTCGAAGCGCAACCATTAGTTGTGCTCACAAATTCATATTAAAAATATTATTTGTTTATTCATCAAAGTGCAACCATGATTGAAAAAAGAATCAATGAATTCATCATACCCTCTTTAGTTTGCTTTGAGGAATAAACATATAATATTTTTTCGAGGAATAATTTAGTTGCGCTTAGTTAGTTGCGCTTAAAAATAGTTGCGCTTTGAGGAATACCGAAATGCCTGGTAAAACTGTATACCATTAAGGTATAGAGCCTAGATAAGAATAGTAATTCCAGAGAGTGTTGTAAAAGGGTAATAAAGCCTATCTGATGGATTATCCTTGTAGTAAGTACAGAATAATTTATACAACGCTTAAAGCGAGAACCAATTTGTACTAATACAAGCTTGGTAATTATGGCTTAAACATAAACCTGTACCTTAGTACTCAAATAGTTATAATGTCGTTTTTCTGCGTTGTCTACTTTGTGTACAATAATAATAAAATAAACTCAGTATTATTTTTCATGGTAGAATAGAAAATGCCATGTGCTACCTTATACCTCGAGCTTTTTGAAGGACATTGCCACCAAAATCAGTAAAAACGAAACTACTGAAAACTTAATAGGAAAAAAAAATATTTATCATACGAAATCTAATTGTTTTAGCCATCTGTATGAGTATTAGGTAAAAAAAGATAATTCCCACAAATGAAACAACACGATCAGGACATCGTCGTTGAAGTACTAACACCACGTAAGTAACTTCAGACGGTTTTGACATTTTGTTTTTTTAATGCCGTATGCTAGAGAATCGGAAGGCGCGTTGTTTCAGCCAATCACAGAAACAAGCCAACCACTCTATCTAATTTGAAGTGAACACAAATTATAAAATGGTATGGTATCATTACTTACGTATAATTATGCAGTTATTTCACTCTACTTTATAGTTGCTATTTTTGACTTGCGACGTGTTAGAACTTCAACGGCGACATGTAACCTGCGTTCAAGGGCTGACAGCTATATGGTGAAGTTCGCCCTAAAAGGTCAACCGATAATAACGCCATTTTGAATAAAATACTATGAATTAATACACACGCATAAGAGCTGAAAGGAAAACAGATCTAGATAAATTGCAACCTCCATTAATAAACCCTAAATCTATTACTATACAGTTCAAAATATATTCGCATTTAGGTCTTTAACTTAATTACTGAGCTGTCTTTGTGTAAGTACGATTTCATTGCCATCGAGATTATAATTTATAGTCTGTCTCGGATTCTTGACACGCGTTAATGATCAGAGCCATTTGAGATTTACCCTAATTAGGGCTCGATGTATTGATTGCAGAGATTGAGAGTCTGAGGTTTTATTTAGTGAATTTTGTAGCTTATGGATCCAAGATTGAAAGTCAATATTAGAGGTCATCCACTTATTCAATACAAGTACTGTAATGTTTTATACCTTATAAGCAACCTTAAACTATGCAGACTGTCGATTGTGATAAGCCTGGCTGAATCGGATTCTGATTGTTTTTTTTTATTTAAAATAATTTATAAAAAGAATATATGATCGTTTTTTCATAGGAATGTCAGTTAAGGTTTAATCTTATAAAAGTAAGGGGCCATAATCTAGAATATATTTCTAAAGTCTCTAAAAGCCCTTTTATTTAAAAGAAGTAGGATACCAGCACTTATACTGGTATCATACAGTATCTTTATTCAATGCGACGTGTAGGTGAAAATATTTTAATAATCAATTGGTTAAATACTTAGTAGGCAACTTTTACTTGGTAGTAAATTCACAGATGGCTAAGTTCGCAGTTATGTGTAACTACACAGTTTGAGCAGATTTCAGCTGAGAAACTAAACGGCGTTCAAGAACCGTCTATGTCAATATTTCACACCATATCTGATGCTGACGGCTCTTAAACATGGTTTAGATGCATTAAACATTAGTTTCAAACCACCATAAGTGTAGCACAACGATTTTTTTAAACGATAGATTATTTTTTAACTTATTATTTATATTAGAAACGGGATATTTACCATGTTTACTCTTTTCATTGAGTTTCCGAGTTGTTTCCGTACATGGTAAATATTCCGTTTCTAGTGTAAATAATAATGTTAGTGACCATGATAGTTTAAAATCTTATATTTTTTAACTTGCTAAATACCTACCATGAAATCTCTCTCCCAAAGAAAATCTTAGTTAAGTCAGTTAAGTAAAGCATCAATTAGCCTAAATAAGTAACCGTAATTACCAACGCGTCACTCAAAACTTTTCATTCTTAAAAAGTTTTACTAAATCAATCAACTGAAATTCTAAAAAAACTTCATACAAACTTAAAGAGGTCTTGAAATCAAAATTGTTTTCTGAAATAAACTTTAATTTCTTAATAATCACTTCGCATTGTTTGTCTACTGATCTGTTTGTTTTAGAAATTGGGGGAGCCTTTGTTTGTCTTCAAATTACCTAGATAAAATTGGGACGAAACTTTTGCAGTTAACTTTTATCTTGAGCTAAGTCTAGTGTTTGGCACTAGACGATGTCCTATACAAATAAATGTCGGCTAATAAAGAGGTTGGTTAACCTCGTTCGCAAATATATTACGTATAATTACTTGTTGTTGGTGTTTATAGAAAAGGACGATTAGGCTTTTTGTCATAATATTTTGTCGAATAAGTCATAGAAAAGTATAAAAACAAAAATATTGTTACGGACGTGTTCAAAAAATCGCTCTGTGTCGTCGCATAGGTGAAACGTTCACTTCAAAACATATTGTGTTAAGATATAAAATGTTATAATTACAAGAATGGAAGGATCAAATACAGATTTTAACGCACGTAAAGGTTACAGCTTGGGTGCGCAAAATATACCCATTATGCAAAGTAGATTTTATTTCTTTTACTTAGGAAACAATAATTGCGTTCCTACATTTTGACATCCAATCTATTTCTTTACTTAATTATTAAAGGTCACGGCGAGGCCGTATGTACGTTGTCACTCCAGTCTATAAGAATAATTCCTCCCCAACACGGACATGGGACCTGTCGTTTATAATAAGATACCTCATGGTTTTAATGATTATTATATAAACATTTTTAAATCTAAGGTAACTTCACTACCTTTAGGCAAATGTTATTACTCAGTGAAAGACTTTCTAAATATTACGAATTTATCCAGATTATGATTGTTATAATTAACTGCAAATTTGACCATGTAAGACTTATGTACCTGACTATAATATTATTAATTGACTTCACTTTAATTTCTATTTTGTTTTGTTGACATTATTTTGTTTGTATTAATATTTTAACTTATGTAATAATTTGTACGCCGTAAGGTAGACTGTAGCCGATCTCATTAATTTATGTACAACACCTAACCTGTACCTACTTTCATAGCAAATAAAATTCTGATTCTAATTCTGAACATTTGGTAATCAATATTTCAAATGAATTCAGTCAATTATCAGACGCAGGGAACGAATAATATTCACATATTATTTTATCTTCAAGAATATTACGTCGTGTTTATCGAAGCGAAAATATATCGACATTACAACAGCACTATATATGAAAATTAAGCGTGAAACTGTGAACAAAATGGGTTAAGAATGTCTGAAATTCTAAATGACAGAGAATGGGTACTTAGACACACTAGAGTCACTAGTGCTCTCTAAAACAATGGTGGCTTGAAATCTTATTTGTCTTAGATACAAGACAGAACTATCAAGACTATGGTAGACAAAACTGTTGGGTACTAGTGATCGCACTGTTTAAATAGCACTGAAGTTACAACAAAAGAGCTTTTTATAATCAACTCACACACACATCACACGTCACACCACACATCATCATCGGAGTAGGCCATAACCAACCATGCGGTCTCAGTGTGGATTGGTTGATGTCACCATTATTTCAATATTATTGTTCTAGTACATTGCACATTGTACAATGTAATGTTTTATTGACTGTTTTGAGAGCAGTGGTAATAAAATAAATTAACTAACACACAGTCAAGTGCCTTTTTGGGTTTTAAATATCTAAGTCGAAGCCAATACCACCGGGCCACTAAAAAAACATTATTGCATAGACAATTTGTTAGGATGGGCCAGGTATGTTCAGTACGATCAAGCATCCGCCAGTGGTTCGTTCAAATGGTCTTGTACTTCAAAAAGCGCCTCTATTCCTACGAAATAAAACTGCTGTCAGAGTCAAATTGTTAACTTGGGCGAGTGTGCGTATTATATAAGTCGACGGACGGTCCAAGTATATTCTCAGTACGTGGATCTTCCTCGTACACGTACAACTTAGGATCCTCATTCATAATGCGAGCATCTTGGCAATGGAATTCTCCTCGCTTAGGTACTTGGCTACCTCGAGTGCATACCTATCTACTGGTCAAGAAATTTTCAGGAATTTCCCTATGCTAAAGATATTGAGTGGGATAAACTGGGTTTAACTTGAAATAGATTTTATCTGGTCTGGATTTGCGACGTACGTAGTCTACAAAAATGCTAAGTAGCTGCAAAGGTCGAATTGAGATCTTTTTAGAATCTTTTTGATGTGGATTTTTGGTTCGGTTTCTGTGAAATAATAATTGATGGATTCGTATCTAACATGGATTGGTCGGAGATAATAGAGAAGTAAAAGTCTAGTGGGCAGAATTCATGTCAAAAAGAGTTAATTATAATTCTTTTTTCATTGATCTATATTTTATACCCCTCATCATTCTCTTGCCCTCATACCAATTTATTTGGGGTCAGCGTAGCATGTCTTCTTCTTCCATGCTTCTCTGTAACTCGTCATCTCAGCAGTCACCTCATTTCTAGCCATATCGTCCTTCACACATTCCATCGATCGTTTCTTTGGTCTTCCTCTACTCTTACTATAGTCATCTACATTTATTCTCAATATTTTCCTTAGTTCATTTTATACTTCAGTAATAATTTCATTCTCCGGAGAATGTTATCAAATTACAATCTTACCTACTATCAATAACATCTAAGTTCCAAACAGATTCCTTTCACCCATACCTCCGAAAACAGAGACTACCTCGTATGATACATTTAATTATTCGCAAACTTATAAGTGAGTAAGTGACTTTTAAATGGATGGATGAATATTTAGTTACCGAGTGTTCTTGCCAACTTATGTATATTTTCTTGGAACACAAAAATCTTCCATGATTCAATAACCTCTAAGAAATTTCCATTACTTTCTCAAAGGCAGACACGTGGGCAGATAGTTAATCTCTAAACAAGATAGAAAACTCCTTCTTGATTAAATAAACTTTCTCTAAGAAGTAGGGCGACGAGTTTATCACAATATTTGTCGAACAAACATTTGATCGTATGATTAGAAAAATCGAGTTTGAATGGCTTGGGGCGGGAATCCGTGCTGGTTTATCGATCTTGGTCTGAGCTTGTCACCTACTTGAAATGAAGGATTCTGAGGTTAGATGTTAGATAAGATAATATCACGCCTTTAATTCTGAAGCGTTAGGCAGAGGCGTACCTGTGCAGGAGCACCCACATTTCGCCAGTTCTGTTTAAGTTCGATGTAATAAGGGAGAGCTATTGCCATCATTGGGTATAATTCTGGGCTGCTATTGAGTAATTCCCAATAACGCTTTGCCTGACCAACATTTCATTATTAGATATTAGATCGAGACATGAACAAATCTATCCCAGTACAATCCCAATCTTCAGCTACGTTAAACTGAAAATTGATCCTAAAATAGCTCAGAAAACACTAGGCTATACAAGAAATATCGAGAAAACTATCAAGCTATACAAATGCTTGGTAGGGGGGGCCTCCGTAATACTTCTATACGTAACCGTTTGAGTCCGGACGAGAGCAATTTTTCGGCCAACGTCGAATCTTTGGCCTTTTTATCGTATCAGCCGAGGACGATGTTCGGATACTTTTGTTATTTTCCAACGGATCGTTCGCAAGAGTTATGCATTTGTTTTTTGCGGAGAATTCTCTGTTAATTTCACTTGGACGTTTCTGTTCGGCCTAATTTCAAGCAGTTTTGGGCATTATTTTGTGTTTCCGGATTATAATTAAAATAACAGATCGTAGTTACTAAAATATCAAGCAATAACAATCGTGTTTATTTTTAGTTTGATGTGTTGTGGAAAATATATTGGTGTTTATAAGCGGTTCTTGACCTTTCTACAAGGGATCCTTTTATTGACTTTTGCTTAAAACAACAACGTAAGCCGACCCTTTTATTCAAATAAACGCTGTCCTCAGGCCGTTCGCGCTCCCTTAAAGAAACACGGAAGCCGAATTCGAATCCCGATTAATCGGCCCTTCTCTAGTAACAACATTATACGGTCTACCTTGTTGAAATTCCCAACACTGATGTCTGCGGGACGTATGTATTGGACGTGAAACGAATGTATTAATATAGTTGCCACGTATTTTTTATTTTAATATATATTTTTTTCGGTAGAAAACTTTTTCGTTTATCCTTCGGCGGTGACGGACGAAGAATATTAATACATTCATCTCTCGGAAAGTGGATCAGTAGTGATGTGACTTAACGCGATATACAGAGACATTTTATTTTGCTTTATTGTTTTCGTTTCGTTAAAAGAAATCCGGGAAACGTGATACGGGACCTAATCTTTTTGTTTAGCTGTAATGATTTTAGTCTTATCGTGTAGAGAGACGCTGTTGAACGTAACTTATGGATCACTTTAGGAAGGGTTCTGGTCTTGCATCCAAGGGTTCTGTTGACCCTTGTCAAGGCCAAAACCCCTAGAAAGCTGTCACTTGTTAAGTTTTCCGGGCCGTGGTCGCTTCTCCTTTATTTCCCATTTTCGCTTACCTATATCAAAATAAAATTAGCATCTTAATCTTGCCTCTTTGGTTGATACTTTAACACCGAATAATCTAATATTATTTATGCGAGTAAGGACGTTCTTTGATGTTGAAATTCAATTGGTTGGTAATTAGTTAATCGAGAAGCAATTTTGAGCATCAAGCTGCTAATAGCTGCGCAGAAGCCCCCAATAATTGTTAGGCATGTAATTACCAAATTGTTGGCGTCGGAAATTCTTCGCAAAAATTCTGTTGTTGTTAACACTCGGCTTCTTTGTTGGGAGTGTTACGTTATTAAGTCATTATAAGCCAATTTCGGGAGTGTTATTATGTCGGTGTTATACACGATATTGTGTGCGTGTCGAATTTATATGTTATGAAATATGTTAGTAACGATAATAAGCTCTTAGCAGGGGCCGAATTTTTTGGATGTCAACCAGAAAATGTTGTAAGATGGTCAAAGTGGGGACTTCAATATTCCCTAGGTGTCCGAAAGCTATTTTTAAACACTGTTTTAAGCTTTCACGGTTTATAACTAAACTTATACTGTCACTTACGGGATATCTTCCGTGATTGTTCGTTATTTTGAGCTAATAATAACAATCAAAAGAAACAAACAATAACAGAATAATGAACAATCACGAAAGATATCCCGTAAGTGACAGTATAACTTTAGCTATTTTTAAAGTTATGAATAAGGTATGAGACATGGCTTTTGTTCATTCGTTTTAAGAGATAATAAGTGATATAGATCTCGTAAGTAAGTAATACAAGTATACTAAAATATTGGCATTATATGAGTAATGATATAATCCGCTTATAAAATGTCCACTACTGGGAGACAGGCATTCTCTCTATGAGACGGAGTGGTTGGTGTTGTTGGTATCTGGTTGGTGCATATTATGCCACTATTATTTAAGCTTAAAACAACTAACTGGGTTGTGGAGGGCAGATAGGCAGCCATGTAAAATATTGGTATTCAGCCGCATACGGTTAGACTGAGTCGACCCCAACAAAGTTGGAAAAAGGCTAGGCAGATGATGATTCAGGCTAAGAACAAAAGGCTGTGTACACATTATACAACATAAGTTGTGTCTAGTATTTTTATGTAAAGAATCTACGTACAAAATTTCAAAACATAAATATCACAAAGTTATAAGCTTGTTCTGTTACCTAGTTGTCCGCACAAAATCGTGGTCACCACGCAGCGCGCGCCTCCAGCGTCGTCTTGAGCTCATTCAAAATAATAATTTGGCAGTAGGTACCTAAATTATTCCGATGGGTACTTATAGTCGCTCGGTGTCCAACTTTTAACTTTTTTAAATAATTTTGGGAAAAAATATAACATGGTTAAAAAATTATTGGAATCGATTCAGTTACTTATTCTGAACAAACTATATTCTGGTTTCGCATATACTACAAATAATGTTGTATAGGTTCCAAAGTTTGCATGCATGCATAATCAGCCTATAATATTCCACAGCTGGGACGCAGGTTGGTAGATGTCACATGTCTTCGAATTTTAGGTTCTAGGACATGCCGGTTTTCTCACGATGTTTTCCGTTTCTGTTTTGAGATCAGTGGTGATGAAATAAATTACTCAAAGTAATGCGCCTGCCTGGGTTCGAATCCACGACTTACTGCTTATAAGTCGGGGCTGCCACTACTGGGCCACCACTGTTCCAAAGTTAATGTATCCCCAAAAAGAAACGCCGATAATATCTCCAAACAAAATTCCAATTGCCACTATCCGTAACACATAAGTCCCTACAAGTACAAAGCCATTTTGTCCAGTATCTATTTCCTATAATCAGCTGACTTGTCCGTAGCACCCTGTACATCACAATCAGCTGACAATGACGTGTGATTCTCCCTTATCAACAGGGTCATTACTGAGAAGTGAGGGGTATTGTGTAACTGATTGGGATCGGTCAGTACCTGCTGGAAACATAATGACTTGACCTTGGCATTTCAATTATTTTGTCGTTTGTGTTTTTTTTTGTGTGTTTAGTGCCTAACCTGGTGTCAAAGTTTGTATATGGCCTCTGACTTGGCTTTATATGCCGTCGAGAAATACCTGTCAGGCATGCTGTTTTGGTTTCATCGCGATGTTTTGCCTTCACCGGAGCAAGTGATAATTATACAATACGCACATGAATCCGAAAGATCAGAGGTCTTGGGGTCATGGCTTCGTTTGTGATGGTGAAGTCTTTTTTGATGAAAAGTTTTGTGTTTAGGTCAAATGCTGAGTGGTCATGAGAGAAGATGTAGGTAGCTGTTCTTTGTACTAGGTATGGCTATTGCTTAGTGTTCTTTAATGTCTCATTAATGTATCATAGCGATTGTCGTTTGATCAGGTACATGGTACGAATAATTACAGCCGCACGGGTCGATCTTCAAGGTTAAGCTGCGCTTGCCAAGGACTGTCTGCTGATGGGTGACCATGCATTTCATACTGGGTGTCTCCTCTGTGCCTCAGAAAATACGTTAAGCCGTTGGTCCCGGCTGTCATTTCTAGATTTTTAGCTGTCGTTACAAGGCAGTCAGTGGCACGAAAAAGTCTGACTGGCAACCGAGGGGTATCGTATTACACAGTACTTAACTGGGTTGTGGAGGTCAGATAAGTAGTTGCTCCATGTAAAATACTGATGTTCAGCTACATCCGGTTAGACTGGAAGCCGACACCAACATAGCTGGGAAAAGGCTGACGGGACGGGAAGTGGCACTGACGGTCTGCCACTTTTCACCCTGATGCCCTACGTAATAAGGTTGAAAAGTGGTCGACCGTTAGTCAACTCGGTAGTATATGGTAGGTCTCCTGGGATCTTTTGATTACACAGTTACGGGTTACGGCTCACAGATAACTGTTCCGACAGTATGATAGTGAATGGAAGATATTTTGTTTGGAAACACGCCTTCACAGTATTTATTTATCGCACCTTTAAAGGAAAACCGTTACTAAACAAAATTTTTCATGAATTGTGTTAATAATGCCATCTTTCTTAAAATTATGCAAACTACAACATGAATTTGAAACTTTTTAAAAACATCCTGTTTTGACGGCAGATGGCGGTAAATTATTTCGTTGCAAAACTGAAACGATTTGGTTGCTAATTGTCTATATTAATTGTAACTTGTTCGTTGAACAGTGATGATAAAAATTTGAAGCAAAAGTGTGACTATTGGAATAACAATACTGCTGCAAGTCAAAGAAAAAAAAATAGTAACAAAAAGTGTAACATTTTGTTTAGTCACATGCGGTCACAGTACAATTTATTTGAAAAGTGTTACTATAAAATAAAAAAAATCACGATACAAACAAAGTTCTATTAAAAAATTACTTTTCTGAATTGTATGTGATAGTCTCAATGAATATCCATCTTATGACCTCAAAAAATGGCTCTGAATATCATGTACTTATCTTTAATTGCGAAAAATCCGTGATTAATTATTTTTTTAACTTCTGTGTAAAATTTAAAATTTTCGTTTAGTAACAGTTTGCCTTTAAAGGTGCATTATGTAACACTTCAAGCACAAAGAACAGGCCATAGGCATTTTCTATCAGTCAACTTTTGGGTGATCCAGAGACAAGCAGTATTCCTACAGCCGCACACTTTTATAATAAAAACTTATGATTGATGGATTTAATCATGGTTTTATTTTGCGTGGGTTTTCCCTGACTCTAACTTCACCTGCAAAAACTTTCTTCCTATATTCCCATTAACCTATTTTCTTTTGTACTTATGTCATACTATGTCGGTAAATATTTAACTAGGTACCAACAAAAATATTTCGCTTAGCACGACACGGAAACTTGATTGATGTTGATACCCATAAGTTTGTACAGCAAAAAGTTGTGCAACGGTGGGTGGTACAGTCAGGAGCACGAATATGTGTTCAATAAGCAACTCAATTTTTTACGTCCATAGTGGTTTGGAACTCATACTATTAAGAAAATTCGCTCTTAATGTGCACGTCTTTCTACATCGTTCTCACATATATGTTTAATCTCAACATGAACCAAGATTTTGTAAGAATATTTTGATTTAAAAGAATGTCCATGGAGTTTCTTGCCCATTCTTCTCCATAGAGATCTACGCTTTGGAATGTGCAACTACAGTATTTTCTCAAGTTAATATGCCTTGTGACTGTGACTGTAGCTTCGCTTTTTTTTTGTTTTATTTGACATTCAAAAGTGTCTGTGATGGTCTAATTGAAATAAATGCTTTGAGTTTGAGTTTGAAATAGGAATAGAAAAGACAAGATATGTTATAAGTGGCTTAAATATTATCTGAAACTAGTTACATAGATGGTGTTGTTAGAAGCGATCCCCAAAGTGACTTGGGGCTCGGTATTTGATTTCCGAAGAGGCCTTATCTCAAAGTTGCAATCGTTTTTCACGGGAAAATCAATTTGGAATTTTGCTTAGTGTATAATGTATATGTAGGGACATATTAGTTCCCGTGACTGTACAAGACGAATCGATTATCTCAGACGAGTGAGCGATTAGGTTAACAAGCTCATGTGAGTATTTTTACCGCATTCGGTGGACGGTAGGGCGGAAATGTCAGAGCGATGTTATAGTAAATAGATAGGAAAATTGTTTGTGGTAGGTATCGCTTTTATGTGAGAACTTGAGAAGTGAATTATGTCGGATTACTGTGTTTCCGTGTTAGGCTAGAATCAAATATTGTTTTCCAAAAAATAATAGAACATAACATCGCGCCTGTATGTTCCGATGGGTTATGCAGGGGTGTAGGTATACCATTTAATCTACCTATAATAACATTTTTATGTAATGTTTAAGTCACATGAAATCCCTAAATCCGTCTCCTAAAACTAAACGACAATTTTAAACATAAGACCATAATCGGCGCGACGATAGCCATCCAGTTAAAATTTTACCACACACCCATTCATTCGCATTGTATTTTTTGTTTATTTTTGAGCATGCTAGCCACTTGAGAGCACATGAAATAGCAGCACACCAAACCTCTCGACAACTTCCCTAGAAAGCCATCGAATGCAGTCGCTGTGACCGAAATCGGCTAGATGGCATCATCATCTTTTTTGGTTGTACAAAAAAAAAACTGCGCTCTCTAACAATAGACTTATCTTGCCCCAAAATTTATAAATCATCAATATCAGATAAAATTTCGCAATCTACTCTATCGACATTGACCTAAGATATATCGACAGTAACTACCTATCCCAGAGATACAATATTACGTCTACGTCTACATTGCAACCAGCTCAAATGCATCTGTAACTCATGTTTGGCAATAGCTTTGGCGAATGCTGAAGCGAGAAACACCAAACATCAATTTGGCAGCTCCAGGTTTGAGCTGAGTTGAATATCTTATAAAGCTGTTACTACATATTGTGCAGTGTTTGGTGACGACATTGCTATGCTGTCTTGCGTCAATCTCTAGAAAACATCTTTATGCTGACTCGTAAAATGTCAAGCCATATAAAATAACTATACAGTATTATCACAATTTTTAATGCCTTGTGAATCTGACTGTAGCTTCGTTTTTTTTTGACATTCAAAATTGCCTGTAATGTTTAAATTGAAATAAATGCTTTGAGTTTGAGTTTGACAGCGTGTATTATAAAGGTGTGGTCATATTTAAGGGTGTGGTATGTTTAGGGATTATTTTTCGCGATAACGATATTGTTTCTATCCTGAGAGTTGTTCAGTTGTGTGGTGTAACGCGAATGGAGACAATAAGGAATGAGCACATTACAGGAAGTCTGAAAGTGGCACTGGTGATTGAAAAGTTGTATGGTAATCGGCTATTGTGATATGGATATAATATGACGCTCCATGAAAAATACTGGTATTTAGCTGCATTCGGTTAGATTGGAAACTGACCCTAACATAGTTGGGAAACGGCTAAGCAGACGATGATGGTGCATGAAAATTCTTATGATTGCAATCTATTTACCCAGAAAATGCTTATTGTTTTGAATGTAGGTACATGTACATACATTCTTACATGTGTGTCATGTGAACAATCGTTTGGAACGTTACGTAGCAAAGTAACGCTAATTATCCGAGATAGAACAAAGAGATTTCATTCCAGAGAGACAAGCGACATTTTGAACAGGACTAAATTAAATGCTTGCCTGGAGAAATACATGTAGGTAACACGACTGTTTCATGTACGTACCTACTACGTACGTAGAATTTGACTCTAAAAGTACATGACATTAAAATAATGAGTAAAAAACTTTCTAACAAAAATACTGAAACGAACCAAAAATTTTATCAATTAAAAAATATTGCCGAAGGGTGTGGCGGTAAAAATTACCCAAAAGTATGTAAATTAAACCTAATTAACACGTAAATATGGACTTTATTAATGAAGGCTTAAGCGCTAAATTTAATTACCGTCGCACCCAAACGGCTAATATTATTTATTAAGTTTAATTTGGGTAATGGAGGGTAGCTTGAAAATTCCGGCTAATCTTTGTATAATTTTGGCAGAACATTATGTTATAGGAAAATTCATTTTACTCTACTCATATTGGAAAATAAATAGCCTAAGTGTTTTAAAAGCTAATGATATTGACACACGCCATTAGAAATCAGTCCATTACAGTTGATCACGAAAATGTTCTAGAAGGATCCAGAGATTAAATGTAAGGTCCAATAAGCTAAAATATTTTGACCAATTCGTTGGTCGGCCTCGTTGGTTGAGTGGTCGCAAGTGCAACTGCTGCGCACGAGGTCCTGGGTTCGATTCCCGGGTCGTGCAAAGTGGTATTGGGTTTTACCACCAGGAATTTCTCGCTTGATGGCAACAGGCTCGTCCCCTACTACATGGGACAACATAACTGGTGAAATGTGGGTATGCTGTTAGGTATACCTCTGTCTAACCCTTCGGGGATTATAGGCGTTATGTCGACCAAAAAATATTCGAACAATTGCTACACAGGCTCGTTTAAAGCACACGGCACACGACACATGGCACACGGCACCCGACACACGGTGTCACACTATTCTATATATATATTTTTTTTTTGTTTTAATTTTTTTGATTGTAATTGTTAAATTTTTTATACTGTGTGCACTTGTGGCATGTGCCAAATAAATATATTTTCTTTCTAAAGTAAACGCGGTTTTGACTTCACGATCGCAGTACAATTATTGATCTGATGGCAATTTTCATCTTTATAAAAAATAACAACTATTGAGAACTATTTTCGCAAAGGTTTACCAGAATTTTTCATAAGTGAAGAAATAAATGTGGCTGCGGATTGTTCGGTAATTGAATACGAGCACTTAGCCAAAAATAAAGAAAGGATGAATGATAGAACTAGCCCGGTGGCTAAATTGCTAAGTGCTGAAATATTTTTCATGGAAAAAAAAGATGAATGAACCCGTTTGGGGAAAGCGGTACCTATGCCAGATACAACGAAGCCTTCTACTCGTTAGTCATCTGCAGCATTTAACTAAGGGTTCCGCGATGTATAATGGAATGCACTGCAGAGGACTATACAACTATTAAAAATAGGCATGACGACCAACGCGGTTGTTGGTGGTCATGCCTAGCTGCTTTCGTCATCATTATCATCATTTCAGCAGAAAGACGTCCACTGGTGGACATAGGCTTCCCCCAAGTGTCACCAGATCGACCGTTCCCGTGCGACTCGCATCCAGCGGATCCCCACAACCTTCACCAGGTCATCGGTCCACCTAGTGGGAGGCCACTCCAGATCTTTTCGGCCCCATCGGCCGTCCGTTCTGCAAGCAATGTGCCCTGTCCACTGCCACTTAAATTTGAAAATTCTTGGAGCTACGTCGGTAACCTTGGTTCTCTTGCGGATGTACTCATTTCTGATTTGATCACGCTAGGAAACTCCGAGCATGGCCCTCTCCATTGCCCTTTTGGTGACTTTTAAGCCTTCTGATGAGGCCCATTGTGAGCGACCACGTTTCGGTCCCGTTTGTAATCACTGGCAACACACACTCGTCATAGACTTTCGTCTTGAGACACTGCGGTAAGTTGGACAACCGGCTTTGCCTATACAAATTGACATTCTATCTGCAATAACGATGGTGGAGGAGTCAAGTAAGAGCTTACTATGTCAAATGCTCAATCCCATTGAAAGTGTTTGTATACGAAACGTTTGGAAAACGATCGCCAGTTGCTAAGCCACTCGTGTATCCCTGATTCGGGCAAGACACGATTGGGATAATCTATTAAAAGTTTCAGTGGCAGACCGTTATTTGAAATTGTTAGAAGTAGTTTTGACACTGTAGTATCAATACCTGCCTACCCTCTTCCCAACCTTGTTGGAGCGATTCCCAGTCTAACCAGATGCAGTTGAATACCAATATTTTTCATGGAGCGTCTGCCTATCTGACCTCCACAACCTAGTTAGTACTGGGTACTACGATATCCCTTAGTAAGACTGGTTGTCAGACTTTCGGGCCACTGACTACCTGTAACGACTGTCAAAGATCTAGAATTGACAACCGGGACCAACGGCTTAACGCGCTTTTAGAGTTCGGAGGAAACTCGGTATGTAATGGGTGGTCACCCATCCTCAGACCAACCAAGGAAAGTGCGGCTTAAAATCAAGATAGACCAGAGCGGCTGTTACTATTTAGCCACGAGCTCCTCTCCACTGTAACATAGATCACAAAATATGCACTAATCACCTCTCTCTACCGTTTTTTTCCGAAAATAAAATGCGTTTAGTTATGATGTTTAACTCAATAAACACGAAATACGAATCTTTTATCAACTAGTTTCCGAAAAAAACTTATGCCAAATTCCACCGTACACCTCCGAACTTTATAGCTGTGTCTTATCGTGTTTAAAAATCGTATTTTAGTATTCGAAGCAAATCTCAAAAATACGTTCCGTAGCTGGCCAGAAGCCAGGATCTGAACTGTATAGGAAAATTACGAATTTGAGACGGCAAATAGCTTCTTGGTTGTCATTTTCAATTCTTCTTTATATTTTTTCAATTGTTTTCTGGTTTAGAATTTGAAGATGCGATGAGGTTGGCCGATGATTATCTTCTTCTTCAATCGGTCCCTCATTACTGACGATCGTGGCCACTTTAGACCGGAGTCGATGGAGGCAGATTGTCCGTATAAAGGGGTCCCATGCTTATAAAAATACCTTTAACGAAGCCGAAAGGTCCTCCTCGTCATTGCGATCATTTTTTTGTTAAGGACCATACCTGGGATCCTTCTAGGTACCGAGATATCTGAGGTCAAAGTTCCAAATTTTTCACGTTTTTTTTTTTAAATACTAGTTTTTAAGGTTATAACTTTACTTTAATTACCTCCATGGCCCGTTTACTATTCAAAGCATCCATTAGTACATTGTTTTGAGTGTGCTACATTGAGTTTTACCGTAAAACGTGATTTTTCACCCCAAAAAAAAAGTTCACAGCTTATTGCTTCAACACCAGAGGTAGGATTAGGACAGCCCTACCTCTGAACACTGTCTCACTGTGTAGAAACGGACCACCCACGAAGTCGTTTCCCACCAATAATTTTTACGTAAAGTTACTTAGTTTGATGTAGATAATGCTTTGTTGACGGCTTCATGAAGCGTCCCTTTAGATCATGTATTGATGGTGAACTAAGACAATAGTACACGATTACTGATACTGTTAGCCTGTGTCTTGTACAGTTTCTAGCTGTGTTGTAGATTATAGGTAGGTAATTACCCATCAACCTCAGTAGATGTTCAGAAACAGTACCTACCTATGAATAGAATCTAAATCTAGCCTTCCACTTTCGTATTGAAACGGACTATACAAGAATAGCTCTGGACATGGTTAAAATATTACCCAATCAGCAATGTGGTAGCTCTCCTGACTTATTTCTCAGTGTCCTGGACATTTATAAATCGCTACTCGTAAAGGCGTTTTATTGCAACATAGATATCAATACTGTAGGTAACTTCTTATATAAAATGCTATATTGCTATCTACCTGTACCTTTAGAGGTATCTTACGCTTAGGCTTCGTTCTCATGCGATAAACAAGTACGGTAAAGGAGACCGCCCAATCTTGGGCCCAGTGTGTTACAGAAAAAAAAATATGGGAAAAATTCTTTACTTTACGATGAACAAAAATTTAAAAAAATACCGTTGCTAAATAAATAAAAATATCTTTTGAAATGTTATGTTTTTTGGTGAAATCATTCGAAAGTCATGAATGCATTCCGCCGTGAAATGGCTGAAAAGGCAATAACATAGGTCTTGAAACAAATGTAAGTAATTGTTTAAATAAAAATGACAATCTATGAAATAAACGCTTCCTTAGGAGACGACCACACGGCGCAACTAGCAAAAAAAACTCATCTAAAAATCTATTTCTAGTATTCACTAGGTGCTCATATATACAGTATACAGCATTGAAAACTACTCCACCCCGATTTTATTCCAGTACAGAAATCCAACCAACCTCCTTTTTTAAATATCGAACGATCGTTCACTTAGAAACAGGTTGAAGGTTCATTTACATTACAAAAGTAAGAAGCAATAGCACTAGAGTATCGCTTCAAGTTTTTTAAACCGACGACGACCGAAGACTGACGACAACCGTCGAATCTAAAATGTGTTCTTATAACTACTGAATATTTAGGTCTTTCAATTCCCGTTAAAATGAAAGAGAGGAATGAGAACAGCCATAAATTATTGTAATGTATGAGACAAAATGCGAATTGAACTCAGAACCGCATGTTAAACCGCCTATGAGATCACTGAGCTAATGGAGAAGTTGATTACTTAAGAATTGTTATTTACATTTTTACCCGACTATGGCGAAGCCCAAAGGAAGGGTTATGATTTTGGCAGTCTATGTATGTACGTATGTTCCTCTGTAGCGCCTAAACTATTCATCCGATTTTGATGAATAAGGTGTCAGTCGATTCGTTATTATGGCCCGGGTAACATAGTCTATATTTTAACCGACTTCAACAATAGGAGGAGCCTATCTTACCTTGCAAACCCCGAATTTAATTAGAGCGTAATTTTTCAGTAGTCTGGTTTTTTAGTTGTAGTATACGGTATACTACAGCGAAAAAAGCCGACTACTACAAGAATTTGTATCATATACTGTATACCACACAATTCTTGTTCAGTGAAGTGTTTCTGAATGTTTTATGAAAAAAAATCTATACAGTAATGTAAGTTTTATTAAAATAACCATCGATAAACTACAATGATGGTGGGTCAAAAATCATGTACTTACTGAATCCGTGATAAAAGTTTGTGTTTCGATGTTCCATCAACCGTGTTATGTTATTTAGTAACATTAAAGTTTTGAATTCGCACCTAAAGACCAATGTAGACGTGCAAAATTGTTTTAAATGTTGTAAATAAATAAGTATTCTAATGTGTGAATTTTCAGAAAACATCTATCCTGTTGGTATGGCGCAAAGGAGGAAATAGGAAGTGTCTTAATGAGGCCTATAATTGCTCAATTAGCCGGTACAAAAGTTGCACAGTGGGCTAACTGATGAGACCTGTTTAGTCTGTTTTGGCCAATTTGTATTTATTATATGAGAGCATTGGTTTAAAGTTGAAATTATGAATAGATTAATAGATTCTATAATGGTTAGTAAAAATCACTAGGTATGGCAAAAATTGAGCATAAAAAAGAAGAAACAATCTTAATTTTGTTTCTTTCATTTTCATTTAAAAATCGACATTACAACGTTAAATATTCAGGAAAGACGTTACCATGTAAAATTAAGAAGTCTCCGGCAACCGTAGCATTAGTTATTTTATATTAAAATTCACGCCGTAACGAAGTCTTTCAGCGAACTCGCTATATTATTAAGTCAAGACGAAACAACTGATTAGTTATTCATTTATTCATACAAATTGTGTCGGTGACGTGATAATAAATGATGCAGACTTTTAAAATTCTCGTTTTATTTGTGCCTATTTTGTGCGAGAGAATCCATTAGCTCATTTTTGTCACCGTGAGTCAGCGTGATACACAAACTTAACACAAAGAGCTATATTTACCATCATTCATCCAATGTCATTTTACCATGACATATTGCCGCTCCTCCGGCCCCAACATTAAATAAAACATGAAAAAAATAAACTTTGACGAGCTTAAATACACTTTAAAGTCATAACTTTGAGTAGTCCATAAAAAAAAAGTTCACAGCACTGTGGATAGCGTCGCACATAAAGTTGTTGTAAGTTCGTTTACTAATGTTTGGGGGTATAAATCAATTAGTTAGTTTGACGTGCGGGGGGGTGCGCGGGAGCGCGGTGTTGTGAAGCGTGGAGAAGCGTGTCGGCGCAGACTAATCGCGTCGCGCCGCGCCGCTGACTGCGGGGCTGCCGTGCCGCGGCCGACGCGCCGCGACATGCCGCGCGCAAGCGCTCCGCGTCCTCCGCCGCAAATTTTTCTCATCGCCCGTTCCAACTAAATTGCAAAACCGCCGACCGCCCGTTGAAGGTACGAGAAACGCGCCGAGGGATTCTCCCGCAATGTAATCACCCGAAGAACAACAAGGCGGGATAACGAGCCCGCCTTTTTCTTATAAGGAACGACAGTAATTCACACTCAACTTAATCTTATAATCGGCCAAAGAATTAGCATAACTTACGCACGGCGTAATTAAATTTCGGTCCGGTTCCTGTTAATTAATGTACTTTGTATTGTTTTTTGTTTAAATGAAGCGATGAGGGCCTAATCTTAAATGTGGTTTCTTTTGAAGTATAAAAGTAAAGATGAGTTTGTCGCCTTGCTGTTTTTGTTCTTTCTGGTCTTTGTTTTTTGTTTGTTACACGAAAACATCAAAGCTTTCAGTAGATTTTCTCAATAAATCTGCACAAGCTCACGTTTCCAATTAATCCTTGCCTATCTTTCGTGAGCGTTATAGTAGCTCTTGATGGTTTCCAAAAATTTCGTTGTGCCTTTTACCTAGATTAAAAATTCTACAGTTGCAAGCCCGGCTAACCTTTAGCCTCAAAGTTTACCTAGACTATTTTAATATTCGTCTGAATTTGGTAACGAGTTTTTGTAGTGCGATCAACCCTGGCTGGAGCTGTAATTGAGTTATTGTGGCTTCAGCGGTTAGGTAGAAGGTACTATTTTCTTTTCTAAAGGTCCTGAGAAGAAAGAGTTATTAAAGGTCAGCCCACGATCTATTTTAGGACGTTGGTTAGTAGTAAAAAAAAGGTTTACGTCCAATGTTTTGTTTCTTTAACAACGGTGCAATTGACAGCACTGTTTAGCCGATCGTCGGCGCGGGACTTTACGATACGCGCGGACTATGAATGAATGAATTGTGTTCGTAGCATGGCCGAGTAGTTACGGGTTTTGTTCGCTCATTCCGTTTTGCATTGGTCACGTTTCACTTCAGTTGCTAACATTGCGTGGTTTGAAATCAAATGCTTTGTGATTGGGTGTAGTTTTATCTATTTGAAACAAAGAATGAGTATCAGATTTTATTTCATTTCTTAACTTGTAGACTTGAGGAGTTGATCGGTTAAAATTTTCATAAAGGAACTAAATACTGAAACCAAGACAGATTTAAAAGATTTTATGCTGATTGACACGACAGTTTTGCCTCTGATGTGTGTACTGAGCTTTATATGGTATGCCTATGCTCTCGACGTAATCCCTTCTAAGTACTACAGCAAGCAATGGCTTCGTCTATGCATAGCCGAAAGCGTAATCATCAGCCAAAATACCTTCGGTTAAACATAACCGCTCAATATTAAGCTAATATCTCGCTATTGGAATAGTTTACTGATAGATATTCAACAATATTGTACGCGTTATCAGATATTACATCGTTTCAGGATCAAATGACTTCAGAATTCACGTCCGGACCACAAGCTAAACTTGTCACAAGTTAGAATATACGATTTCCGGCTTTCAATGTCGGGTTCGCTCGGCTATACTCGGGATCCCGGAAAATCTTCCGCTGAGGTACTACGGGTCATTCAATATAGGAAAAGAGAAAACTCAATTGACCTTGTAGATACATTGTTGAGGAAAAAATGAGGAGTGTCTACGTAATAATATTTAAATGAGAACATTCCTTGATATTACTGTTCTGCCTAAAATAACTGGGACTCACAAGTTTTTGGGCCTCTGGCCTTGATGTCAAAGAGCGTTTTTGGGCCACATGTCCTAAAATAATAGTGATGTTAAAGATCTGCCTAGTCAAAGGTAGATTGGTGTAGGTGAGCGATCACCAAAGGCTGTGTTTTTGAAGGATGCTGTTGCTTTGTCACATATTGCTAATGTTCGCACAAGGATACAGGCTTCAACTTTGTGATAGGCGAAAAAAGACTTTATCGATGACTGATTGAAGTTTAATTAATACTATTTTTTATGTTAGCCCGTTCTGAGTATAGATTTATGCCTGTTTTATTGAATAAAAATTTTGCCCCACAATATCGTCGACCTTATTTCTGTCCTCAGGGGAAGATTGTGGTCAAGAGTAGTCCCATTTAATGTAAAAAAAAACAAAAAGATAGTTTCGCCGTGGTTGCGTTTACAAACATTTAAAATCACAAACACAAACAGCCACCCCCGGAACAACTACCTGTAAGCCATATAATTATTTGTTCCGTGCGGGAATCAAACCCGCAACTCGCAGTGCAGCAGCCAATCGCTCAACCACTGCGCCAAACGTGCTGTCAAAATTGGCATTAGTTGATGGCTATACGGACGCCCGCTATTACATGGGACTTAAACATAGCTATCAAAATATGGATGTACTGTTGTGATAACATACACGATGTTATGTATTAGGGTTGTTCCATCACACGGTATGATAATGGGATAAAAATGTTGGGATCCATAAAGTCTTTCCATAATTCTTGGTATGACATGTAATTTCCGTTCTAAATACACTCGGAACGTGAAACCTTTACATCTCATAGGCAAAGCCCCTGAATTAGGTACAATGAGCACCATTGAACTATGTGGGAGCGCTAATTGAGGTCAAATAGGGACATAACGTAATGAATGGTCTGTACATGTTATGGAGTATTAAGACCTAATAATGTTAGTGAAATTATCATCTTCGGAGGAGTTCGTGGGTAGTTAATAACAGCCACTCGGGTCGATCTCTTAGTTAAGCCGCTCTTGCCTAGGTAATTCCATGGATGGATGACCACCCATTTCATACCGAGTTTCATCCGTGCCTCGGAAAGCACGTTAAGCTGTTGGTCACGGCTGTTGTAGATTTGACAGTCGTTACAGGTAGTCAGTGGCCCGAAAGTCTGACAACCAGTCTTACCAAGGGGTATCGTTATTCGGTACTAACTGGGTTGTGGACGTCAGATAGGCAGTCGCTCCATGTGAAATAGTGGTATTCAGCTGCGTCCGGTTAGACTGGAAGCCGACCCCAACATCGTTGGGAAAAGTCTGGGCCGATGATGATATTAAATCATTAAATCATCACATACGGGGCGAAATAATTTTTACACCTTATTTTATATGTGCCTAACAGGTTTTTGCTACTTTCGATTTTGTGCTACTTCATTATAATGGTAGGCAAATTAAAAGGCTTGATAATCTACGTATAAATAAGTTTGTAAACAGTTAGTCGACTGGATTAAGATCTCGGTTAAGTTTGCATGACAATAGAAATTGTCTTATGATAGCACGATTGAAGAGTAATTATGATCGGATTAACCTTTTATCATTACTGATGATGGGTCCGGTGGTCCGATAATCTGGTGAAAGTTGCGGGGATCTGCTGGATGCGAGTCGCACGGGACTGGTCAATGTGGCGACACTTAGGGGAGGCCTATGTCCAGCAGTGGTCGTCTTTCGGTGAAATGATGAATGATGATGATGGGTCGTACGAGTTATGCATAACTGTCTAGTCTTTTGGGAAATAAAACCGTGATGGTATCTTATGTAAGTACGACAAAAACAAAAAAGAATTTGATACCACAAACAATGCCTCATCATCATAATATTTAACTCGTAACGACAGCAACCTACACCGGTAACCGACACCCATAAAAAAATAAAGTGTGATAAAGGAGGTCGAATAGCACACATTTTAATACTCCGGCCATGAATAGTACAAATATTTTAGGAGTGAAAGCTCGTCACGTAGGAGCTCCCAGAAGGTTCGGGAAATGCCGACGCGTCCCCGACTCGATATGAAATGCTTCGTACACGGATATAGGTGAAATGGAATTGAGTGTTAATTTTTTTTTATTTCGTGTCACTACGATTAGTAACAAAATACATCACGCCTGTTGGCGTGATGTTATGTGTTCAGAGTAGATATGTGTTAAGAGAAGTAAGTATTTCTCTGTAGCAGCCATGGAGTCTGGATTTATGACCGGTTAATGGCAATAACCTCGCCCCCTATTACATGGGACTTAAACGTAACTGGCGAAATGTGCTTGTACTATTAGGTTCATCTCTGCCTAACCCTTCGAGGATTACAGGCAGGATGTTATGTTCTAAGAGCAGTGGTGACTGCACAAAGAAAAAGCTGCTTAGGTTCCAAGACACACACACACACTCACACACACACACACACACACACACACACACTCACACACACAAACACACACACACACACAACCATCCATACACACACACACACACAACACACACACACACACACATGTCCTAAGTCGGGGCAGTTACTACTGCGCCGGAACTGCTCTACGGGATTAGTGGAAACCCAATATTTTAGGAGTGTTTAAGGGCCTTCACGAGATACAAAATGCTGACAGTCCAGCCTACCCTGGGCGGAGAGTACATCAATAAGCTGATTGGATAATCTTTTCGCCCATGGTAAAAGTCCAAAAATATTTCAAGAAACGCTTTGAGAGGTGGATTTGAGGGATCTAGATTAGTAGAAGTCGGCCACTTGTCTAGATCCTCAAGGTACACCAATGGTTCAACTTCTTCTGCTCTGTACGGACAAGAGAAGAGAAAAAATATAAACAGTGAACGAGAAACGATACAAATAGTGCATGTTACAAATAGGCAAAATTTGATAAAACTCATAACATAAATTATTCACATAGTGATCGATATTTCGGAATAAATTAGGGCATTTATCAGTCGTGAATACAAGTTTTTCTAAACGTTTAGTCTAACTTTCAATTTGACCTTTAAATGTCGAGGTTTCAAGTAGTGTATGAAAAATATTGTTGTATCTTTATGGTTTCATTGAATAATACAGTTTTGTTATTTGATAAACACTCTAAAGGTCGTTACGTGGGACTTTGAAGAATGGGGCAATCATTTAATACTAATAACATTACCAATTTTATTAATGAAAGAAAAATTATGCAGGAAGGTGGAAGGTCCCCGGTGCCAGGGACTTGTAAAATCAACTTTACTTCTCTGATAGTTTATTGAAGGGGTTCGTTACTTCCTCGCAGTTTTTTTGTCAAAAAATCAAATCAAATCATAAATTCATTTCCATCAAAAAACTTAGTTCTTGGTAAACTGGACAAAACCGGAGCTCCTGGCTAAGTAATAACAGCCGTACGAGTTGATTTCAGGTGAGCCGTACTTTTCTAGGTTGGTCAGTGGATGGGTAACTTTTACATAACGATTTTCCTCTGTGCCTCGGAAAGCACGTTAAGTCGTAACAGGTAGTCAGTGGCCCGAAACTTTAACAACCAGTCTTCAGTACTATCAGGGTTGTGGAGGTCAGATAGGCAGTCGCTCTATGTAAAATACTGGTATTCAGCTGCATCAGGTTAGACTGAACACCAACACTAACATAGTTGTCACATAGTTGTCACATAGTTGGGAAAAGGCTAGGCAGATAATGACGAACTGGACAAAACCAACAACCAATGTGAACATACATTAGCTCTAGATTAAAAATAACTAAAATTCATGAGGAGAATTATTTGCCCAGCCGTGGGATGACGTTGGCTAATAGTATCAGTATCCTTTGGAAACATGGATGAAATAGGTATACAACATTAGTTTTAGTATATGCGAAACCTGATACACGTGTCTAGTATTTTTATGTAAAGAATCTATGTACAAAATTTCAAAACTGTATCATGAAGACATGAAAATCACAAAGTTATAAGCTTGTTCTGTTACCTAATTGTCCGCATAAAAGCGCCGCGGTCACCACGCAGCGCGCGCCTCCAGCGTCGTCTTGAGCTCATTGATAATAATAATTTGGCAGTAGGTACCTAAATTATTGCTATAGGTACTCAAAGTCGCTCGGTATCTGACTTTTAACTTTTTTTAATATTTTTGGGAAAAAATATAACATGGTTTAAAAATTATTGGAATCGATTCAGTTACTTATTCTGATCAAACTAAATTAAGGTTTCGCATATACTAAAAATAATGTTGTATAGCTTCCTTTTTATTTTTACGCTCCCAAAATTTCCTCTACCACTTCCAAATTCTCTAGCTCCACAGTAATACAGGTAGGTATTACGTCTCACTGTCACGAAATACATCTAGCGTGCGATTTTAACGGCGTCGCCGATCTTTCTGACGGCACAGAGCGTCCGCGGGCAACGATCGAAATAAACATTATAATATTCGGACGATCCGGCTGAATATTTTTAAAGAGAAGCCTGACTGGCTGGAATTTTAATGGCTGGTGGGTTTTAAAAAGATTGTGTCGTGGTGTGAAGGGTTATTGACAGATGTTTTATGCTGGCACTTCACATGGCCTATTTGTCAAAAATTTCGCGATGTTGGATCAAAACAATATGTTTTTTATGCCTATAGCGATATAGTTCACTTTGTTTTAATACAGTGGTAGAAGGCGAATATTTGCCCAGATCTGCCAAGTGTAGTGCCACCATAACACGTTGTATTGTGTATAGCATGACCACTTTAAGAAAATTTGCTTCGATAATGTCAAACTTGTTACATTTATTTTAGTTCTGTGTTTTCCCGTCTGCACAAATAAGTTGGTTTAAGTGTAGTCGTTAGTTAATCCATAGTCCATGCATTGACTGTTCCGTTGGTCTCATGGTCTTAAGTATCTGTTGAGCGTGGATTCTATTGTTCGATTCTCAAGTCGAGCAAAATGTTATTCGATTTTTCCATAAGAAATTTCTCAGTAGCAGCACGGAGTCTGGATATGTGCCTAGTTGATGGCAATATACTCGCCCCCTATTAATTGGAATTAAACAGAACTGGCCAAATATAGGTGTATTATTAGGTACACCTCTGCCTAACCCTTCAGGTACTACAGGCGTGATGTTATAAATGTAAGTCATGTACCTATAGAATGCCTTTTTCAAAGTTGTGTCTCTACTCTATGGACAAGATTAATAATGTGCTACAGTAGGCTAATAGCCAGTGTTAATTTTCTTTTTTGAAATAAGAAACGTCCCTTGCCAGGCTGTGGAACGACTGGTCTATGTTGTACAATTTTTTGATACTAGTAAGCACACTGAACGTCTGTTATATGTCGTTTGTTAAGAAAATCATAATATAAAAGGCAGCTTAGGTACTACCGCGCTCACTGACGGTCAACCACTTTTAACCCTTATGCTTTGAGTAATAAAATTGAAAAGTGGTCTTTTGTGGTAGTCTTTTACCCTGTGATTCTTCCCACTCAGAGCACACACTTGCGAGATTTCATCTTAGAGGTATTCATAAAAAGAGAATTGTTTATAAGATCTAACGTCATGTCAGTCCTTCAGGTCTGAAGGTATCAGTCAAGACTCACGACTGCCATAAATATTCACACGGCTCTCGGGCAGCTTATCATACTCACTTTGGTACTGACTACGGATTTCAATGTGTAGACAGAATCTAAGATATGTTCGTGAATACCTATGGCCTCCTAGAAAGGCTGATTGCCTAGTAATTGACTAGGTTAACAGATAGTATGTTACTAATCATTAATTTATCTAGGAATAGTATTACATTTGGTAGGTAAGCAACACGTTTTTGATGGCATGATGTTGTCATAAACTGAATTTCTGTTTGTGAGTAATTAACAGCAGCCATTAATTTTTAATTAATGATGTCACAAACTTTAGATTTCTGCCGTGAAATTCCTGAATATAATATTGTGTTACTACTTACGACATCGTGGTGGGCCAAAGGTTAGGAAACTCATTTTTCGAACACGAATTTGAGGCAATTTAGCCGATGAACAGACATTTTTCTTTGTGTAAATTATTTAATCATTACAGACTGCTGTAATATAAAATAAAGAGACCTGCAGATCCTAGAACCAAAAATTCGAAATCATGTGATATTGACCAACCGCGTCGTGAATAATACCAGACATGGGATCATTATAAGCTGACCATGCTAATTATTATGCTGTGGGGCCTGTGCCCTCAGACTGAAATCACAGCAAGAGCAACTAGCGTGTTTACCACGCTAAGGTAATTCTCACACGACACCGTCCGTCCGCGCTGTAGGGCGGAAGCGGCGATGCAAATGGGCGGTGAGCCATGCGGACGGGCGGTGAGCGCCGCTCGTCCGCGCGGTCGTGCGGTGCAACATCAACGAATTTCACACAAGCCAATTCCACGTGACATCGATTCCACGCTTCGCTCTCACCACATAAATATCTCATATCACAGCATAACCCGAAAATGCTATAAACAAATATTAACACGGAAATGTAACCTGAAATGGGTAGTACCTATTTCAAAGCGTGTTTCAATTTCCCCTGTGTTAGTTTACGAGTCCGTTCTTGATTTTAATATGAGGCTAGTTCGCTATTTACCTTTCTCCGAAACTAGTGGACGTCAGTTGAGTAAAATGAGTTATTGTAGAAGTTTCTGGCCAGTTTGTTAGACGGTGTCAGGGCACTAATAATTTCGCTTCGTGGAATCTTCATTTGACAACTGTCAGGTAGGTAATCTTGGCTAGAATCACTTAGGGAAATAGGTTTTGGTTCTGTGAAATTGTCACTGTTTTTTTTGTAGTGCGACCATGTTTTTGATTACTCTTTTTGAGGAGCTCGTAGCTAAATAATAACAGCCGTTCGGGTCTATCCTCAGGTTTATTGGAGCTTGCCTAGGTTGGTCCGTGGATGGGTGACCACCCACTACACACCGAGTTTCCTTCGTACCTCGGAAAGCACGTGAAGCCGTTTGTCCCTGCTGTCATTTGTAGATCTTTGACAGTCGTTACAGGTAGTCAGTGGCCTGAAAGTCTGGCAATCAGTCTTGCCAAAGAGTACCTTATGACCCAGTACTTAAGTACTAACTGGGTTGTGGAAGTCAGATTAGCAGTCACTCCATATAAAATACTGGTATTCAGCTGCATCCGGTTAGACTGGAAGCCGACCCCAACATAGTTCGGAAAAGGCTAGGCAGATGATTAATGTGATTATTAATTTAATCAAGATACTTTTACGCCCTGTTTTTACGAACAAAGTTTAAAACAAAAATTATTTAACAAATTGTCAAGCGCGCGACAACTGGTGTAATTGGTAGACCGAATTAACAAAAGGCAATCGGATCGATAATTTTCGTTCCAGAAAGCGGGTGTAAGCCTTCCTTAAGATTCGGAACCAATCTGAAATGTTTAATTTGACGGCACGGTTGGCGCAGTGGCTGAGCGATTGACTGCTGCGCTTCGTGTCGCAGGTTCGATTCCCACACGGAATAAATATTTGTATGGCCTACAGGTAGTTGTTCCGGGTCTGGCTGTTTGTGTATGTGAATTTAAATGTTTGTAAACGCACCCACGGTACAGGAGAAACTCCTAGTGTGGGGCAACGTTAAAAAAAAAAAAAAATGGATTATCGCATTCAGCACTTTCTGTACCAGAGCTAGTACTATTTCGGCGAAATCTCGAACAGTACTAGTAAATAAAACATAACTCTGCAACAGTCGCTCTCGTGTGTCGAAGTAGTGAGGGGTGTAAATTGTAAACCGAGATACAGAATGTACGGGTTCCCAGTATCGAGCACACACTGATTTTTAAGCCAAAACCAGTCTTTATATATATCGTGTTCGTGCAACCGGTGTTTGTTTACCATAGGTAAAAATTGTTGGGAGTTTCGAATTTGATTTACTTTGGTTTTTAGGTAAACGAGTGACTGCCTCGTTGGTCTAGTGGTCGCAGGCCCCACTGCTGAGCTTGAGGTCCTGGGTTCAATTCCTAGGTCGGGCAAATTGATACTGGGATTCATCAGGAATTTCTCAGAAGCAGCCACGGAGCCTAGATTTGTGCGCGGTTGATGGCAATAGGCTCGCCCCCTATTACATGGGACTTAAAAATAACTGGCGAAAGGAGGTGTACTAGGTACACCTCTGTCTAACTCTTCGGGGATTACAGGCGTGATGTTATGGCAGTGGCTAAGTTACATAAGCCAAACGGGTCGATCGAAGGTTAAGATACATTTTGGAGGTTGATATATGGACGGGAAAATATTCATTACATTCCCAGTAAGCCATTGGTCTCGGCTGTCCTTCGATGATCTTTGACAGTAGTTACAGGTAGTCTGACAACAAGTTTTTAACAAGGATTATAATTGTATTACTTAGTCACTGGGTCATGGAGGTCAGATAAGCAGTACCTCCAAACAAAATACTTGTATTTAGCTACATTAGACTGTCAGGTTAGACTGGTAACTGGAGAATAATGGGTGTAAAAGTACCCTTAACGAAGCCGAAAGGCATTGGTTCTCCTCATAATTGCGGTCGTTTTGCCCTTCTAAAACATACCGGGCACCTTCTAGTTACAGAGATATTGGGGGTCAAAGTTCCAACTTTTTCACAATTTTTTTTTTTAAATAAGTACTAGTTTTTAATCTAAAAAATGTCGTTTTCCAGCAATATTTTTTGCGTATAGTTACTTAGTTTTATGTACAGAATGCTTGGTTGATGACTTCGTGAAGGGTCCGTTTACACATTGTATGTAGTTGGAAAAAGGCTAGGCAGATGATGATGAGATTTTTGCTCATCGTAACTAACATTTCAGTGGAAATCAAAAGTCTAGATTTACTTATCCAACCTCGTTCCATTAAATCATTAGTAGGTATGCCAGTAATATATTTAAATCAATCCAGCAATAACCGTATAACATTTCGAAATAAATGTTATTTTCCGGAGACAAAGAAACGTTAATAAAAGTTTGATTTTCCTCAGAATTCCGTCACTTCCGTCAACTTTCCATTAACTTCTTAATGTTTAATTGAATGAAAGTAATTTCTTCAGTTCTTTTCCTGATAAGTTTTGATTGATCTTATTATATTTTTTGAGGAAAATGATAATCAAGTTGAAGTTGGTCGTTTCTTCGCAAAAAAAAGTTATTTTTAACAATTGTAGGAAAAATTGAATATTAGTTTGGGATCAAATGCTTCAAAAAAACGTCATCAGTGAGTAATATTCATTTAAGTATAGTTTCTATAGCATCGTGTTATAGACATTTCATACAGTATTATTTTTTCTTAATAGCCTTGTATGTCCCACTGCTGCTCAAAGGCCTCCCCCATATCCTTCCAGCGCGACCTTGCGCCACCTCGAACCAGCCTTCGTGATGCGCGTCTAAATCATCTCGCCACCGTTATCTGGGCCGGCCTCGGCGGCGCCGTCCATCCTCAGGCATGCATCGTGTTGTGACCTTTGCCGAGCGGCAAACAGCGCATCATACAGTACGCGAGCGTGCGCGCGTGTGCATCATACAGTATTAAATAATAATAATAATATTTGAGGTTATACGGGAATATTGCGGAGCTCCTGGCTAAATAATAGCAGCCACTCGGATCGATCTTTAAGTTAAGCCGTGCTTGCCTAGGTTGTTCTGTGGATGGGTGACCACCCATTACATACCGAGTTTCCTCCTTGTCTCGGAAAGCACGTTAAGCCGTTGGTCCCGGATGTCATTTGTAGATCTTTGACAGCCGGTATCGTATTACCTAGTACTAACTGGGTTGTGGAGGTCAGACAGGCAGTCGCTCCATGTAAAATACTGGTATTCAGCTGCATCCGGTTAGACTGAAAGCCGACCCTAACATAGTTGGGAAAAGGCTAGGTTGATGATGCGGTTTAAAAGAAGACCTAGTGACAACAATTTAAAAGAGTATGCATGATAGTTTGTTCATGTGGAGAGGATTAGTGAAGGGCAACTAACAAAAGGTATTTACAAGGTAGTTGTGAGTGGCAATGTCGGAAGGGGACGCTCTAGAAGGACATACACTGACTTTATTGGTGAGGTTCTTCAGAAAAGTCAGGTGCGTAGTACTCGCAACCGGCGTGCGTGTATGACCAGATGTATGAACCTGGACGAGACAAAAGGAGTATGTAAGGATCGTAGCAGGTGGCGTTCTGTGGTTTCTGCCTACCCTCATGGGAAAGAGGCGTGAGTTTATGTAGGTAAATATTAAAGAATAACAGTTGTAATTTTATTTACACTGGTGGTCAATTTAACAATAAAAATATCCTATCTGTGAATGCCGTGTCAAAACTAGCGCGCGTGCATGTATATGTGCGTGGCGGCACATGTTTAGGTACACATGGCACGTGTAACGCGCCCCTATATTATGATACTCAAGTTATTCGAACTTCGAAAACTCCTAGATAATTATCATCCGGAACCACAGAGTATGTAAGCCATCTACCGCAGATAATCTAAATATACGTAGCTTGTTTATTACGTAACACTTTATTTAATTAAGTAGCGAAGCCGCTGCGGTGGGATGCAAGACTAATTAAGTCAGACGCTAAGGAATATAATTTGTTTCTTCTCAGAAATATTCTAAAATTAGATGTTCAGAAGCCTAGAACATATTATTATATTATATACTAGTTGTGCCTCGCGACCTTGATCCGCGTGAAATTATTACAAAAATATTACTTCCCTGTTTGGGTCGGATTTTGTTAACAATTTCATGGGTTTTGTCAAAATCCGAATTTTTGCACGGAACCCTAATCCTTTTTGTAAAATAGAAATAGCTGAAGTATTACATCAGCTATCTTTCAGTAAAAGTTTTGTCAAAATCGGATCAGCCATTTTGTAGATTAGCCGTAACAAACAGAGAGACAGAAAAAATAAAAAATAAAAGTTTTTTTTGTTATAAGTACCGTTATATACTTTCATATACATACATTCAGTACAAATCTGTTGTTTTGACATTGCAAACAGACACTTCAATTTTATTTATTTTTATAGATAAATTCTCTGTGCTTATAATTCGTGTAACCTTACAAACCTCCAGATAATGAAAGTTCATTATTTTCAACCATGGTTTAAACCGTGGTGTCATTTGACACCGTAGTTGCATTTGATGGTAATAAGCCCAAGTCGAAGCCTCTACACCGATAGTGCTCCCACTACACCATTTTTCATCTGATATTCTTCTTACGAGGCTAAATAGTAGCAGCCGCTCGGGTCAATCTTCAGGGTAAGCCGCGTTTGCCTAGGTTGGACCGTGGATGGGTGACCCATTATGTACCGAGTTTCCTCTATACCTCGGGAAGCACGTTAAGCCGTTGGTCCCAGCTGTCATTTGTAGATCTTTGACAGTCGTAACAGTTAGTCAGTGGCCCGGAAGTCTGACATGCAGTCTTACCAAGAGGAACAGTATTAACAGTAATAATTGGGTTATGGAGGTCAGATAGGTAGTCGCTCCATGTAAAGTACTGGTATTCAACTGCATCCGGTCAGACTGGAAGCCGACCCCAACATTGTTGGGAAAAGGCTAAGCAGATAATGATGATTCTTCTGATGCTGTACTGAATCTATATTAGAATCAAACACAATCCTACAAACTTTTGATTTTGCAATCAGTAAATCACACTATCCAATTACGAATCCAATACTGGTAGTGTGTTTTAGATCCACAGTACACAAAACCCGAATACGACTGTGTTATCAAATCAGGATTAAGTTGTGGTCCCCAAACTATAGTACTGGGACAATATTGTCGTCGTTACTAATAATATTAACGTGAAAGTGAGTTTGTTTATTTGTTCGTCACACCTTAACGGTTGAACGGATTTTGATGAAATTGAGCACACAGATAGACCAAAACCTGGGTTAGGTTATAAGATAATTTTTTATTCCGGTAAGACGGGCAATTTGGCATACAGGTAAGTCAAGATTTGGGTTGCGATATAGCATGCTAGTTATCTGTTTAGATGGTTTATCATCTGCCTATCCTTTTCCCAACTGTGTTGGGGTCGTCTTCCAGTCTAGTCGGATGCAGCTGAGTACTACTGTTTTAGATGGAGCTAATGCCTATCTGATCTCCACAACCCAGTTAGTAACATGAGCACTACGATGCTCTTTGGTACGACTGGTTGTCAGACTTTCGGGCCACTGACTACCAGAAATGACTGTCAGAGATCTATAAAATGACAGCCGGAACCAACGCCTTAACATGCTTTGAGAAGCACGGAGGAAACTCTGTATGTTATGAGGTCATCCATCCACAAACCAAATGAGGCAAGCGCGGCTTAACCTAAAGATCGGCCCGAGCGGCAGTTATTATTTAGCCTTAAGCTCCTCGGTCGATAGTTCTTGTGGTATAATTTCTGACCTCAAAGCAAGCAAAGCTGTAAGTAAAAGCTAGCTCATAATATGTTAATTTCCATGGCTTCCAGATCATAGCAACAGTGTAACAGTATTCCATAAACCTTGAGATTTATGCATAAGACAACAACGCCCGGGTGGGGCTCAAACTATGCATAGTGAATGGAGCTAATTTTATGGTGTTATAATATTGATCGATATTGTTTGTGATTGAAAAATAATGTTGTTGTTTGGAATATGGTGACACTTTGTTTTGTTTTATGGACAAGAGGACACAAGCAAGACTGTTGACCAAGAGGTCCTGCATTCGATCCCTGAGTCTGCAAAGTTTTTATGGGGTCAATACGTTTGTAAGTTTTCGTCATAGTTTTAAAAACAACTACATTGTATTCCTTTTTACGTTTTATTCGTACAATTTCGTCGTTTAAATTGGTACCTATTTCAATGCATATTTTTTAAGACAAAAGTTTCTTTGAAATAACCCTAAAAATCTTTAATAAATATTTATAAATTTTACCTTCACACAGCTATACGATATTAAAAATAATAAAAGGAGAACGGCGAAAAATAAAAGGACAAAGTATGTTTTCATACTTCCTCGTTTATATCCCGTCCTCCCAAATAACATACAAATATAATTAAAAATATACTTTATGGAAACGAAGTAAGAAAAAATATTGTTTCAAAAGCAACGCCTTTTGCTGTCAAATTAGATACGAAACCGGTGACGTAAATAGCGAAGGAAACGTCGCGATGAATATTAAAGATATTTCACTTACTTTGTGGCCACGAGGGAGAAGAAAAGAGTACATGGGAATAGGATACGTTTACATACATTTTATTATCATCATATGATAATGATTCTTTCATTATCATCTGTCTAGCCTTTTCCCAACTATGTTAGGGTCGGCTTCCAGCCTAATCATCATAACATCATAATCAGCCTATAATGTTCCCACTGCTGGGATACAGGCCTCCTCTCTATGAGAGGGAAATTCCAGCCTAATTGGGTACAGTTTAGTACCAGCATTTTACATGGAGCGACTGCCTAGCTGACCTCCACATCCCAGTTAGTACTGGGTACGATACGATACTCCTTGAAAAGACTGGTTGTCAGACTTTCGGGCCACTGACTATCTGTAATGACTGTCACAGATCTGCAAATGACAGCCGGGACCAACGTCTTAACGTGCTTTCCAAGGCACGGAGTAAATTTGATATGTAATGGGTGGTCACTCATCCACAGACCAACGTAGAATTGCGTGGCTTAACCTGAAGATTGATCCGAGTGACTGTTATTATTTAGCCACGAGCTTCTCACATTTTTAGAATATTTCGAATAAACCAATGTTGGTTTGTTTGAAAGAATTATCCAAGGCAATTTTAAAGACCTTTAATCCCGCACTTCCGCGGAATGTAGAGTCTGATAACCGATGATCGTGAGTCATGCATCCGGTTCGCGTTCACGTGGTGGATTATGGCTCACATGGAGGTCCTGACCTGTGTCCCAAGCACTGGAAACGTTGTAAAGAGGCTGATCATGCTATACGAGTACATACAATATGGCGATGGGGGTGATGGCTGATCTTCGCATTATGCTCGTGAACGGGTGCTGCTTCTGGTGACTGCTCGGTCGTCTTGTTGACCATGTTTTTTTACTATTATTCCTTTATTTATTTTCCATACATATAATTTTCATTTTTAAATATTTCTATACAAAGTAATATAAAAAAAAACATTTAAAAATATAAAAAATAGTAGCCCACCGGCATCGGGAACAGGGTTACTATTATTATTAGTAATTCGTTTTCATTTTAGTTTCTTTTTTTGCACTGTGGTCCTAGTTTATCATTTGTGACTTCAAGTTACTGCTATCTGTATAACCCAACATTGCACGTGTAAGCGGGCACGCCCTTTACGCCCAGAGGCTTCATTTATACTTGAGCATATTTGTTTTATGTTTTATTAATGGTGTATGCTAGCTGACATGACATGTGACAATGATTTTATATAATGGATTCATTGTTTTTTTTATGTTCATACATCTATATTATGTACATTATATACAGACTACAAATAGAACTAAAATAATGATAAAAAGAAGACTAAAAGTAAGTACCTATTGTATAAATAAACAACGACGACAATAGGACACTTAGGCGTCAAAGTACTCCTCCGCATCGCTGTCATCTGGAAACGTGCCCAGAAGACTGGCAGCATTGCCACGCTGAATGGCAATGCTAATTATTTGGCCATACACTATTGTATAAAATCTAGTTCTTCTAACCTATCAGACAAATGTGTTCCTGGCCAGTTTGTTCCGCCACTTCTTCTTCCTAGCTAAAACACTGGGACGTGTCGATGGTCGGGCGTTTTGGGGGACTGTCTCTTGTTAACATTGACATTGAAAAAGTGCGGATTTTCAGCCTTATTTGAATAAATGACGTTTGTTTTGATAAGACAATATTAAAAGGCAAGTAATATTGATTGTTTTATTATTTCCGGTATCGGGAACAGGGTCCAAGCTACCGGCGGTCAAAGCTCCAAAGAGAGGAACCTTCTAACAATATGAGCCATGTCCAGGAGTACCGCTTTCTGAATCAAGCCCTTGATCCAGCCGCCTAATGAGAGCCTCCTAAAGTGTTGTAACGACTATCGTAATGATTGCAGAGACCACGTCCCACATATCGACAACCTCGTGTGCTAAATCAAGATACTTGATTTTTTATCATTCTCTGCCTTCAGAAGATTCTCGTCATGAGGGACAGTGATGTCAACTAAAATAATGATTGTTTTTATTGTTAATGGATTTAAAATAAGGTCCCCTAGGCATTTCTGGTATGAATTAAGTTTTTAGTAAACCAATTTTTCATCCACATCTAGAAGTAAGTAAGCTATGTCTCAAGAGGAATTAATTGTACTAAGTTTACCAGCAGCGCGTAGTTCCGTAATGTGTTGAATTTGTTCAACTTAATCAAAGTTCGCTCCACAGAGCTTGAGAAAAAACCCATCAGCTGCTTCGTTTTGTGCTAATTGTAAACTTCTTCGAGGAAATAAGCAAGAAATAGACAACCTTTTGCTTTTTGTCGGTAATTTAGTTTCGCAATACCTACATTATTACCTACAATACTCGGTCGAAATTACGCTACATATTTCGATAAATTGAAATATCAAGTTTGAATTTATTGAAATATGTCCGGATTTTCACTAACACTAGATGAATTGGCCGGCTTAGTGCTGAAAATTGCAACTATTGAAAGTGAAATCATTCACGGAGTGTTTTTGAAAACGGGTATTAGTCACTTAATAGACAGAATATTTCTCAGTATACACATGCAAGATGAAGTAAACAAATATGAAATAATATTAAAACTGGTAACAAAATGCGGCTTTATAGACGTGCAAGAGAAGGCTTAGAATTGGTCAGAAGTAATGGAACTTTATGGAACTCAAATGGAGTGGTGCAGGACACCTAACAAGGCGCGGTTATGGCAGGTGGAGCAAAACTGTGATCAAGTGGCGTCCAAGGACTGGAAAAAGAAGTGTGGGTAGACCGGAGGCGAGATGCGCAGACGATATTGTTGCCATTGCGGGAATATCCTGGATGAGGCTGGCACAAGACCGTGGAGCTTGGCACAAGCAAGGAGAGACCTATAGGTCTCTCCTTGCTTTACCCACTGCTGGGTATACCCAGCAGTGGGTAAAGTCGAGCTGTGGATGATGATGATGAAATATTCTTAAACAATCCAACCCTCATTCTACGTAAATCAGATTAAAATAAACAGCTCAAAAATTCTATTACTATATTTTTTAAAGAAACACGAGAATTTTTGGTGTTTTCATTCAGAATAAAGGTAGGTAGTGGGTACACGTGTTTTAAACCCTCGCTGTAGTCAAGGCCACCAACTTAACTATGCCTACAGTAGCAAAATGAAATACTAAAGTTTTATACAAACGTTACTTTTGAGGTTTCTTGTATAAAAATAATTAAAACAGTTACTCCTGGGAAATAACTGTTTTAGGCGCTACGTCGTAGCTCGTAGCGCTACGTGCTACGCCGTAGCAGTGGACTGAACCATTCGATTGTGTTAACGACTTCTGTTTTTAGATACGGAGTCGGTTTATGAGTCATTTGTGTGTTGTGCTATGAAACTATGTGTTATGCTATGAAACCTTTACTTTAACCAGCCAGTGCTGGTTAACTGGTGACTATATACCTTGTTTTTATTTATTTTTTTAATCGTCGAAGAATGAAGCATGATAAACAAAAGCATTTAGGTGCTTAAAATATTTTACAGCTTGCAACTAAAGATTAATCTTATAGATAATTGTTTTTTTTATTTGTTTGACCAGAGGATTAATTTCATGGCATAGTTTCGTTTTGAATATTTATTTATGTAATAAACCTGTGTTAGGTGTAATAGTTGATAGCCACACTATCGAATTAGTTTTGAGAATATCTGTAATGATAATTGTAAGTTGAATAAATAAATAATAATAAAGACAGTTTTTGTGGAATTAATGCAAAAATTGCTTCTAGGTTGTCTGTTAAGCATCAATAATATAAATTTTCAATACATTTTCAAATTGACTGCAAGCAAAACAGAACAACATAGCATCACAAGCAATTTCAATCGTTAAAGCTAAACAAACTTGATATCTCTCTCAATAAGAATTCTATCTATTGCACCCTGGTACGTAGTCCATCGTATAATATTTACGCTACATCGCATTGCCATTGGTATACAGGGTGTTGGGTAGAAACAGCTACACAATTTTTGTGGGATCCATTTCCACAAAAAATTGTGACCAAGAGTCTTTTGACAGCACAGAAACATTTTTTTTTTTAAATAGCATGACAGCTCGTCTGTATTTCCCTGAAAAGGAGAGCTGTACCATAGTACCCCCACATTTTGACATTTATTCCTAATGGAATAGCCCTATTAGGCTTTTCCTGGCTTGGGAATCGTACCTAGGACCTCATGCGTGACAGTTATCCTAATCCTAACTATTATTATAAATGTGTAAGTAAGTTTGTTTGTTACCTTTTTACGCCTAAACCACAGAATCGATCTTCCTGAAATTTTGTATATACATAGTCAGGTGTACAGAAACGGACATTATGTACCTTTCATCCCAAAAAAAGTACTGTTCCTGAGAAAAACAACAATAACGTTCTCATGATTCGAAAGACACGTGGCGCCAATTATAATGGCGCCACGTGTCTTTCGAATCATGATTGAGTTATATTATTACAAGGAGAGTACAACCCGAATTGATTGTCCAATTCTAAATTAACGCGACCGAAGCCGCGGGCAAAAGCTAGTTTTTTAATACATTTTAAAATAAAAAATCAGGCCGTCACTTAGTTTTATGACATAAAAACTATAGCGTTCCTTTCTTTGAGTCAGAAAATTCAGACAATGATGCGTAGCGCACACATAATTTTCTAGAAAATTATATCAAAAATTATTGCGTACTATTACAGCCTCAAACAATAAAGTTTTAATGACTTGGTGGTGGTGGTGGTTTTGAAAAATAAAGGAAATCATTTATCAATTATAGGTTCTCCAGACGAAAACGAGGATATGACTCTCTCTAAGAAAATTGTATGTGTACTTCTTCCAAACACCCTGTCTACAGGAAGATTCTATTTTACAAGCCCCTGTAATACTTTATGAGTTGTCTGACAAAAGACGAAAGTTTTATTGAAATATGCAGTAAGCACGTTGTGATTTGAGGGTAAGAGAATAATGTAGGATTTTGCTTATGAATTTCAGATGTTTGTTTGTTTGGAAGTCGAAATATTTGAGTAAACCTTGGTTGATGTTGTGATAGGTGACTAGTTACTGTACATTTTGTTCTCCTACTTTCCACCACGAACCCAACCCAACTAACGGTTTAGCTATTTATGTTTGAATTTGAGTCATCGTGGTGAACGATTAGTCAGCTGGACTCTGCGTTACCGAGTGGTAGGTCTCCAGGGTGCGCCGGGCGAGGGAAGGAGCCTCACGTCCCAGCCGCCGCGGGAGACGCCCTGGGCGTCGGGGGTCACGTGGTGGCCCCCGGCCACCGTAGGTGCGAGCCTGTGGACGGCGAGTTATGGGCTAGCTCGCCGTCCGGAGGTCTTATGACGACAGGCCGTGTCAACGGCGCGTTCGCGTTTCACGCACGCCTCAAAGAGATGTCAGCCCCTTCCGCTCCACCCAGAGCGGCGGGGGGGGGGGGGGGGGGCAATTGATGATTTCCCATCTTAAAAAAAAGAAAAAATAAGGGTGCGCCGGGCGTTTGAAATTGCAGTAAGAATTTTTTTAATGCTGCTCGGAAAGGGTTTTAATGCACAGAGCTGTGCAGGTAGCTACATACTGGTATAACACAAATCGAGTTTCATCATCACATAAAGAAGAAGAAGTAGAATAAGCTATTTACGTTAAAATCAATCATTAAAATGATGAGATTCATTTGTTAAGACAATCTCTATTTATAATTTACTTAGGCCAATAGGTACCTTGCATTCCTCAAATTAAACTTCATTTACAATTTAATAAGCAACTTCGTTCATTCCTTTTAATAAAAGATAATCATGCGACAGTAAACAAAAACAAAGGAAAACTGGAAAATAAATAAAAAAAGGAAGCCACCGCAAAATTATCTTTTTCAATACTTCGCTGCGGTACGCCTACACCCCTTAATATAAATATCTTGTTGTTAGCCGAGTAAAAATAAAAAAAGAAAGGCAAAGCAACTTCATTTCTTATTTCCTCGTGGCTTATTCAAACGATTTATTTAATAGCTGAAGAATAAACATGCAATTTTCATGGAAGACCATAATGGATGTCTTTATAAAGCGTACAATGGCTTTTCAAAAATTTCGAGGAAACATTTCATCTTCCAAATGCAACATTTGACTCGAGGCCAAGGAAAACAGGCGTTGGACGACAGAGTCTGCCCTGTTTCATTGTCTGTCTGACCTTAATCTGACATTTTTTGCTGCTCGCTTGCAGCGTGAGGTGACATACGGATGAATTTTAAATGTGCGTGGCCGCGTTCAGCCGCTGAATGCACAAAATGTCAAGAATTACTCGACCCAAATGTATGGGACAGCTGATTATGTTTTTGCGAAAACCATATTGGTCCTATGTAAACAGTTTTTCAGTTTCATAGTGCACCACATTCTAAAATGTGATCACACCGTGCTGATACACACTGAACAAAATGCCCTTTAATAATAATTGGTTTAGAATGAACCCTTCATTCCTAGAGATTTTGCTGCTCATAACATTGATTGTCTTAAAAGATGAGAGGTCTGTTAGCTTAGCAGTCTACTAGGATAGTCACATGTTCATGTCCAACAATGACACTAAAGCTGTCTCATGATCCGACGTGCGATGAGGTTTCCTAACTTTTTGGACGATGACTTTTAATTTTGGAGTCTCTGTTAAGACCTTTTTTTTTCTAATCGTCTGGACCGAGTACCATGAAATTAAACTCTAGACGAAATTATAGATTATAAAAAGATAAAGACATTGATAACAATTTTCAGTCTATCTTCACAGAGAAAAGATAGAGATCGTTAGCAGTGGGTCTTTCCACAGTTCCACTCCGTATGTTTCCATTGTGTCGTACATGACAATAGCGCGCCGCGAATCCGCCTGACACCTGACGTGTCGCGTGACGTCACAGATTATTGGCGCGGTAAATCAACCAGATTGGACACGCTCACTTACCAATACATCACTTTCAAATGAAATTTTAGCGTGATAGCCCCTTTTTGGAGGCCTTTGAAGCTGTTGCTCACCAATTTTTTGTACGATGACCCGAGTCTTGAAAGAAATATGTCCTTTGAGAATTCTAGAGTGAACTAGATAGAGTGTATATTGTATACTCTGTGGGAAACTTAACGTGTTCGATATCAGTTTTCTAAAACATTTGCTATTTAGAACGTTCACCCGAGGCGTGTCGTTAGGGTTGATCTTAGTTTAATGTTTGTTTTTGAGTTCGAAAATGTTTTAAAGTAAACTTGAGAATATTTTGTGACGAAGATTTTCGTTCTATTATGGTTTACTATAGCCTGGAGGCATGTATTAAATATCACTTTAAAATTGATTTAAATTTTCGAGCAAGATCGTTCCCAACAACATTGAAAATCTTTTGCCATTTAGAAATATTTTTACAGTATGAATTTATTAAAATTTGTTTGTTTTTGCCAAGGACGAGGCGATATCACAAACTCTGTATTTTTTTCCTTTTGTTTGTTTTACGTTAAAACCGGCTTATCCGATAAAAAAGTCGACACTATCAGCGTGCCTATTGTTTAGTTTGTCACAGAGTAACGAAGTCCGTGCTCCACTACCGGTATTCAAGACGTTCAAGGAAACAAAGGATTTAACTGTATACAGGGAGTATTCTAAATACAGAGCAATTATTAAAAACAATATTCACACTGCACACAAACGACATCTAGCTAAAATACAATGTCAGTTTGCGAAAGATCCAAAGTCGTTCTGGCAATATATACGATCTAAGACAAGCACAGCGAACCGACAAAGTATTATTAAGGATGGTCAATACCTAACGGATCTTGAATGTGCCAAGCAATTTGCTATGTTTTTCGAGTCGGTATACGCTAGGGAACCACCACAACTTGATCCACAGACGGCCGCGGCGAAGGCGGCGGGGGCCATGAGTGGGTCGCACGTGCAACTAGGCTCGCTGAGTCTTAAGGACGTTACAGAGGCACTCGAGCGCCTAAAACCGAAGCGTTCAGCAGGCCCGGATGGAATACCAGCCTTCCTATTCAGGGATTGTAGTAGGGTATTAGCGGAACCTCTGCATTTTATATTTAATACATGTCTCCAATCAGCAACGTTTCCAACTCGATGGAAGATAACGCGTGTCATTCCGGTCCCCAAAGGTAAGGCAGGATCGGACATCAGTGGATATAGACCGGTGGCTGTGTTGTCGACGCCAGCAAAGGTTTTCGAGTCCGCCGTCCAGCGCAGCATGCAGGATCAGGTCCGCGCTCAGCTATCGGATGCGCAGCACGGGTTCCGACCGGGGCGTAGCACTGCCACCAATCTACTTAACTTCATGTCACAGGTAGTGCCAGCTGTGGATGCTGGTGTGCAGGTTGACGCTGCTTATTTTGACTTCAGGAAAGCGTTCGACACCGTCGATAATGACATATTATTACGCAAGTTAGCAGAAATCGGTTGCACACCACATCTATTGCATTTCTTAGCCAGCTATATGCATGACAGACAGCAATACGTTGACTACAACGGCTGCGAATCCGATCCGTATTACACCTGGTCCGGGGTGAGTCAAGGCAGCAACATGGGGCCTTTGGAAATTATAATAATGATAAACAATTTGCCAGAAGTCGTCAAAAATGGAACTTGTTTGTTATTCGCAGATGACCTCAAGTTGCTGTTTGAGGTCAGGACGGAGTCTGATTGCAGACGTTTGCAGGAGGACATTGATAGGATCGTGGAATGGAGTCATGAGAACAGGCTTTACTTCAACTTATCCAAGTGCTCGGTGATAAGTTTCACCCGCGCGCGAGCACCTCTACTCTACGAGTACGAAGTGGATGCAGTGCCGATGCAACGAGTCACGCAGGTACGGGATTTAGGGGTTGTTCTCACTCCTGAACTGACGTTTCGCGGTCATATTACTAAGATCTGCAAAAAGGCGTTCAGGAACTTGGGGTTTGTGCTGAGGCAGACGCGAGAGTTTACCAGCATTACGGCCGTCAGAGTTCTGTATGACGCATTAGTCAGGAGTCATCTGGAACATAGTGCTGTCATATGGGCTCCACATGAGGCGAAGTACTCATTGATGTTGGAGCGAGTACAAAACAAGTTCACGCGCCACCTATACAGGAAACTTTATGGGGTATACCCATTTTACCCTTTGATGTATCCCACACTATTTGTACTGGGTATGGTGGGGTACAATCAACTCGGGGTGCGACGGGAATTTACACTAGTGTCGTACATGGTGAGACTGCTCCGAGGCATAGAACACAACCCGATAGTGTTGCAGCGGTTGCACTTGTGCGTTCCCGACCGTTATGTGTGGAGGCGACGGCCTCCGCCGCTGCTGGTCGTTCCTTCAGCTAGGACCAACTTGCTGGCCAAAACCCCTCTAACTCGAGCAATTCGCACTATCAATTGTATTCAGGTCGAAATAGATGTATTTACATGTCACTGGGGTGAATTCGCAAAAGTACTTTTGTTTACACTTTGTTACAAACAATGAGATGTGTTGTGCTTTAATGTTAATATTGTGTGTGTGAATTGACTATTGCATTAGGTTATAGACCTGTAATGATAGTTTAAGGCATTTAAATAAATAAATAAATAAATAAATAAATATTTAATCCGCTACGCCACACGGAAAAAAGCACTTCCCTTCATTTATAAGTCTTTTTTAGTTGACACGCAGTTTTGAGAGTGTTCGATTGTGGAAGTTTTTGTGATTTTTTATTTTGAAAATGTAGCTGTGTGTTTTTAAGGTCGTCAAATAAAATAATATTAATTTGGCCGTATGAATGTCTATAAGAGTAGAGGAAGACCAAATAAACGATGGATGGACTGTGTGAAGGATTATATGGCTAGAAAGGAGGTGACTGCTGAGATGACGAGTAATAAAGAAGACAGTATGGAAGAAGAAGACATGGTGCGCCGACCCCAAATAAATTGGGGTAATGGCAGGAGAATGATAATGAATTTGTTCGAATACTTCTGTCTCACGATCTTAATATTTGTTTACGCCAATTTAACATTTACAAGGATACACAGTACCTATGTTGAGTTCAGTTGCCAATAAAACCTCGTAAGAACAAGACGCATTCTATTTAAAATACATTGACACAGTGCAAACGAAAGCCAACCTTATCACCACAACAATATTTATGAAGAAGAATAACGTTAAATAATAGATTCCTTCTGCGAAAAGTATGCCTGTAACGCATGATAAGAATTGTAGAAATACAAACGTCACAATTATTTGTAACTGTTTAGATGTTTTTTGATGTTTTATATCGTTTTTGCAGAAACTACAGTATGCTAACTGCTACGATCCAATTTATTTCGGTATATGTAAATCATGTCATGATTATATTTTAATTACGGTCTATGATCTTAAAATAAAATTAAGTATTAGAAAAAAAATGTTGTGTGTTTATTAAATTAAATGTACATAATTTAAATGACTAATAATTTTTTTGACACTATAATATTAATTTAATATAAATCAAAAACAGATCCCTCAGTTCACATAGTGTCACGCCTGTAATCCTCGAAGGGTTAGGCAGAGGTGTACCTGATAGTACACCCTCATTTCGCCAATTATGTTTAAGTCCCTTATAATCAGGTTAGGGGGGATCCAGACTCCGTGGCTGCTACTGAGAAATTCCCGATGGAAAATCCCAATAACAATTTTCACGACCTGAAAATCGAACCTAGGACGTCATGCTTAAGACCAACGAGGCAGTCATCCCTCAGCCCTCAGGTCACAACTATAATTAAAGTTTTTCCTTCTAAGAGTAGGTAAAGATCGTATCTAACTCAATTGAGAAATAACCTTGAACGAGTTGTCAAGCCCAGCAATAACATTGCTTTCAGTTGTCGGTAACAAATTGTGGAGAGTGTGAAACAAATAAAAAGAAAATAATGTTACGTTTTTCCTTCATTCGTTGATATTTCTAGGTGAATCCTGGAGGTCATTGTTAGTTGTAAAATTGGCATTCTGATCTTCTTCTTTGCGAGTCAATGGACTCAAATAATATCCGACCATGTATATAGCTACCTGCACACCTCTTCCGTTGGCTTCCTTTAAATCCTCGAAGGTGCAGGTGGCTGTACTGGATGGACAAAAAAGGAGGTGGGGCATATCCTGCAGAGGGAACCCACACTGGCATTGTAATTGGGACGATTATTTCTACAGCGGCCAACCTGGACCCTCAAACGGTTAAGAAATTTCCAGATTGGCGACAGCAGTTCCAGGAGGAAGATGTTCTACTGCTGGGGGGGGGGGCACTCTCGCTAATATCGATGTAGTGATGAAGTGATATAAGAAAATTATCGTCATCTACGTACTACGTAGCCTGTTCCAATTATGTTAGGGCGGGCCCTCTTGCTAAGACTGATTGCAAGACTTTCAGGCTTCTAACTACCCCTGACGACTGTCAAAATCAAATAACAGCCGGGACCAACGCCTTGACTTTCCCGATCAAACCAAATGAAATCTATGGAAAAAATAGCTTACTCGAATAATGCCTAATTCTTAAAATGGATAATTCGTAAAAGGACTAATTCTTAAAATGGCCAATTTGAAAAAGGTCTTTTTCTGTAAGTAATTACAGATGTTCTTATATAAATACACATATAACACCCTAATATTATATACAGAGTGTTTGGAAACAGAGTTTCATGATATGGGGTGTTAGGTTAGAGCATTGTGACAGCAGTTTCTCATTAAAGCCAGGAAACGGCCCACGGCTTTCCCGAGAATTGCTGCGAAGGCGTTTAATCATAATGTTGTTGTGTTTATTTACTCTAGATAATTATTTCTTGAACAACACACAGAAATAGATGCTAAACGTGTAGCAGAAAGGCTTCTTGGTGACCTGTAACTGTTAGAATTTTAGAATGTAGTTCATATTGGAATTTGGTTTAACTTATTTTCATTGATAAATTGACAATTGAAATAAAGTACGCTCTAAAGAAAGTCTCAAGCTGTGGCGAGAAAGTGTTTCCCTACCCAACGATTCATAGACGTCTCTGCCCTGGAGTGTATATGTGGTGTTGCCTCATAAATTATGGGTCACTTGATACCGTGTCATGCCTGTCCTGTTGCTTGTACTTCACAGGAGCTGATAGACTCTACCGAGGGCGCAAGTCATGTCGGCAAGTTTTGGGCTGACTCAAGAAGAAGACAGAAATAGAGTAATCAAAACTGAGAATGCACTAAAAACTTGACAGTAAGAACATGCTTTAGCATTTGTATCGGCTCTGAACGGGTTGATCCTAACACATTGAAGACACATCAAAAAGTAACAAGAAAATACTATTTACACCAATTCTCCACATCTGGCATATACACATCAAAATTACACCCAACCTCATAAGGAAAAACCTTGAAGGCAAGTGCCCGTCAAGCTATCTAGAACCTTCGAACCTAATTTACAAAGTACCCCTTACTTAAAGGTGTCATCACTTTCACAAATTACAAAGGGCTGACTGATGTAATCAATTCCGGACGTTTCTTTCATATCTACAGTCAATGGAGGACCAATCCTTTTGTCCCAGTCGAAAAGGAATGTGCCTATAGTACGATAATTATGTGGGAATTCTTTCACCCCTTTCAGGGTGGTCTTTCATTATTCAGATAGCTTTATATGTACAGACGCTAGTACATCAAGCTAGACGACACTGTCAAATTTTCCCAATCAACCTTGCACCTAATGTTTTAGCGATAAAGTTGAAAATCTATTAAAGAAATTTGACAGATTGTAGTAGCTTGTTGTGTTGGCGTCACGTCGGTACCTTAGCTGTTGCTGTTAAAATACTCAGGTTTTGTACAAGGCAATAGTATTTTCTTGTATATTGTAGGTACACTGTATGCGAGGAAGGCTCTTTTGCCTTTTTCAGACATTTTATGTGTTCATCTTCAGCGTTGTCTGGAAAAGCTATTGAAGTCGGCACGGGTGGAAGGAAAATGCACTCATACATAGTAACGGCAAGATAGTCAGACGCAATCAAGATGGCTGTTAGAGGCAGCATGTACCGAGCAGTCCACACTGCAAAAGATTGCATAACTTGGAGACGCGTCGAATGTGATCACGATTAAACGTTGAGGGAACGATGAACAAGAAGACACTTTTTGTTGAAAGTTCACAACTACGTCTATTACACTGACATTAGTTATATTCGAGGTCCGCGTATCACTAGTCAGTTTCCCTCACTCGGCAGTTAATTCAATTCCCCAGTTTCGTTAATTAGTCAGTTTCGCTAATTGGACAGTTTTGTGAATTAGACAGTTGCGTCAATTCGACAGTTTCTAGTGTTTGCCGGTTTTCTTGATTCATCATCATCATCATCATCATTTCAGCCGAAGGACGTCCACTGTTGGACATAGGCCTCCCCCAAGTGTCGCCACATTGACCGGTCCCGTGCGACTCGCATCCAGCAACCTTCACCAGGTCATCGGTCCACCTAGTGGGAGGTCTTCCAACGAAGCGTTTTCCGGTTCGCGGTCGCCACTCCAGAACTTTTCGGCCCCATCGGCCATCCGTTCTGCGAGCAATGTGCCCTGCCCACTGCCACTTAAGTTTGCTATTCTTCGGGCTACGTCGGTTACCTTGGTTCTCTTGGTTGTCTTGGTTTTCTTGATTGATTGGCTATAATTTAGATCTCACAAACAAACTCTTTGAAAGAATATGCACCTACTTTTTTGATCCTCAAAATCCCAACAAAAGTACATACTCCTACGCAACATTATGCAAACAAAACTTTTTCACATTCTGATGTTCCAAAAACATCAACAAACAAACAAACCCAAACACACTTAACTTTTTTGTACACCGTACTGACTACACACGTTATTTTGCATTGTTACTTTTGTTGACCGTACCCGTGTTGCGGTAGCGTAAGGATTACGTCCGTGATGAATGAAACGCGCCATTTTGTCACAGAATAGAAAGTTGCAGAAGGCCGGGTCAAAACCACTAGTGAAATAGGGCACGCACTCGTAGACGCTTCTCGTTTTTAAATAAATGCCAGTCGCAAGAACAACTGCCAGTTACCCTCGTATTTGATGTACGCTGTCTGTCTATGTTATTTGTATAGACTTTTTCTAACTACATATGTTGGGGTCGGTTCCCAGTCCAACCAGATGAAGCTGAATACCAGCATTTTACATGGATCAACTGCCTATCTGACCTCTACATACGGTACCCTTTGGTAAAACAAATACAATACACCTTCGATAAGTCTTAAATGATATCACCCATCCACGACCCAACTGCAGCAATCGGCCCGTGCAACTGTTTAGTGTCTAAGATTTTAAACTATCATGGTCACTAACATTATTACTTAAACAGGAAACGGGATATTTACCATGTTAACTATTTTTGACGAGTTCCCGATATTTCGGCGCTGTTGCAAGCACCATGATCACGGATAAACTGAAGTTATTGCGGGTGGGTGTTTATGAGCAAACAAACAAAACAAACAAACAAAACAAACAAACAAAACAAAACAACAAACAAAAAAACAAAACAAAAACAAACAAAAAAACACAAAAAAACATGGTAAATATCCCGTTTCCTGTTTAAGTAATAATGTTTAGTGTCTAGCCACAAGCATGCCTATTTGTAGGAACGCTTAAGATCCTTGTATGGAGTGAGTCTTCTACACTGATTGTATTCTTTGCCATTTTGGCGTTAGTGATATTAATCCTCAACTAATGAAGCGTGTCATTTCTTACGCTGTTGATATATTGCCGTGATAATAATACGGGGATGGGTGGTATTAGCGTATTGATAGGTGAGGTAACTTTTCGGTTTAGCCCGAAATACCTCAGATTAATGATGGGGAACGTTATTGGGAAGAGATAGAGGTGTCTCTTATTACTAACTGGTATACAATGTCTCGTGGTAACAAAAAGGTACTTAGGTATCTCGAAAAGAAAAGAAAAGAATCGAAAAGAAAATAGATTTATTTTGCACAGAGTCTGCATTTGTGCCCGATTGTTGGCAATAATAGACTCACCCACATACATAAAACTAATGCATAGCTAACTGGCGATGTGTAGGTGTACTCGCTTATCCCTGATTTGGTTAGGTACGTGTTAGCGTAAAACACCTTATTTGAATCACAACCAGCTAATATAGGTACCTTATCATAGTGTCTCTCTCATCATCTATTAGCATACCACCTACTTACCTCCTACCTGATTGAGAATATGTATACAAATAAATAAAATTGAAGTGTCTGTTTGTAATTTCAAAATAACAGCTTTTTACTGAACTAATATAAAAGTATAATATACGGCACTTACGAGTAAAACAAAAAAACTGTTTTTTAACATTCGTCTGTCTGTCTGTTTGTTCCGGTTAATCTCAGAAATGGCTAGTCCGATTTTGACGAAACTTTACTGGCAGATACCTGATGTTACAAGGAGTAACTTAAGTAACTTTTATCTAAGAAAACGGATTCGGGTTTCGTGCAAAAAATCCTCTTACAGGGAAGAAATATTTTTATAATAATTTCACTTGGATGAAAGTCGTGGGCAACAGCTAGTTCTAAATAATTTAAGACTCCTTCAAGCGTAGGTGTGGAGACTATTTACTTGCTTATATATTGCTAGATTAACTAGCTGCATATTAATCAGGCTTTAGTGGACTATGTTAGTGTACTTTATGTCTTAAACGCGTGGGTGTAGTGAACTTAATTTATTGACAGTAAGTTGTTAAGGTGATGTAACTTACTTAAGAGCTAGTTAATGAAGTTTCTGTCAGAAGTAAAATATCAGAAGGGTATTACTGCTGGTAGTATGCTGTTTAGATAGTTTTGGTGCTGAAACTTTGAGCACTTAATAATGTCCATAATATAGCAGAGGCCTTAGCAGAGCGCTGTATCAACGTAACGTAATTACGTCGATTTTTGAGCCGAACATGCAACTATCCTTTAGTATTTTAGTTAAATTGTTAGTAACAAACCCAAGCACTATAATCCATAGATATGAATACATTCTTAACTTTATGATAATACATAATAATGGGTGAAAAAGTACCCGTAACGAAGCCGAAAGGCACTTGTTTTCCCCGTCATTGCGATTATTTTTTTGTTCTAGACCATACCTGGGACCTTCTAGTTCCGGAGATATTTGGGGTCAAAGTTCCAACTTTTTGACAATTGTCTTTTTTTAATACAAGTTTTTAATGTTATTTTTAATGTTATTTTAAATACTTCCACGACCCCCGTAATATTCAATGCATCCATCAGCACAATGTTTTGAGTGCGTTACATTGAGTTTTACCGTAAAAAGGTCTTATACACACCAAAAAAAAATATTTTTCCGAGCAATAATTTTAGCGTAGAGTTACTTAGTTTAATACACAGAATGCTTGGTTGACGGTTTCGTAAAGGGTCCGTTTACACCTTGTTTGTGAAACGGGTGTTTTAAATTAAAAAAAACCGACGTTTTCATGTTTCTTTACACCGCCCGCTTGTGGCTAGGGCTTCAGGCCATAATATTTGACACAATAACGCAGAGTATAAGTTGTTTCAGACACTTATTCTTAGCGTGTCGATGGCTATGGGTAAAGCAGACATAAATCATTACATTTCATGCAACATTTATTATTAAAACATATACCTACCCTGTCTACCTATATAAATAATAGAAGCCAGTCAAATCAAATGAAACGATCAGCGTTTTCTGGAAGTTGACAATAGAAGAGAAATTAGCTCAAGACATAATATATATGTATATACGTAATAATATATTGAAGTAAATCTCTACAAGTTTTCTTGGAATCTGAGTGCTATTATAGCAGAACAATTTGCCTGAATTATATTCTGCAGTAACTACTATACCTATACCATGTAACTATACCAGAGTATTTCAAATTATTATTCGCATCAAAGAAGAATGGTGTCTAGATTTTCGCTAGATAATCAACGGATAAGCAATCAAATAATGCAAAAGAGATACACAGGCGGAGCCGCAGCCAAAGCTAGTGTAGGTAACAAATAAATCAAGAAAATCGGGTACAATTTGTCTCTGCATCATGATGGTAAGATTATTTGCTTACAGACAGATTGCTAGATCAAGGTGGTATTACAAAGATTAACTGGCAAGGCAAGGTAAGATAACCTATCTTAGTACATAGATTGACACAAACAGAGTATGAAGTCAGTAATTCCTGAGATTAGCGCGTTCAACCAAACAAACAAACTCTTCAGTATCATAATATTAGTATAGATTTTGTATCTAACAACTTCAAATGAGAACATTTTCTTTTTTCATACTTTTTAGAGCGTGATTTTTCAGTAGTCGGATTTTAGGTTTTGCACTTACTTTTTATGTTCCAAAAGAATCGAATACAATGCTTACTTTAGACTTTGAAACAAAGTGTGAAAGCACTTAAAATACATCAAAATACACACAATAGCTTATCCACCGCTTGAGCACTATTGTTTTAGCCACAAAGCATACTTCCATTAGACTACACTAAAATCAGGGGCAAGCAAACAACCAAGAATACTAGAATAGCACGAATAGCCTACACTCGGGTTCCGTACAATATTATTTAACGTAACGCAAACGTTTATGCACTCTGTTTGCAATAGTGTTTGCCGAAAGTCGTTTTTGAAAGCTCTCACGGTATCACCTAAAGTCTAAACTTTACTTTTGAAGTCTCAAAGAGACTGCAATGTTTACCGAAGTTTTGGAGGACCGTGTATTTTAAATAAAATACTTTGTGTTATTATTTTGTTTGCCGTCTTAAATTGAAGGAAAAGGAAGCTAATGCTGTTAGGTTTAAGAGCTCTGTCGTGTGTTCTGTCTTTGAGAATTTTGAGGGCTTATTTTTCCAAGTATTTTCCATTATGTTCTCTGGGAAATGTTCGTAGATTGAATAAAATAAAGATATTGACACGGTTTTGGAAGTCCGTTCATCAGTTTGTACCACATGACTGCCTCGTTGGTCAAGCGCGACTGCTGATTATGAGGTCCTGGGTTCGATACCCAGGTCGGACAAAGTGTTATTGGGTTTTTCCACCTGGAATTTCTCAGTAGCAGCCATGGAGTTTGGATTTGAGTGCCCGGTTGATGGCCTAATTGGCTCGCCCTCTATTACATGGGAAATAATTGGCAAAATGCGGGTGTACTATTGGGTACACTTCTGCCCAACTCTTCGGGGATTACAGGCGATGTTAAGTTATCTTTCTTCTAAGCGATTAAAAAATCAATCATTTTGGTCAACAAAGAAACACGCAAATTCATTTTCATTTGTGTTTTATAGTAAAAACAATTCAATTTACCGTCACCAATTATTTCAGTTTTCAGCCAAAACACTTGAACCAAGCATGAACGTCTAATAAATTAATTACTAATCACATTAAACCGTTAAGCCCGCTCCTATTGGCTGTTTGCCATTGTTTCTTTTTGTTCTGTTATCTACAAAAAGGAAAATACAAGACAAATGTTGGGACCATTACACCCGTGTTTATCCGTAGGTACCTAATGTTGTATAACCACATTTGGGCGATAACGAAGTCAAGAGGGTGAGCTTTTTTTCTTCTAATTATCAAAGCTATTTATGTAGCACATTGCTAGTGCGGTCTTTTTACTATACACCGTGACTTTTAGTCGTCTTACAACGGTAGTCCACTTCATGTATCCAATGACTACTAAACATTCATAAAAAAAAAAGTACTTATGATATGTTAATAATTTAAAAATAAAAATATTATTCAGTAATGAGGCATGACGTAGTTAAAACACTCTATTGCGAGAGATGATACTATTGGACTCGAGCGCTGGGTAGGTATGTTCTCCCGTTTGACACGTAAACATCATTAACAGGATGTTTAATAATTTTATTCTAATGTATTATTTATTTTTCTTTGGACTTATTATGGTAGGTAAAAAAAAACGCGCCTAGAGCTATTTTATGTCGGGTACATTGAGTGGCCCACCCTGGCAAGACGACTAAAAAGTCACGGTGTATATATGCAGAGTGTCACTAAAACTAATTTTCTTCTTTCCGTGTCGATCGACTCAAATAATACCCGACCAGTATATAGCCACCTGCACAGCTCTTTCATGGCTTCGTTTAAATCCTGGAAGGTGCAAGTGGATGTGCAAGATGGGCAAGAAAGTAGGTGGGGTATTTGGAACGGGTCGAGGGACTTGGCCAGATTATTTCTACCGCGGCAAACCTGGGCCCGCAAACGGTTAAGAGATTTTCAGATCAGTTCCTGTCCAGGAGGAAGATGTTATCCTGGATTGATGAAGTGAGGAGGGGTGGGATATCTGTTCCTCCACAATTCACTTCTTTCATCTCACGCGCTGTCTTCTGAGGAAATCGTATATCTCACGGTGACTCAAACTCAAACTAAAGCTAATGTTTCCTGTTGATCTGGGCAAGGGACTATGCCCCTTGTTAGTATGTTGATGGCTTATTTCCGTTAATTGATAGACAGAACGGTTCTGTATGGTGTCCGGACGTAAAGAATAGCACCATCCCATATCTTCCTGTGGGTGTCGTAAGAGGCGACTAATGATCTAATGATGATGATGATAGACAGAAACAAAAATACTCAAGCTCCAAAAAAAAAACCACTTGTTGAGCCACAACATAACTCAGGTTTACACTTTTGAAGATCTTATAAACGCCACAGACACTGCTAGTAACATGACCATCTACTGTGTTCAACTATAGGTACTTAAAGGTAGCACAGGTTCGAAAACTAGAAATAGTAAAAGAACAAAAATTTAACATAGGGCAAAAATATATATATTTTTTTAATTTTTAAACCACTGTTTTTTTTTAAAGATCTTCAAAAAAAATATCGACAACAATATTTTTGTGCAACAAAATCTCCAATCGAAAAATTGTTGATCCCAAAATCAAACAGTTTACGATTTGAACCGTTTTCCACCACATTTTCCTCGATGTTTATTTGTATAACTTTCCCGGAAAACGAAAACAAATAGCCTAAAAAGGATTTTTTTTTGCAAAGTACTGAAGCTTTTGATACGTACAAAAGGGAGTTCAAATGTTCAGCAATATTTCGTAAAGTGATTGTTCATTCGAATGATATGATGCAGTTTAGTTTTAAATGGAATACAATAGTACGATAGAATTATTAATTATCTGCACAATAAGCAGGATTTGAAACATTTGAACTGTAGTTGATAAATGTTGTGCTTTCGAAACATATTAATTATATAACACTTTTATTATTTGTTTGTTGTGAATTATAATCAACTAACATCTGTCTAGACTTTTCCCAACTATCTTGGAGTCGGCTTCCAGTCTAAGTGGATGCAACTGGCTACCAGTATTTTACATGGAGTGACTGCCTATCTGCCCTTCATACCCAAGCTAGAACTGGGTAATACGATACCCTTTGGTAAGACTGGTTGTAAGACCATCGGGCCACTGACTACCTGTAACGACGAAGTATAAATCAACAAGTAATGTCAATGTAAATGTGTTTACCTGTAACGACTGTCAAAGATCTACAAATGTCAGCCGGGATCAACGGCTTAACGGGCTTTCCGAGGTTTGGAGGAAACTCGGTATGTGATGGGCGGTCACCCATCCACGGACCAACCAAGGCAAGCGCGGCTTAACCTTAAGATCGACCCGAGTGGCTGTTATTATTTATTATTTATTGGCAAAAACTAATTCCTAAATAAAATAAATAATGAGTTACAGAAATCAATACCGTACCCATTACTTATAAGACTGAAATGCCGCCCAACCGACAAAAAAGGAAAATTCTTGAAATTTTTCTTTCATTGTAATACCCAGATTCGTTGATAGGTACATTAATAAGTATTAGACCAGCTCGTGATATTGCTAGGCTAGGCTTAAAGACCGAATACGTCACTGCGACGTGGCCTCAAGTGTAATATATCTGGAGTTGATAACATTTTGGAGCTTTGCCTAAAACCGAGAGCAAATGGCGTCTGTTACGTAGGAACAGTTTAATGTAGATGAGTCTGCTGTTATTGTTAATTTGTTATGTAAGTGCCAGATTTTTCTTTGTATTTTTGTGTAGAATTACAGAAGAACAGGATTCATCTTACATAACATAACATCACGCCTCTGATCCCTGAAGGTTAAACGGAGGTGTACCTAACAGTACATAAGACCACATTTAACCAGTTATGTTTAAGTCCCGTGTAATAGGGGGTGAGCCTATTGCCATCAACCGGGCACAAATCACAGACTCCGAGGCTGCTACTGAGAAATTCCTGGTGGAAAAACCCAATAACACTTTGACCGACCCGGGAATCGAACCCAGGAATCTTCTCACATGAATTCACATAAATTTACATATTTTAAGCTTAATATTTTAGCGAAACTGTAAGTAGGATTAGTTTCAGTTGTTTCAGGTGCTACTTCATATTATAAATTTATTCGTATTTTTTCAATAAAATATTTAAAAAAATCCTTAGATGTAAGATAAGGTAAAAAAGAAACCTTTCAACCACCTTCAGAAGGACATACAAGTTATTGAAAGTCACACGTCTCAAAGGACCACAAACAGCACTAAATCTCAACCAAAACTTCAGAAACAGACTTAGAATACTCCTTAGCAATAAACTCTCCGTATTCAGCCGTCTGGTCATGCTACATCGCGTGTCATCAGACCTCAGGCCCGATAGTGTCACCGGGTAATAATATATCGTAATCCTCAAATCACGACGGCACCGCTATTCGCTGCAGCCCCCCATTTGTTACTGGCGACATTATCATTGTCCACCACTGACCTCATATTCGGACGTCATTTGTCAGCCCGTATAGCCGGCCGTTGACTATTTCACATGTACTTATGAACGGACATACGGATGTGGCGTGTGGGGCGCTTGTTGGTATGTTGCAGATTAGAATATAGGTTGTTGAGTTGTGGTTTTACATTGAACGAATGAGATTTATAGTATTTACCATTCAGTGTCTATTTAAGGTCCCATTAAAATAGATGGATACACTTTTAGAAATCATTCAGACCACAAATATAAGGACAATGATAAAAAAAAAAAAAAAAATTCATAATTATGTGTTAGTGTATGATCGCTTAAAAACTATGTTAGCGTTCAAATACAAACACAAATATGTTAGTAACAAAAAAACTTAACAACTATGTTAGTTCACATTAACTATATTTACAGGAGCATGTAGCTGACTTAAATACCAGATGATAGGACAATTGTTGGGTTGTTTGTTGTTATAAGAAAAACGCATTAGATACTTACAAGAACAAAAAAATCTGCTAACGAAAATACACTAAAAATTTTGGTTACCCACTGATTTTAGGTCAAAATAAAATCACTTTAATCTATGTTTTTTTTGTTTGGATATCTTCGGTTAAACGTACTGAACGCTGTGTTAAAATTTGTACATCTATTTTAATGAGACCTTATATACGGTGACAGGACACTTGGCGAATTAGGATTAGTTACTTTTCGGTTAGAACTGAAGAGCCAGTTTGGAAGTAGAATAATCTTCACATCCCTGTTTAGATGCTTTTAGCAAAAAAAAACATCATTCAGCATAAACATCGTCCTTTACACTGAAATTCTATTCTGAGATCTAGATTTTGAATATTTCTTCGAAATATTTTTAACTTGGGCATAACAACAGTTTTCTCAAACGAATAAATTTATTCAAGCCTTATTCAAGATATTTACTTAAACTTATAGAACTTCAAATGTAGGTGGAACATAAAGCCTTTGAAAACTTGTAGGAGAGATTCCAATATCAAGACTTGAAGATTATTTTAAACAGAAGATGCTGCCTAATTTTTCCAAGGTTAAAATTTAAATACCTAGTCTAATATCGAAATTAAACTTTAAATCTTTTCGTTAACTGCTTTAAACATTTTGTTAGTCTGAAATTGTTTTATTGTGTTTTGATTTCTACCTTAAGTTTAAACGAAGAATTCTGTTTACTGTAAAATTATTTTGTTATACTTCGTCAAACATTTTTGGTTAAGGTTAAGATCTATCAAAGACTTGTATTTAGTTTCATAACGCTCAAAGTGTGTTACCATCTTATTTATTATTTACTAGCGAAACGCCCCGACTTCCCATGGGTGCAATATATACATATAAACCTTCCTCTTGAATCGCTCTATCTATTAAAAAAACCGCATCAAAATCCGTTGCGCAGTTTTAAAGATCTAAGCATACATAGGGACAGACAGACAGCGGGAAGCGACTTTGTTTTATATTATCTAGTGATTTACCACCAATTATAGCAACATTACAGGCTCGTCCAATACGATGCTGTATGTCACAAAATAGAGCAATATAAAATATAAAATTACACCCATTAAAAATAATAATTCCTTAAATTATTAAACATGCCAATGTTTATAGTTGCACATCTCTTTCAATTATAATTTGTGCCCTTTGAACAAATCTCGGCAGGTTTGCCCAAATATATATTACGATACCGTTATCTTCTTTGTTCTTTTCTACCTAAGTAGGTACGTATAACCCCTTCAGAAGTGAATGGGCAAAATTATCATCATCGTAAACCTATTACTTTCCATTGGGAAATGGAGGTTAAGAGCAGGACCATCAGACAACAAAAAAATCTACGAAATCTATCAAGACATCTAGCATATATTAAAAAGGCTTACAAATAAATCTATTCCATTTTTCCAGACCGCTTTCCACCAGGTCTGTGTGTAAAACACTGTGTTTGATATGCCCCTACAATACATACACACATTTATCAAACAATGAAACACAGTTATGGATGTGGAAACGCGAGCCAATACAATTATTGGCTTGCTGTTCCAATGTCAATATGTAGTAGATCCGGACAATAAATTAACATATTGATGCATTTATTTCATTGCGATCTGTTTAGCTCATTATCACTATCGTATGTAATTATGTGGTATTTATTAACATGGATTGCGTAATAGATAATGAATTTGAAAATGGTTTGACTTTACATTACAAAATTACGTAAAAGCTACTAAAAATCCTACTAATATAAGAATGATAATTATTAATGTGAGGATGTATGCTTTCACGCAAAAACTACTAACCGGATTTGGATGAAATTTGGCACACAGTTTACTAACCTGGATTAACACATAGAATACTTTTTATACCGGTAATATGATCCCGTGGGACAATTACAGAACTCCACGTGGGCGAAGCCGCCTGCATAAGCTAGTAAGGCATATTTTTGACTCGTATTACCTTTATTGCACTTTTAAGACCCTATTTATACGTTCAGCCATTATTTTCTTTTATTTTATCTCCAGCATGGGTCAGCATCATACACATAGCATAGCAGGACGCCTTTAATCACCGAAGGGTATGACATAGGTGTACCTATTAATAGTACACCCACTTTCTTTCCTACTTCAAAGCCAGTATACACCATAGTTCTTATTGTTACAAAATCACCCCTTACTAAATAAACACAGTAATTTTTTTGTCGTCTTACAACGGCAGCCTACTTCATGTATCCAATGACTACTACTAACATTCATATAATATAAAAAAGATATTTATGAGATTTGAATAATTTAAAAATAAAATTTTATTCCTTATTATGATCCATGACGTAATTGAAACACCCTGTTGCTAGCGATGGTCTACTCGACTCGTGCGCTGGGTAAGTATGTTCTACCGTTTGACACGTAAACATTATTAACAGGATGTTTCATAATTCTAATGTGTTATTTATTTTTCTCTGTACCTATTATCTTAATTAATGGTAAAATAGAAATAATTGCGCCTAGAGGTATTTTATGTCGGATACATTGAGTGGACCACCTTTGTTAGACGACTAAAAAGTTCACGTTGTATAGGGTCACCATTTCGGAATTAGAAAAGTCCTGACTAAATATAATATATTAGACAGACATTTCTTTCTTTTTTAGTAGGATTGTCATTGAACTTGTTCTACTATGTAAAATTTCTCTTTAGTTTTTAGTCAAAAACTCCGAATAAATAAAAAGCCGCACAAAGGCCGGACGGAGGTCCAAAAAGCTGGACATGTCCGGACACGTTCGGACGGATGATAATAGGTCGGTGGTATCATATCAGTTCGTAAAACCAGTCTGAGGTTTAACACAATAGAAATAGCGACGCTCACTCATAAAAGCCAATTTCAGTTTGGTAGTTGGCGTCGACATTTGTGCTTGAAACAAAACATTTGTCATTCGTCGTGTTTAATAACGGCTAGAATAAACAGTAGATAGAAGCAAACAATATTGCTATACCTACTCTTTTGTAAGTCAAACAGTTAATATTATTATTTGCGAACAGGCCCTCCCGTTCGCAAATAACAATATAAAGGAAAACCTTGTTAGAGCAAAAGTATGGAGACGGAACTTGGTATCATCATCATTCTCTTGCCCATAACCCAATTCAATTGGGGTCGGCGCAGCATGTCTTCTTCTTCCATACTTCTCTATTACTCGTCATCTCATCAGACACCCCCTTTCTTGCCATATAATTTTTTACACAGTCCATCCATCGTTTCTTTGGTCTTCCTCTACTCATATACCCATCCACATTCATACTCAAAACTTTCCTCACAATATGGTATATCCGCTAATAAACAAAATTTTCATACAGTGGACTAGACAGATAAATAAATAAATAAATCAATTTATTGACACACACAAGTTAGGAAACATACAAACAAGTGATAACAGTGATAGTTAAAAGAGTGCATAAGTAGAAGTAGCCCTGGGCTCTAAACTAGGCACAGCCTGTATCTTGGTGGCCCAGATCTTAGTGTATTTTCATAAAAAATGTAATTCAGTTTATATTTCCAATTTTTGAGTTTATTCCCTATTGTTATAGTTACGAAAGTAACTGTACCGTCATTGTCTGTCTGTTTGTCCGTCCATCTGTCTACCTGTTTTTATTAACCTACTCATTAACGAAATAATTATTATGGCCTTTTTTCGGATAGGAAATCATCAAATGACCTTCCCGTTCTGGGCAGAGCGGAAGGGCGTGTCAGACAGCCGCGGTATCTCTTTCGAATAGTCCTGCAACCCCGGCCGGCATCGGCTCTTGCGGGTCCGCAAGAGCCGATGCCTTCCGATTTGCTGATATTTCTTTGAGACGCGCGTGGAACACGAACGCGCCGTCTACACGGCAATTATTATGGCCTTGGAAAGATCTGTTTGTTGAATAATATTATTATTATAGAGTACTTTGATGAATATCACAAAACGGCATTGTTACGGTAAAACGTGGTATTATTATTAAAATCGGGTCTTATAATGAAATGATCAACTGAAACAAAATAATATGACGTCTTCGAGCACTACGTTTTTCATCCCTAAAGAGATCGAAGCTCCAAAAGAGAAAATTAAATCAAAACGTTTAAAAAGAAATAAGATAAAAATCTCAGCCAGTCTTTAATTCAGTTTATAAATAATGCATTAAATCCTTGGAGAAGCGGGTAACCGATTGATTTACTGATCTCAAACGATCTCGAACCATCTAGAACCTCCATTCGATTCGAGCAATTAATTCGACCGGTTGGAGATAAACGCATTGCAATAGATGGGTCACTAGCTTATAGATGTACTGAAAATAAAAGCTGTCTTAGATTTAAAGGTTTGGTAGTTAAATAGATCTTTGTATTCTGTGCTAGATTTCTGATGCGACATTTTTACTTAAGATTGTATTAAACAAAAAGAAAAGAACATATTTGAAATGGGCTATGGATTATTTCACAAAGCGATGTCTTACAGACAATTTTTGGAGTCTTGATTATCATTTCCAGCACTTTAATGTCTATTCCTCAGGCTGATATTAGCTGATGATGAGGCTAAAATAGCCGCTGCAATTGCAAACAAAAAGTAAGAGTATTTCAAATTCAATATCACGTCTTATTTTAAGAAGGAAATTGTACCTATTTATTAAGATATTTATGATGTGTACTTTACCTAACCCTTTGCCAAGTCATGGCTTAAATAGGATGACAAGTAACGTGTAATATTTTTCTTTTGCCGAGAAAGTGAAAAAACCTGAACACAAATGTTTCGGAAACAAAAAAATTCTACTTTAATAAAAGATTTCTTTTTCACCTAAATTACATTCTATTCTTTTAGCTCAATGCGAGAAACGTTTGATATTAAAAATTCCTTCAACTACAAAAATAATAACATCGCACGAAATTAAAAATTACATTCATTTGAATTCATAAAGTGTCACAAAAATGTGAAGAACATTCTTAACAAAGTTAAGCGTCTCACATTAAAGAAAGATAACTTAAGTCTTGAAATAGTATTATTTCTTGGCGTTCAAGCACCTACATCCAGTTTCCGGGCTATTACGTGACTAACTTCATAAACGATTTTGCATTAAAAGTTCGGTAGTGGAAGTAGTGATGCAGGGAGCGCGTAAAATCAGTTTAACCAATCAACGACTTTTCATTGAGTTTATGCGCTTGTAATGTTTTTCCACTGCTTTATTGTGTAATGAGTTTTTAATGTAGACTTATGACATTTGTTTTCGGATGAATCTGTTGATAAATGCAGTAGGTAAAATGGAGGACAAAGTTTTCCAAAATCTCATTCTTTGTAGGCATATCAAGCTGGGATGACGGATGTAGTTAAGATTGCAAGAGCGATACCATTCCAGGACGGAAAAAAGTTATAAAATGGAGGGGGACGAGATGAAGGCGACGTAGTTGTACACTTGAACTGTTCTCAAGTTAAAAAGATTTCCAAATCAAAATCAAGAAAGCAATTGCGCATTTTTAGCATGCAGTCTCATTGGTATTTCAAGCATTCAATAAGATAAAAGCAACACACAATATGGGACACCTATCAAAACACATGGGGCCCACATGATGGGTTATGGCCCACTATTTCTCGAAGAGAGGAGATTTGTATCCCAACAGTATGAACGACTGAACGTTATAGGTTCATTCATCATCATCGTCATCATCCTGCTCTTGTCCCATGTTACTTGGGGTCGGCGCAACACGTTTTTTCCTTCTATTCTCCCCTGTCAATAGTTATGCTATAATTTACTCCTTTTTACTTCGTATCATTTTTCTCACACAATCAATCCATGTGTTCCATCCCTTCTCATCACATTTTATAGGTTTATTATGCTTACTAAATAAATATTACGTCTTATTAAATGGACTATAATGAATAATAAATCATTTATTGGCTACATATTATGTACATTTATAAATTAATATAACCTAAAGTAACTAACTTAAAAATAAACTTGAAAAATGTCGTCAACAAACTCCTCCTCAACGCTCTCAACTGGACTGGCGGCGTTGCCACGTTGTATGGCAACGCTAAGCCTCTGGCCAAGGTAAAAGCCAGCCCTTGGGTCACAGGAAGTGTCAACTAAGCGTTTTGAAATGTCCTTGAAAAGGCTGTGAGCACTCAGATCCCACCGTCCTAGAGTTTCAACCCCAAACGGCTCGAAAATATAGTTACCAATATACTATAATTGAATTCTAACTTAATACATATAAATATCGAATAGGTACCCAACTCCAATATTTTATCAGGCTGTATTTGATAAACGATCGACCTATGTCCAATCTAGTATTAAACATGTCTCATAGATCAAAGTCCCGATGGGTCGTAAGTTTCGAAACCAGTCTACGAATTCAATAATTTTAAACTATCGATAAAGTTGTTACAACTGTTAAAGAAAGTTAAATTGGAACGAAACCGATTTCAAGCGGTGAAATGGGTCAGATGGGTCAAAAATTACCAAAGAGAACATATCGTCTATATCAGTCAATATTAGTTAGTGGTATTAGTTATTGAAATATGTTAGGGTTCTGAAACTTAATTAAAGTCATTAAGAACGTTATGTTGGTAATGAAGACGATCGTTATCAGTTATTGAGCAGCGTAGATATTGATATTCAATGTCTAATATGTATTGTAAGACGTTAGTATATTTTACAGTACCAAAGGCTAAGCACGAGCGCGCAGTGCAAACGTAACGTAAATACGTTGATTTTAAAGTTCAAATTGCAAAATTATGAAAATATGACATGTGATATTTTCATAATTTTAAGAATTTGTTCGATGATACTGATTGTGCTTGTTGCAACAATTTTACAAACTAAAATGCTATAGAATAATTGTATTTTCGATTTAAAAAATCCATGTATAGGGCCCTCTGGACAGAGGAGGGGTTCTGTGAATTGTATGTATTAATTTTAACAAGACGTGTTTACTTCATCGCAATCAAAATTAATCTGATTCAAATCAAACAAACTATAAGTTCTATCATTTTTAAAATTATTCACTTGAACACACTGCTTTTCAATATTTTTACACAACATAACATAATATCTTGCCTGTAATCTCCGAAGGGTTAGACAGAGGTGTACTTAATAGTACACCCACGTTTCTTCAGTTATGTTTAAGTCATGTAATAAGGGGCGAGCCTATGTGACATCAACCGAGAAATGCCTGATGGAAAAACCTAACAACGCTTTGCCCAATCCAGGATCTCATGCTAAGCAGTCACTCTTGGGACCACTAGACCTACCAAACAGTCAACATCAAGATATTTTTATATGTATAATTTATACCATCCATCAAAGCTGACAAAGTAAATAAAAGAAATTTTATATAATCCAAAATCAATACAGATATCCACAATCAAGTACTAAATAATTGATTGTACACAGCCATGTCATCAGCTTGTCCAATCGTTGAAAGATTAATTGATTACCAGTCGAAATACTGCGTTATGCAATCACTGAGCTTCGACAATCGAAATAAATACTTTTCTCCAACAATTTATTTTGTAAAAGTAACTGAATTAATGGATGCGAAAAAATCGCACGGGGTTTTATTTTTACAGTATTGTGGTGCTGGGATTTTGTGGTTTTCAAGAGTGAATCTTATAAAATATTTGGTTGATCATATGAGTTGATCAGTCAAAGAAGCTCGTGGCTTAATAATAACAGCCGTTCGAGTCGATTTTCAGGTTAACCATTACTTACCGAGTTCCTTCCGTGCCTCGGAAAGCACACAGTCATTTGTAGATCTTTGACAGTCGTTATAGGTAGGCAGTGACCCCAAAGTCTGAAAACCAGTCGTATTAAGCGGTTTCGTATTGAATTATTTTTTTATTTGCTTGTTCTTTTGTTTGTAAAAGTACTAACTGGGTTGGGGAGGTCAGATAGACCGTCGCTCCATGTAAAATTCTGGTATTCACCTGCATCCGGTTAGACTGGAAGCCAACCCCAACATAGTTGGGAAAAGGCTGGGCAGTTGATGATATGAGTTGACCAAGATTAGGTCTCGACTTGAAAAGAGGCTGACCTCTGAGTTTTTTCAGTATTTCTTCTCCGAGTAGGAAACCTCGAAGGTTGGAAGCCCCGACCTCATGTTTTACTTTTAAAACATAGTTTATTTTACCAATTAAATAAATACCCACCATTTATCACGGACACGTAAATCAATTGTTTGCACTAACACAAGGATTGTTGAATAGCCATCCATTTGAATAAAGGAACAAAACATTGTATGGTGTTAATTGGAATTAATTTCCAACACATTCCCCGATATTGTGTCCCATTTAACGCTATAAAAGATACAAAAGGCAATTCAAATTACATTCACATTTTCTACAATAATGTCAATTTTGTTGAATAAAACTCAAAATGCAGTACTCATCATTCATCATCATCATTTCAGCCGAAAGACGTCCACTGCTGGACATAGGCCTCCCCCAAAGGGGGGGGTTTTGCCATAATCGCCACGCTTGGCAGGCGGGTTGGCGATCGCAGTACGGTTGTTAAAAGAGCACAGAGAACGCTGCGGCCCATTCTCTGGTAAGTCCCTTAGTCGCCTCTTACGACACCCTCGGGAAGATATGGGATGGTGCTATTCTTTACGTCCGACACCATACAGTACAAAAATGCAGTACTATTTAGAGATAACCTTACGGCTGTAATCTAGAAAGAGTTAGGCGGTTAAGGTTCTATATATTATGGAGAATACCATCAGCTATCATCAATGATATTGCCATCAACCGGGCACAAACCCAAACTACGCATTACTACTGAGAAATTCCTGATGCAAAACCACAATAATACATTGCCGGGCCGGTGGAAATCTAACCCAGGACCTCGTACTCTGCAGTAGCGGTTTGACACTAGCGGTCGACCAACGACATTTCAAAGATTCTTTTCTGAAAAAAAAAACAGGCCAAGTGCGAGCCAGACTCGCGCATAAAGAGTTCCGTACCCTCGTAGTAGTGGAGCCCCCTTTAATTTTTAATTTAATTTTATTATTTGTTGTTATAGCGGCAACAGAAATACACATTACTGTGAAAATTTCAACTGTGTAACTATTACGGATCATGAGATACAGCCCGCTAACAGACAGATGGACGGACGGACGGACGCGACGGACGGACGGATAGCGGAGGCTTAGTAATAGTGTCCCGCTGGTTACCCTTCGGTTACGGAGCGCTAAAAACGAAGCGTGCTGACGGGTTTCTGTCCCAAAAGACCAGTTTCCATTTTCAAAAAATCGTTCTAAACATCATTCACATCATAAACGTCACTTATTATTCGAAAAAGGTAAGGTTAAAAAAATCTGTCATTGCTGGGGCAGGCACGTAGTGGTTGCTCAGATGTCGTTTATCAAGCTTACCTATCAGCATTGGTCTTACAGTATCAAGTCATCTTTCTAGCTCGCGACACGTTTGGCGTCCATAGTCCTTTCATATCGGTCGCGTGTGGAGGCGATGAATAATTGCATTCGAATTTATCTTCGTGATGACATTCTTTGGAAGTAATAGACTAGGTTTCACTTAGGTCTTGCGCTTATGTCATGGTCCATTGATAAAGTGATCTCTTACGTCAAAGAAAGAAGGTCGAAAATTAAATGTTTCTAGCTGTTTGAAATTTCTCGCGAGCATCACAAATGTATGAACGTAAAGGCAAGGTTGGTTAAGAGGCAAAATATTATCTGGGTCTTCGTGAAGACCAAACAAAAGCAAGACTATGTTTACAATATATCCTAGCTGTAAGTCAAATGACTTGATCTGAGTGCTGAATAAAAATATTGTGCCTGTAACCATTTCTACTTATAGAAACTGCAAAGTATTTCTCAACAATATTCCTTCATCTGACTAGCCTCTCCTCAGCTTTATTGGGATCGGCTTCTAGTCTAAAAGCTGATGTAGGTATATCAGTATTTTGCACGAGCCGGCTACTAGTTTACCTGTGCAACCCAATATTCAAGAAACACTGAGAAAATGCACAGTACACCTAAAAGCTTTCTAAGAGGTTACCAATCGTTATCCTCTACAGTATATAATAATATCACATTTTTAGTATACTACTTTACATATTGCGTACCCAAAAGGTTCCACTGTCTTTCCATCCGTCTGTCACAAGGCTCTCTTTTGAAGACACTTGAAATGTTCACAGTATGTGTATTACTATGGCCGCTAAAACAAAAAATAATAAATTAAATTTAAAAATTAAGTGCGTGTCCCACTCGCACTTGGCCATATGTTTAATTAAAAATGAGCAATTATAACTTCTTATACTAAATGGTATAAAACTTGATCGCATTTCTCGGCGTTCCTACAAAGCTACTCAACTGACGCCCAAGTTAGTACAAAGTTATTTAATCTCTCAACACGTAAGCAACGTTATTCTAAACTTCAAGAACGGTCTAATGAATAAGAAATATTAAAGTGTTTCTATCACGAAAATCTAAATAAACGAACTAAGCGCAAACACCGGCAACGCCAACGCAAACATGGGGAGATTAATTGCGAATTCTCTGTGTATTCCTAGCTGAGAGGAATAAGGAGCAGAATGTATAGTATGGGTGAGAATGAAACTTGGATTATGGAGATAAAACGATACGTTAGTTACTAAAAAAACTGCAATAATTGAAGACATTATTTTAAAAACCACTTTTGTCAAAAAATTCGTGATATGAGTCAGTTACGCCATCTTGTAAGGAATTCGTAAGCTTTCCGATCACAATTCATATTTCTTCAACAAATAGTAACTATGGTTTTGGCAAAAAGCAGTCACGTCAGCGACATAGGCTGTTTATGAAAAAAAAAACAAAACTGTCACTAAACCAACTACTGAACTAATATCATGAAATTTTTGACAAAGGTGGCTTTTGAAATAATGTCTTCAATTTTGCTTGCAAAAATGATAACAGATAACAATAATCGGTGTTACAGCACTTTCAATTTCAAATTTAATTTATCAGTTTATTACGAACGAATTGTAAAGAGGTCGAAATAAAAAAAATGAAAATGAAAACCATCGTGTGGGGTCATTGTGACAGAAATTAAAATAAATTACATTGCAATACGTAAGCACTTAACACTTAATCAAAAATTAGGAATGCGAATTAAATATTGCCGAGGTAATACTTAGTTATTATATACCTAGCTACTGTTACGAATGGTGCGCTCCAAAGATGATACAGATGTAACAACTCAGACATTTCATTTCCTGCCTTTCATAATCTAAGTGAGAACAGAGAAAAGCAAATGGAAGTAAATTTGACACAGTCTAATGTTTGCTTTGAGATCTGAGTTCAAGTCACATTCATACATGTAGGTAGGTGTTCACAACCTACAGCTAAAATATTTCATACTCATTGATATTATAAAGAGGATACGCTAAGTTCATACTGAGCGGCGTTCAAATATCGTTGCGTTGTTATGACTGCGATAGATAATACGGAACGCATGATACAGAAAGAGATAGCTATTGCGTTTGAAGTACTTAAATTACGACAATTGTCTGAATTTATCTGCAACTAATGTGACATCTACCTCTTTTAGTTTAAAATACCATTGCTCACACTACAATGCAGAGGACCTGCTTTATAGAATTTTTATGACTTGATGTGAAAATATTGTAATTATTTTTTGATAGTTAATTAGTCTGTAAATCACATTGCCTTGACAGCTCGGTTGGCGCAGTGGCTGAGCGATTGACTGCTGCGCTTCGTGTCGCGGGTTCGATTTCCGCACTGAACAAATATTTGTACGGCCTAAGGCTAGTTCTTTCGGGCCTGGATCTTTGTGTATGTGAGTTTAAATGTTTGTAAACGCATCCACGGTACAGGAGAAATTCCTAGTGTGGAGCAAGGTTTAAAAAAAAAAAACGTTGTAAAGTTTTAGAATAAATTCTTTTAATGATGGTAAATCACATCACAATCTGTTGCTTAGTTAAGAAGAGCAATACGTTGACACAGAAACAATAAGCTATCTTAATTTATAATGTAATATGTATAAGATCATCATCATGTGCCTAGCCTTTTCCCGACTATTTTAGGGTCGGCTTCCAGTCTAAATGGAAGGAGCTGAATGGAACCAGTATTTTACATGGAGCGACTGCCTATCTGACCTCCACGACCCAGTTAGTACTGGGTAATACGATACACCTTGGTCAGACTGGTTGTCAGACTGTCGGGCTACTGACCACCTGTAATGACTGTCAAAGATCTATAAATGGCAGCCGGGACACAACTTAACGTACTTTCCAAGGCACGGAAGAAGCTCGGTATGTAGTGGGTGGTCACCCATCCACAAGCAAGGCAAGCGCGGCTTAACCTGAAGATTGATCTGAGCGACAGTTTCATTATTTAGCCATCTCAATAAGGCTATGTTTGAGGTAAACTCATATGATCTTATATGTGTTGAGGCGTTCGAAAGGTGGAAGCGTCAAAATCATATTTTCCTTTTTAGGCTATAAAAGTACGTCAGGGTTTTTATTCTCAATGATATTATCGAGACTCGATATCGATTGGCTTTTATGGTTTTAGGCACTTGTTTCCTCAAGTTCTATGTCGTTTGAAATTGATTTTTTATGTTGATTTTAATGTGAAAAGGAACTGTCAATAACTGTGATTGAAAGATCGTTAGAAGACCATTTAAAGAACGGTGATGTTCACTGATACTGAGTAGTAATAGTTGTTTACCTATTCAATTTATTAGCCACGTTTGTGTGTAATAGCTCGGGGCTGTAAAAGTCAAATATAATATATAGCCAAACTTTTTACAGATTTTTAAGCCTTTTCGGCAGAGTCCATTGCCAAGCAAGAGATTACAATAGTATTGACGGTAATATTAGTCAAACATAATACTAGCGCCCAATAAATATACCTAGTGCACTAATCGAGTTCCAGATCTCATTCTATGGAATCGCGTTCGCTTTTATTAAACCCTGAAGTTTTATGAAAGAACTTACAGTTCCCATTTCAATGGACAAAAGAGGCTCTTTAAAAAACAGAATCTTTAGCTGAATGAATTTCTGGAACATCTCCGATGTTTACCATTATTAATTATGTATGAATGGACAAAGTCCTAAGCCTGTTGCCGCGGGCAGTGTCAAAGTAACTTATAATTATTTTAGTCCAAACTGCTTGTCACAGCACTTCCTAGAAGGTATCCTAGTTAACAAATAATACTTGTTTGTATTCAGTATTATAACCAAGAGTATTATGCGCCCAAGCCTGATGTCTCGTCCACTACCTCGGGCGTTTTAACCGATTTGCGTCAAGCTACATTTGGATGTATTACTAGTTTCCTTCGCATGAGTGAGTACCTACGCAAGTGTCGTGGCAAATGGTTAGTGGTATTTTTTGCTAGAAACCATTAAGATCTATTTTTAAGAAACATTATTTTTAAATCCTCGAAGTCTGCCGCTTTTGTATTGTAGCCATTATTATCCTTAAACAACCCATCCTTAATAGAAATCGTAATTTTAGTACACAAAATTAGCAACATATTATTTTCATGTTGTACTCCTTATTTGCTAGATCTACCTTGCCTTATTCATACTCTCAGGATGAAACTATGACCAATTTCCCCCCACATCGATCCTTGGGGTTGCTAATAATCTATTCAATTATCTTCACAGAATAGACTGCGCGTATGTATGGCTGTGTGTGTGTGTGTGTGTGTGTGTGTTTGTGTGTGTGCCAATGGGATCCGTTTCTAGGATAATGCTCAGGAATGACAAAAGCGATCCACTATTAGGTTAAATTTATTGGAACGTAGTCGAGTTAATTCCATTAGGGTTAGTTTGGTCCTGTATTCGTTTTGTATGTTACGGTTTTTTGTTGTGAGTTATTTTCTCCAGTTTCCCATAAATACAAGTAATTTTGCTTGTCGAAGCAATGTGTTGAGACTGTTGGAAAACAACAAATTCTTAAAACTAGATACTTCTTTGCTTTTTTTTTATTTTTAGGAGGGAAATCATCAAATGACCCCCTCCCCCCCCGCTCTGGGCGGAGCGGAAGGGAGTGTCAGACTTGTACTGACTAAAACCCATCCATGTTCCTTCTTTGCCCTTTGTGTTCCAGGGCCGCGGTATCTCTTTCGAACAGTCCCGCAGCCCTAACAGTCCCGCAGCCCTGAACAGTCCCGCAGCCCTAAACAGTCCCGCAGCCCTAAACAGTCCCGCAGCCCTAGATACTTCTTTGCTTGACAAAACTAAAAGGTATTTTTAAATAGCTATTTCAATTCAACTTAATTCAAATCTTAAAACATTTTCTCAGCCAGCAAAACATTCGCAAAAAGCTCGAAGCTTTCAATTCCCTGAAAGACCGCCATTACCGTCTTCAACCAACTAATCCTCCCATTGTATTTTCATATCGCCAACTAAAAAGATTTCAGAGAATTATTATGAATTTATTCCCCTCATCTGCATAATATCTCAGGCTTGGAACACACCTGCGAACTGTGACGTGTCTAGCATGAATTTATTTAGCGCATTAGCACTGCAACGTTGTGACATGTGTGAACACGGGTGCACTTTGCATTTGAATGTTCAAAATGAGACGGTATTAATAATCGTGGGATCCTGCCTTTATGACCTTCGTTTGATCTTTGTAAGTGAATTGAAGATTTGAGGTGAATACGTGATTTTGTGGTAAGCAGAGTAGTGTTTGAATGTTTTATAGACGTCTGGACTGGTTTTATTGTTATTCTAAATAAATATGAGCAGACTTTAGAAGTACGCACGGCGGCCAGTCAAGCTATGCAAAACCAAATTAAGCTGATCTCTCACCGTACGGGCAGCTTATAGAAAGCGAAGTCAGGTTATACTGGGTTTGTATAGCTTGATGTGCCGCCGTGTGTACCTCTGCTAGTGAGAAACTGAAATTGCGAGAACAAGGTCGAACTTAGAACGACTGGTTTATAGTCAAATGTAATAATTTAAAATTTACTACGAGACCTCAGATATAAATATTTCAGAAACACACAATTATTAATTTCTTGTACACAAAGTGAAGAACAAAGTACGAATTTCTTTACAAAAGTTACCTAAGAACAAATAACTTTCAAAACAATGTTATCTCCTGCACTGAGCTTACTTTAACACACGCAAGTATATAAATACTTACCTTGCACAAACTACTTAGAATACTTTACGCTCTCTTTGGTTCGTAGACCAAACTTTCAAAGTCTTTGAAGCGAGATCGAGTGTGCACACAGTTTTCCCAAAAGATTTCAAAGATGAACTTTGAAAGAGAGAACAAAACTGCGAGTTTGTTTCTTTTATATCGGAATAAAACGTTTATTTTTAGAGGTAAGATAGGAATGGTGTTCTTTAGAGTTGGTTTTTCGATAGTGGCTTATAGTGAATTTGATACTTTCTTGAACTTGGAAAAAAGTAATCAAATAAAACCACGCCTGTAATCTCCGAAGGATTAGGCAGAGGTGTAGCAATACCAAACTTAAGTGGCAGTGGGCAGGGCACATTACTCGCAGAACGAATGGCTGATGGGGCCGAAAAGTTCTGGAGTGGCGACCGCGAACCGGAAGACGCTGCGTTGGAAGGCCTCCCACTAGGTGGACCGATGACCTGGTGAAGGTTGCAGGAATCTGCTGGATGCGAGTCGCACGCGACTGGTCAATGTGGCGTCACTTGGGGGAGGCCTATGTCCAGCAGTGGAAGTCTTTCGGCTGAAATGATGATGATGATGATGTACCAAATTATAGAACACCCACGTTTCGCCAGTTATGATTAACTACCATGTCGCCATCAACCGGGCACAAATCCAGACTCCGTGGCTGCTATTGAGAAATTCCTAATGGAAAAACTCAATAACACTTTTCCTGACACGGGAATCGAACCCAGGACCTCATGCTCAGCAACTTAATACGAGTACCTAATTATTAAATTGTTTTTAATAAATGGTATTCAAATAACTCATAATATTTTACAAAATCCACTCGAAAACCAACATCCCGACTGTCTGACGTCAGTTTTACATTGAAAATTATAAGTAAGTACAAAAATAAACCTCGGAACCAACCCGTTCGCAGTTAAGAGCTCGAATTGCATTTTAAATATTGCAACCTGCTCTTATTTCCATGTTAAACATAATTAAATTACCTCGGAACAAACCAAGTATCTGTGTAACGGGCTCGCAAATTGATGCGAAATTGTTACTGTACGTTTGTGGTAATCCAGCCGCATAACTGAATAGGATTTAACTGTTATTAAGTTTAAATCAGATGGAACATTATTATAACAAATAATTTTGTATTTTAAGTTAAAAGTGTGTGGCTTCTCAGTGAAAAGTGTGCTAAACTTTAACAGCCAACAAATGGCAGTCCAGGTATTGGTGCACCATCGCGGGAGACCTGAATGAGCAGAATAATCCATCATCGTCAACCAAGGATAGATCATTCTGGCGCAAAAGGAGATGCGACCTCAAATGAGTTGGACCGGCTTCATCCGGGTAGAAAAAAAAATAGTGACGTTATGGGTACCTTTGTACAAAAATAAAACTATTATGAACTAATAGAAAAAAATATTTAACGATGTCTATTTCAGTATTGATAACTGTTAAGATGAATAAATCGCAAACCATGCAAACAAATAGACAAATACAGACAAATATTTAGGCGTATTTGTCTATTTGTAACATTATGTCAATGTCACTTTTGAAAAATATACTCTCTGGTCTTTTGATGTTTTTTGTACGTACTCCGGTGTTTTATTTGCAAAACCTATGAACTAGTAAATTAGATCACTAATCTGTAAATAATAATGGGAAGTTAAAAATAACAACTGCAGCCAGTGTTAAGGTTTTTTTTTAGTTTTTGCTAATTATTGGTTAGTTTTTATTTTTCACATTATGAGAAGCATTCGTGCTGATTCATAATTGAAACTCATATTTTTTGCAAATCATGCAGCGAAGATGTATATTATAATTCAGATATCAAAATCGAGTTAAACGTATTAGAAAAACCTACTATATCTGAAAGACCTACTGCTCAAACTAGCTTTCATAAATCACAGAAGACAACGCCTCAGGGTTCGTCAATCGACAACTGAAAGATAGCCCGCATTAAACAAGCAAATTACACCCCAACTTGTCCGTATAAGTAGCAATATATCTCCATATTTCACAGTCTAACATAATAGCCTTGATGATCAAACGCCAAAACGCTTATGTAACAGAGGAAGCAGTCCATTTGGGACTCATATATGTATACTCTGGCAAAAACCGAACGTATATGATAGCTCACTTGTCATTAATCATATCTGCAGATCGCAACCGAGACCGCCGTATACCAGTTATATCCGGATATATCCAGAATACCGCTTAACAATATGGTGTCCTATTTTTCGTGCAATAAAATTGGAATAATGGCAAATAAAAGGTTTGGTTGTTATTTTTGATGGGGTTAACAGCCAATTGTGTCGATGGCGGCTTTGAAACCGATTTTGGTGAAAAAATGTTCTTATATTGTTTTTTTTAGCGGAGGTTATATCGTTTAACGTTGTTGCTGTATGAGATTTTATCTTTTCATTTTTGTTTTTGAAAAATCACTCTTTTATAATGTTATTTTATTTATTTAAACATTCATTTTGAAGGTGAATTACTTATTGCAAAAATAAGGTTAGCTTTATTTTTTTTTACATAAAAAATGTCCTGAGAAACTTGTTATTCTCTTAAAAAGCTAGAAGCTGCGTTGCAGAATAATCCTTAATCTTTTCTGGTACTAACGCGACATGTTATATGGGACACTATGTATAATGCCCCACTTTAGAAGCGTACCATACATTGCCACGATTTTGTAGTTTAAAACGTGGTGCTTAAAATAAATGGTGGTTCTTGCAATTAGTTTTCATTATACAGTTAAAGGATAGTGCATACGCGTGTCGCATTAAACAGATAATAGTATCCAGTTACCTGAATATAATTTGAATTTCAACAAAACTTGCTAGTATAGTAATTTATTTTTTAGGGAGAAAGGAATATGAGCATTTATTACAACTTAACTTAGTGACCACACTCAAAATTGAATGTATAAAAAAGAAAAAACACACTTCCAAATAAAAAATAAGCCTTTCATAAGAACCGCGAAAAAGGGTCGAAAAAATATTGAAAACGACAAGATAGAAATAGCGGCAGTAAATCTCGATAATAAAGCAAGCGAAGCACTAAATAACTACAAATCAAAACTCGTCACACAACAACAAAATAATACAGAAGGTTTTCTCAATACAATGGTAGAAAATGCACTCACACATAGACATGCTTCACGTCCTGCGAGACCAAGAGTACTCGCGACTGATATTTGACCGAGATCGCTGTCGTACACGTTAATGTGTGCGTTCGCTTGTTTTTGCCCGATGTATGGAGTCCGACTTCTGTAGTTTTCTATTTTGTGGCAACCCTATCTGTCGCCATATATACGAATGACGTGCCGCCATCTACCGGATCGTGTGCGCATTCCGATCACGTGCGAATCATCACTTACGTGTTTGTAAGGGTGCGTTGTACTTGCGAGGAATTTCGCAATTTTCGAGTGACTTTTTGAAGAAAATTGGTATGTTGTTGTGTTGTAGCTGGGTCGTGTGAAGGAAAGATATTAAACAATTATAATTCCATGACTTTCTGAATTGTATCGGTAGACGGATTACAAGTGTTAGCTCAGAGTCAGTGTTATAATGGTAAAATGATTAAAGAAGCTTTTTATACAGAGCACAGTTCTTAAATCGTGTTCTGTAATAAGTACATTGTTCACATTTCTAATAGTATTTCAGAGTACCGTAGTAGTAGTTTTTTTTTCGGATGGGTAATCATCCAGAGTACCTTGAAGTACCTCAAAGAGAGAGAACCAGAGTACCAGAGAGAGTGAGAGAGAGGGGGAGAGTTCAGAGTACCTGTAAGTAGCTATTTAGTTCTATAAGCCACACAATAAAAGCAAAATCAGACAAAAAGTCCCTATAAGAAAAAAAACCTAACTTGAAATCAGAATTCGTCCTCCATTACATAAAACTACACGAGACACCGTGTAATTTAATAATATTCATACCAGGGATTAAGCGGAAATTAATATGCCTGTGAGAAAGTTCTAAGTTTAATGAGGTCTAAATCGAGATTATACCAAATATTATTATAATCTTGTTTGAACTTTGAAGTGTTCTGAGAAACATTAGTTTGAATTAACTTTATTCACACTGACTTCTTAGAATATCAAGACTTGTGTTAGATATCAAATATAACACGAATTGTTTGTAGTACTAATAGAGATCCTAATAAGTTTACAAGAAAATTTACTTGTCTTTGATGATTTTGAATACCGAGAAGCATGTGAAACGACTACATATTTAAACCTTTTTGCTGAAGTAAAGAGCACTATTTGAATCTTCTATTTGCTTTTCTTTGATGGTAGTACTTATAGTTGTAAAGAGTGCCAGCCTTACTTCGTTTTTCCTGTTTCACGTGAGTTTAGTTTTCAATGCTTTTGTTGGTAGCAAATAATTTAATTTTATGTTTGGTTTTTCTTTGTGTTGTAATGTTTTGCCATACTTTTGTATATATATTAACACGTTCTTCTAACGAAACACTTCCAACTGACTTCCGAAACATCTGTTGTTTCTGAAGTCTTGTTGTTTCATTGAGTTTTTTGCCACCGACATCCGACTGTTTTTTTTTGGAATTCGGTTGTTTTTGTTATTTTTAATCACTTTCACTTATCTTTAGCTCAATAGCACTCTTGGCGCAACTACGACCATGAAAACCAAGCAAAAGTAATTAAAAACTTCACAATCCTTTTCTAAACGCTGCACGGTTGCTTCCATATGAGTTTAATCCTAACATAAGCTTTCAAAACGACTAACCAATTCTTTTCAAGAAAGAAAAAAGGTTGTGCCTCTCAAATATTCTATTTTAAACGTACCCTTGAGCTGCAGGGGTAGGCGTGCAACGAGTAAAAGCCTTTTGTATGTAACGCTACACCTTTGTCTCGGCTCCGTGCGAAGCCTCCGGAGGTATTCCTCAAGGCAACATTTTTGGGCCATAATCAGACGGATGCCTTCGTGGAAAAAAAGAAACACGCTGTATTTTTATAAATACGCAGTGTATACTTTTACTGTGTATGATCATTAAACGCTTTTCTCGAGAATGACTTAAATTTTAGGCATTTTTATTAAATACCTTCATGTTACGCAAAATATGACGGTGTTCTCAAAATTAGCTTTTTTTTTTACTAAAATGGAACATCTATGGTTTCTACTTGTCGCATTTTCGGTTTTCGACTAACCTCATTTTGTTCGCCGAATCCCTGGAAGACCTAAAATCTATATTGATTCCCGGTATCTTGATATCATCATAATGATCTCTATTGATATCTTGAATTCCAGTTGGGGTGGGCGGCATTTAGTAAACTCAAACAAATTTTTCAGTCCAAAAAGATGATAAAAGATACATCCAACAAAAACAGCCCTTTCAATCAATGTGTCCTGCCAACGATGACCTGCGGTGCCGAGACATGGACGCTCACAAGGAGATTCTTCACCGGACACGAGTTGCACAAAGGATCATGGAGCGAGCCATGCTACATAACCCGAGTGCGTATAAAAATGAAAATGACAAAATGATTATGATGGTGACTAAACATAATGATTTTACACAACAACAGCTCGAACTTGTTGTAGGAATAATGTATCTTTCTAAAGTATTAAAACAACAATAAAAAATTTACTCGATGTTTATACACAAACTAACGAAATTTTCTTATTTCGCTTCGTTGAACATTTATTGAAAATAAACATTTCAGTCTCGTTCAAATTGAAGCCATCACAGCATCTACTTAAAGATTCTACGAAAAACAATGTTTATGAATGAAATTTATGAGTAACCTAATATTTTCCTACCAAATTGCTTGTACGGGGACACCTTATCAAACAGGGAAATGAGTACGCTCCGTAATAAGTCCATAGTACAAGTTATTAAGGAGAAAAGGATTCCATTACCGCGCAAGGCTTAAGACAAAATGAACCGGTTGTGTGTATAAGGAGGAATGAAGCAAGGAGTTCTGTTGGTTGTTTTAGCTTGTACTTGTTGGTTCTTTAATTAAAAGTACACACGCCTTTTTCCCATGGGGGTAGGCTACTTTGGTCCTCATAATTATACTCCTTTGCTTCTTCCACATTCATCCATGCTCGCTACTTTTCATAAAGTAAATTGCACATTGTAACGTAACATCACGCCTGTAATCCCCAAAGCGTTGAGCAGAGATGCACCTATTAGTAGGTACACCCAGATTTAGCCAGTTATGTTTATGTCCCATGTAATAGGGGGTGAGTCTATTGCCATCAACCGGGCACAATCCAGACTCCGTGGCTGCCATTGAGAAATTCGTGACGGAAAACCCAATTACACTTTGCCCGACCTGGAAATCGAAACTAGGACTTCATGCTCAGCAACGAGGCAGTCACACATTGTGTACTTAAAATTTGCTAGTTGTAATAATATTTTACAAGCCATAACTAATAACAAAGCTTTTTTTTTAAACAGCTCTACATGATTGTTACCACATAAAGTGATTTAACATTAACATGGTAATTCACGAGAAATTATTGTGTAGCGTAGGTAAATAAAATAATAGTTTTAAAATTACCAACATAATAACTGTTACTAGTTTCAATTGAATTAACACCTTGCCATAGTACACTCAAATGCCATTTATGTTACACTGTGTTATTATGAGTACATTATCAGAATAATGTACTCGTTATAACTTAAAAAGGCAATTATATTATAATCGTTCGTAATTATTACTTAGAGTAATAAATAGCATACTTTATGAATACTTCAGCACACCTTCAGGTCACTGCAAAGTAATGGCAAGTAGCATGCAAAGAATTTCTTTAAGGTTTGTTCATAATAATGATTGTGTCTTTTCTAGAATTATCATTCACCTGCCCTCATTCCATTCCATATGCTGTAATAATACATTCTTGATGTGTCAGTCTTACCAAGAGGTACCTTTCGAGTATCTAATTGCGTCGTGGACGTCAGATAGGCTACAGCCTGTTTTTATGCCGCCCGTGGGACTCTGACATGGCGTTACATGCCGTCGAGAAATATCTCTCAACCATGCTGGTTTGTGTTGCGCTCATCATTAGTGGGGTTTAGCCATAATCGCCACAGTTAGCAGGCGGGTTGGTGATCGCAGTACGGTTGTTAGAAAACGCACAGAGAACGCTGCTGCCCATTCTCTAGTAAGTTCCAATGCGAGTCGCACTGGACCGGTCAATGTGGCGACACTTGGGGCAGGCCTATGTCCATCAGTGGACGTGTTTCGGCTGAAATGATAATGATGATGATGATGATGCTGGTTTGGTTTACTCACGATGTAAATAAGTATTGATCAAAATGGTAATAGCTCATGCCTTGTGAAAAATGTGAAAGTGTTTAAAAAAATTGAGATGATAGACTAGACTGGGAGTTTTACAGCAAAGACAACAACAATAACAGTTGTGTTCTCAATATCGTTTCAAAACTTTTAAAAGTAATCGGCTGAAAATATAAACAGATTCAGAAATTTTGGTTTAAGTTTGAGAATTTTAAATACAAAATTCTTGGGAATTTTGTGTTTATAGAAAGGTGATCTGCTTGTAAAGGTTAGGGTTAGATTAATTGATTATTACTTTGAATATTTGTGCCAATAGCTATTGCTATAGCTGTTGTCGGAAAGCTAACGCTTTGACTATTTGTAGCGTCATGTATCACATCATCATCATCATCATCCACAGCCCGAACTCACCCACTGCTGGGTATAGGCCTCTCTTTTCTTGTGCCAATCACCACGGTACTGTGCCAGCCTCATCCAGGTTTTTCCCCCGATGGCAACTATGTCGTCTGCCCATCTCGCCGCCGGACGACCCACATGTATATAGAATATAGTTCATGTATCACACATGAACTATATTGATGTACCCCATATCGTGATCAGATTCATACAGGCGATTAATATGTTTGTACTTGTAACAACAACCATCAGACAGTTCCCCAGAAACAACACCCGTCTGGTCAGAGTATGTACATTGAGGATGAAGAACTTATGACAATTTACAACGAAGTGATGTGTTCTTAGAACTTGATCAAAAATGAGATTGTCTTTTAAACCTGCTTTTTTCTAAATTAATAACCTAGAGTAAATCGTTTCATCGATAATTTGAAAGTCACATCAAAAATATACTAAAATGTTGTTTTTGTGTACACGATTCAGTAAGGTTGCTTCAACCAAATTTAAAGGCTTACACAAAAAGTCACTCTCCTTAGTAAATTTAAAAAATAATGAACTTAAAATTGTACGTAATATGCACGAACCTTTGCCGTCAATAAAAACTTAACCAGTTTTAATAAAACAACCTGATGGAAGGTGCATTAAAAGTAAATTGCCATTTTCAACCGTAGTCAGTAACAAGTTTATGATATAGTGTTTTGTTTTTAACTTTGTTACTTTTTTTCTGTCACGAGCATTTTGTTACATGCGATTAAAGTTGCCAGGCATCTAGGCTTTAGTTGGACATGGCAGATTATTCCCTTTTTTTAAGGTTAAAAATAATTAAAGGTACGGATTTTGTCTACATTCGAATTCTAATTTATCGTTGAGCTTTATAAACGTGGTATAAAGTCTATAAGAATTTTTTAGACTCTTTGTGAAAAAAAGTGAACCTCATACCAAAGGCCCTAGCACGAGAGCGCGGTGTAAACGTAACGAAAACACGTCGATTTTAAAATTAAAAGTACTCGTTTCACAAATAATATTTTCATAATTAATTCTAAGAATTTATACATAATCTTAGATGGTACTAATTGCGCTTGTTGCAAACAATTTAACGAAACCGCTATGGAAAAATTGTATTTTCGATTCAAAAATTGACCTATTTACACCGCGCCCTCATAGTAGGGACTCAGAATACTATAAGCATTATGACAGAAACAAAACACTGCTCTATGGGAATCTACCCCATTTTAACCTTGGCATCAATTTCGACTGTGATGATCACTGCCATTATCATCACCTACAGCCGAACCTTTTTTAAACGAGTCCTCTGATTCTAACGGCCACCGAAGAAAATCCGTATTTTATAACATTAACTTTGGTAACCCTTTCTCCACTGACCTACCTTTCAAGTGATAGAAACATTCCATTTATGAAAACGTTTATAAGTTCGGCAGTGAATGCTAGCGCCATCTGTCATATAGACGGTGTTCTATTAGCAGGGGTATTGCGCAAGTCGGTTGGTTACATTTTCTTGTACGTGTACAAATACTGTTTCATTTGCCAAGTTTACTGATGCTTGGGTACATACCAACCATTCCATACCTCGTAGGTACATAGTATGGAATGATGAAACGTTAGAACTAACAAGAGGTATAAATTAAAACCGGTTTTAAAGGTAAATTTTGAATGTATTAAATCTTATTTTGTTTATTCTAATTGCCGTCAGAGCTACATTTTTATTTGCTTATGTTTAATAACGAATATTGTGCAAAGGGAAAATTAAAATCTTGACTGTAATTATATTTGTATAGATCATAGCAGGTGGCGTTTTGTAGTTTTTTGTCTACCTCAGGAGAAACAGGCGTGAATTTATGTATGTATTTATACGTACCGATAGACAGATAGAATACTCTTTATTATGAGCATGTATTTAACGCGTCGGCAAACTAATCTGATTTAGTTTTAAAAATAATTAAAATGGGTAGCAAAAGTAATAGGTTGGCAGCTACACTAGATTGTGGATAAGGCGTAGTCGACGTAGCCCCGCTGCGCGGGGTTCCTATTTCTGTTTGCAGGGTTTAAAGAAACCTAACACGAAGGGGATTCCGGGGTCTCAGTTCGCTTACTTCGCTCGCTCACTAGACCCCGCCATCCCCTTAGAAAATAACCTGTCCGAGTCGGGGTGCCACAAGCCTCTCTCAGCCTTCGCTCGCTCTTGCTTCCTAAATTCTCCTTGCCGCAATGACCGGATAAATAGTTACTTACTTGGTATAATAGTCGTCCATTCGTATATTGGTCGCCAATAAAATTTTATTCGCTCGATTAATAATTTCCCTTTATTATGTACACCATATAAATTTCAGGTATTACTATGTAGAACTTATAAATAACTTGACACAATGGGTGGTCTTTTTGCTAAAAGCGATCTTTTCATGACAACTGTAGTAGTGTGCAGTACAATATCTATTGCTTGTAACTTAACGAAAAAACATTGCAATTTAATTAGTCTTGTTTGATGTTTTTCTATAATGAAAAACAATTACAATGAAAGAATTCTACTTAACTCACGACTAAATTGATTTCGTCACATTAAACAAAACAAAAACAGTAATTTTAAAGACGATTTCCGTTTAACACAATTAAACAATCCCATTTTCGTTTTTCGCCATTTTATTTTCTCAAAACGCGATTACAAAAGCTCTCTCGACTAATTACCCCTTAGTAAATATCAAATTAGTTCACAATTAATGAGGCATTCTTGTCAACATGGCTTTGTTTTTTTCTGAAGGTTCTTTTAACGTAATTTAATTACATTTCGAGACATTTATTTGGAATTTTGTAGCTTTTTTTTCCTTGTAACGGCAATATGAATTCTTTTTTATTTAGATGAGAGGACACAACCCAAAAATGACCTGATTTTGAAATTTATTTAAAGTGTAGATATTGTTGTTGTGTACATAAGTATCAGTATGATATTGATTTTCCTTTCCGACTCTTTGGCCGAAAGTCTGACAACCAGTCCTACCTTCTTGTTATCATTAGTATATAAGTTAATGGTTTTATTTCTTATTATGTTGCCATTGTTTCCTTTAGTCGTTTTTATAACACATTATTTACATTTTTAAATATTTCTTAAAAAAAAACATAAAAACATTTAAAAATATAAAAAATAGTGTTCCGCCGGTATTGGAAGCAGGGTCCAAGCTACCGGTGGTTAGGGCTCCAGAGACAGGAACCTCTTCACAATGCAAGCCGTATCGAGGAGTACTGCCTTCTGAATCAGGCCCTTGATCCAAACGCCTAAGGAGAGCCTCGAAAGCTGGTCGTCGAGGCTCTTGGCTATTATTGCCATTGTTTTACTATTGTGATTGTTATTAATTGAATTTGAGATAGTGATAGTATATTTTTCTATTTCTTATTAATCGAGTTATGTTTTTCGTTAGTTTATTTACTACTACTACTATCAGCCATTTGTGTCCCACTGCAGGGAAAAGGCCTTCCCTCTTTCCACTTATCCCTTTTAGTTTATTTAACTATTATTTTTTTATGTAACTTGTAAATTGTTATTTACAAGTTACATAAAAAAATAATTACCAAGGGGTATCTTATTACCCAGATCTAAATGTGTTGTGGAGGTAAGATAGACAGTCGCTCCATGTAAAATACTGGTATTCAGCTAGTATTCATTTTCCTTTCTGAATGTCAGTGAATTTTTTTTGCCAGGTAAATTTTTTAAAGTTTAGGTAGATCGTACATAAAACCCACACGATACAAGGAAAATTGCTATAAAAGTAGGTAAATAGGTTTATTTACCTACTTTATATAGTGAATGAAATATCTACCTGCCAAAGTAACCAAGACCGTCGTATGACTAATGACTGCAGTTTTTAGTCGCCATTGAGTCACCGTCGCGTCGCAAGGACGGTGGTGTCGTGACAAATAGTAACATCGCACGAAAAGACGATCTCATTTGTTTCAGGTTTTCAGTAAAATTATTCTACCCTTATTTTCTCATAAAAGGAATGAGGCAATTTATGGCTGTATACTTTGTCACTTTAAAAACATACAGTATTGTACAGCAGAAGTGGTTAAATAATACCAGCCGCTTGGAACGATCTTTAGGTTAAGCCGTGCTTGCCTAGGTTGGTCTGTGGATGGGTGACCACCCATTACATTGCGAGTTTCCTCCGTGCCTCGGAAAGCAGGTTAAGTTTGTTGTTTTTGTTGTTCCCGGCTGTCATTTGCAGATCTTTAACGGTCGTTACAGGTAGTCAGTGGCTCAAAAAGTCTAACAACCAGTCTTACCAAGTGGTATCGTATACCTAGTACTAACTGGGTTGTGGAGGTCAGATAGGCAGTAGCTCTATGTAAAATACGGGTATTCAGCTGCATCCGGTAAGACTGGGAGCCGACTCCGACATAGTTGAGAAAAGGCTAGGCAGATGATCGTTAATCAAAAGCATACAATCAGTCGGTTTCCGAAATAAGTATTTGAGTAGTTTAGCATTTAATTTTTTATTTCGACGGAATCAGGACGAAGAAATACCGCTAAAATACAGTTTGGACAGTTCTCAACTTCAAATACTTAACTCGAAAATCTGTCTTTTTTACAGGATAAACGTGCTTAAATTGAAATTGAAAACGCCTTGCTTAAATTATGATTTTGCGACCACCAAGACATTCTAGCGTTATTTAAAGAAAATCAATAAAATCTTTCAAAAAATCTAAACGTTTTACACATCAATACATTTACTTAGCTTCAGAAAACCGTTTGGGTACACAACAAAAATTTTATTAATGAAACTCTGTACCTTGCTACAGTGCTGGTATATTGTCGTTGCAGTCACCGGCAAGCGGTTGTACGGTGACAAATTGTCGCACAGCATGAGATGACAGTGTTGTATTCGCCTTTCATGGGTTCCTGGTATAAAAAAATGAAGGTAGGACTTATAGTTGATGTTAGAAACTGCAATTTTGAAGGAGCTTTTTTATGTCGTGTTGTGATGTTAGATTATGTTATGAAATTCGTGATGGAAGTTTTCCTTGTGCACCTTGCAAGCCACCGACAAGTAATAAGTAGTTTAGTATTCTATGTTCTTATTTTTCTGGTTTCTGTCAGTATTTTCAACAATTTAAATCGTTGATAACTGGCATAATCGAGTCAGTGTTTAAACACCTTTGCCTATATCTTCGTGAAACACAGATATGGGTATGTAATTAATCTGCATACGAGCGGAGCGGAAAAGGCCGGGCAAAGGTCTCCTCTATAACCTTTCAATCTTCAGTCTGTGCAGTTTCCTCCGTCCAATCTCCCACTAAAGCTCCAAGTCATCACGCTACCGAAGAGAAGCGTTATTGAACTTAAATTTCCTTAAACCTGCAACCTACACGTCGCACCATTATTATCTCCACACACAAGTCAATAATGTGTACACAAGGCGGAAATTTCAGATGTTGTCAACATGATTGACAGCATCTATACGCTTTTGTGTGTGCTTATTCGCGCTGCTAACAGCCTGTGACGTCACTGGTATTTTGAGTGAAAACTTCGTGAGGTATTATCGATGTTCTGTACATTTAAGGGGAAGCGCGAGGGTAGCCCGCGAAATTCAAAGTTTCTTACGCAATTTGGGTTGTTTGTTGATTAGAATATGATTCGAGACCGTAACCAATATGCCTTAACAGAATTATATACTTGACCAATGTTATGTCTGAACTTTAAAAGTTACTGTGACCTCTGAGTGTGTTTCGGAAGTTTCTTGTTAGAGTTTTTACAAACCACCAACCCTTACAATTAACTTTTACAACTAATTTCCAAAAATAAATATCATTTTACAGGCTTTGTCTTGGAGCTGACCAGACTACTCAGTTGCATATTTGTTTCGAAAGCTATCAAATTGAGTTTAGAAATGAAATTACCTTGTTCATAATATGTATTGTCTTTTAATTATTGATCTTTCTTATATCTAAGGGACAGAAAAATGCCCGTTAAGAAAAAAGAACATAGACTTCTAATATAAGCAGAGGACAGCTCGTAATAGGGGCTGGACACCCTCATCATAGGGGTCAGGTTCTTTGTTCCATTCATACAAAATCCATTCATGCAATTATTCCAATTTATTTGGGGTCAGCGCAGCATGTCTTATTGTTTCATACTTCTCTATTGCCCGTACTTCTTCTTCTATAATTCTCTATTATTCGTACTTCTCCTTCCATACGTCTCTATTACTCGTACTTCTTCTTCCATACGTCTCTATTACTCGTACTTCTTCTTCCATACGTTTCTATTACTCTTACTTCTTCTTTTATACTTCTCTATTATTCGTACTTCATCTTCCATACGTCTCTATTACTCGTACTTCTTCTTCCATACGTGTCTATTACTCTTACTTCTTCTTCTATACTTCTCTATTATTCGTACTTCTCCTTCCATACGTCTCTATTACTCGTACTTCTTCTTCCATACGTCTCTATTACTCGTACTTCTTCTTCCATACGTCTCTATTACTCGTACTTCTTCTTCCATACGTTTCTATTACTCTTACTTCTTCTTTTATACTTCTCTATTATTCGTACTTCATCTTCCATACGTCTCTATTACTCGTACTTCATCTTCTATACGTGTCTATTACTCGTACTTCTTCTTCTATACTTCTCTATTATTCATACTTCTTCTTCCATACGTGTCTATTACTCTTACTTCTTCTTCTATACTTATCTATTATTCGTACTTCTTCTTCCATACGTCTCTATTACTCGTACTTCTTCTTTCATACATACAAAATAAAAAACTCAAGATTCAAGCTAGGAGACTGTCATACAGTCATTGCTGGATATGTTTTTCGTAAACCCTGCATACTAAATATAAACGCAATGTAGTGCTCGAATATTGCGCAAAATAGGTCATCACGCTGACAAGTTTTGTAATCCTCAAATAACACAGAACATTGTTCGGCGGAAATGATAAATTAGGTCTCTCTGCTGACACGAAATAAGTACATCGTGCATATCGGACAAAGGCCAAATTTCAAACTAATGCCGTGAATTTTCATTGGTGAGCCTAAATATATTGCTATGTGCATAAACTATATTGTGTATAACAGCGTTATTGGAAACAATACGTTTGATGATTTCGTTTCTAATTAGTTCTTTAGTGGTACTAATATTGGCTGGTTCTACTCAACACTTAAAAAATATCTGACCCAATTCATATTATTTCATAATAAGCTTGACCAATATAAAAATACTGTATGCATTTTATTTCGATATCACATCTGGTTATAGGGATAAATATTTTTTTATTTTTTTACCATTACGTCACTCTCTAGTAGTGGGCCAGAAAAACGTAAAATTTGAACCATTGGTTGAGCAAGATAAAATTATTTTGCCGGCATTGCACATCAAACTGGGGCTCATAAAAAATTTTGTGAAAAAAATAAGCAATGAAGGTGCGGCTTTCCAGTTTCTCAAGCAAAAGTTTCCCAAGCTTAGTGACGCGAAAATTAAAGAGGGTGTTTTCGTAGGTCCAGACATAAAAAAGCTGATTCAAGATCCATCTTTTATATCTGCTCTCAATAATATTGAAAAACAAGCATGGAACGCTTTTGTCGATGTCACTAACAATTTCCTTGGTAACAAGAAATCTGAAGATTTTCGCGAAAAATTAAAAGTTTTATTGGACTGCTACTATAAAATGGGATGCAATATGTCACTTAAGTTGCATTTTCTTCACTCGCATTTGGACTTTTTCCCTGAAAATATGGGATCAGTCAGTGACGAACATGGCGACCGCTTTCACCAAGATGTTGTTGCATTTGAAAAGCGATTTCAAGGCAGATGGGAGCCTGCTATGCTCGCGGATTACTGTTGGAGCCTTATTAGAGAGACCCCTGCTACTGAGTACAAGAGAAAAGCCAGCCACTCCAAAAAAACTACGCCATTTCAATTAAAATTAGAATAAAATTATGGAAAATTCGTGATTTCGGACATGGATGTTTATCTGGACATTGAGATGTGATGGTGTGTGTATATTTGCATATTTTTATTACTTTAGTGGCAAGAAATAGTAATCACTTAATGCGACCTCAGATAAAATCAAAAGTTGAAAATTTGTTGAGTAGTATAGACTGGTTCGAGGTACACTGCCTGATTATTTATCGGTTGGAAATTTCAATAGGAAGACTCATTACATAATTATGTAGAATTATTTAATGGTCGTTATGGTAACTACAACATTATTTTTAGTATATGCGAAACCTGAATATAGTTTGTTCAGAATAAGTAACTGAATCGATTAAAATAATTTTTAAACCATGTTATATTTTGTTTCAGGTTTCGCATATACTAAAACTAATGTTGTATAGCATCAGTAAGCGGAGCACAGATTTGATTGGTTGCCGGTAACTGCCAACAAAAATCATCTGAAATCGTGATAATGAAGAGATATTTTATCTGTTTGAGAATGCTAATATGAAGAGTGTTATCTCTGCTTCTTTTTCAATTTTTGGGCACAATGCTGATGGTTGGTCTCTTCCAAATCTCTCCACTTTTGGTGGTTTTGTGTCATGGCTATCCAGTTTCTTCCAGTCACTTTAATAAGGTCGTCTGTCCACTTAGTCGGTTGTTTTTCCACATTCCATCGTCCGTAGTCTTCATTAAAGTACTTTTTCCTCTATCTTCTATCCAGTCTACGGCATATACGGCCCGCTCACTTCCACTCTAATCCAGGGCCGTCAGAATTTACTTATTTTTTTACTTAAAAAAATGTTGGATCGAATAGTGTTAGTGTGTACTGTGAACTTATGCATATCTGCTAGCTTGGCTGCTCACAATAAGTATTGAGATAATTCCCTGACTATCAAATATAAAAGTTAAGACTCAGACTGTAAGTAAAATCACGTAATTTTCCAAAGCTACAAAGCGTCCGGCAAAAATTTCCGCCAACGGGAAGTGTCTGACAGTGTTGATTGTAAATTCTCAACAATATTTTTAAAAAACCTAATACAAAATCACCACTCAGAATTTTAGTATGTTTACGTAACTTTAGCACCTGATACCTGAAAATTGCAAGGAAACCAAGGTTACCGACGTAGCCCGAAGAATAGCCAAACTTAAGTGGCAGTGGGCAGGGCACATTGCTCGCAGAACGGATGGCCGATGGGGCCGAAAAGTTCTGGAGTGGCGACCGCGAACCGGAAGACGCTGCGTTGGAATGCCTCCCACTAGGTGGACCGATGATCTGGTGAAGGTTGCAGGGATCCGGTGGATGAAAGTCGCACGGGACCGGTCAATGTGGCGACACTTGGGAAAGGCCTATGTTCAGCAGTGGACGTCTTTCGGCTGAAATGATGACCTGAAAACTGGCCGTCGGCCCAAGCTAGCAGATGTGCATAAGTTTACAGTACATACTAACACTACTCGAACCCACACATTTTTTTAGTTAGTAAATAAGTAAGGTCTAGCAGCCCTGGGATCTTGCTCTATAATATTTACCGCTCAATGTTTCTGGAAGACATGTATCACAAACAATTTTAGGAAGTACCTAACTATCCTTTGATGCTCAGCATATAACGCGAAAATGCAATAAACGTAAACAAACTCTCAAAGGACATGTTCTAAAAGCGTCGCTCGCTCTGTGCCACGTAAATCGCTGGTCTTAAAAAGCATCATGAAATAGATGCATGGAGTTTAAACGTCTAGGTACTCTAGTAGCATATAAAGCTGTGATATGTGCTAAGCTTTTATTATAATTAATATAAAAAATACGCACTTGGACGTGGAATTGCGGACACCAGCCCGTTATACAATACAATACATGTCCTAGAGTCTGGAGACTGTTTTATGTTTATTTGTAACTTATTTAGGTATTTCAAAATACGCGCAATGGAAGGTGACAGTTCATACCATAGACCAGCGGTCGGCAAAAGGCGAACCGTGGTCCATATCCAGACCACGAAAGGTCGGACTGTGGACCGCCACATATTGTTAAATAAACATAGCTACATAACACAACATGAGGCCTGTAATCCCCAAGGGGTTAGTCAGAGGTGTACCTAATAGTACACCCACATTTCGCCAGTTATGGGGGCGAGCCTATTGCCATCAACCGGACGCAAATCCAGACTCCGTGGTTGTACTGAGAAATTCCTGATGGAAAAACCCAATATCACTATGCCCGACCTGGGAATCGAACCCAGGATCTCATGCTCAGCAGTCGTGCTTGCGACCACTAGACCAATGAGGCAGTCACCGGCAAATATTGTTAAATATAACTAGCTACTCAACATTCAACTACATAAGTTTGAATAACAGACTAGTATTCAGTTACCAAGCATTATGAGTTTTTTTTTGGGACCTCGATAAACAATGTTAACGGTATCCGGACCCTACTTAAAACTACTTGCCAACCCCTGCCGTAGTGAGCGATTCTATTAGTGAAAACGACGATTGAAATGCCAAAAGTGTATTGTCTACCAAAATGATGTGAATCCTATTAAAAGTCGTTTTTGAAATTCAAAACGCCTTGAAAGCGATTGTCAATGAGGATGGCAACTGTGAAACTAATGGTGCTAGCAAAGCTAGTTCCATGCATCGTCATTGGTTGAAAATCAGGTAATGTAATTTTATATTTCAAAATAGCTTCACCTCATTGGTCAGATTCAGACCTAGCTATGGTCGCGCCATCTACAATTAACTTTTAACGGTCTTCCTCATTGTCTGGGCCCTCAGTAACAACGCGGAATTAAAAAAATAATATTCGAAAGAAATAATGAGATAAGGCGTTAAAAAAATCATTACCCAAAGGAAAATAAATTCCCATAAACAGCAGGTGTAAGATGAAATTAAACAATATCTGACATTTCATCATTAAAACAATTGGGTAGTTGAAATCTCTTGTAAATATTGGAATCACAATATTAGCGCCATCTGTTACGCGGTGATCGAACTTCGCGGGACGTAGATGAAAACATGACTCCCGAAAATGATTGACACACGACCAAGAATTTCTGTTGACCTTACATAACTAAAAATTAATGTAGATGGGAATTATATAATTTTTTGTTCCGTCGATAGATGGATAAATATAGTTATAATTTTATGTGTCGTTACACAAAATGTTGTACAGCTCTTTAAGAAAATTGCTAATTCCATAGGTACAATAATGGTCTTATCATTAGCGATAACTTCTAGGCATCTTCTAGGTTCAAACTTTTAAATAAATAAGAAAGGGCATGTACTGCTAAAAAATAGATAGGTTCTGTACATCAAGAAGTTATCTTACCCCTTGTTAACACTCTATCGCATACGACCTTTTTATACGATATGGTGCGTCTTTTTTACGCGAGTCTCATGAGTTACTACCCATTGCAAATTAAAAATTATCTTTGGGTGTATCGCAACAAAATTTGTTATATTATTATATAAAATATTATTACATAACTTAACATTTGCAAATTACCTTTTCAATTAACTTTTTATACATGAAAGCGGTAAATCTCAACCGAAAGTTGAAATATGTTGTTGTTACTGTTCTATTTTACACTGTAAATGTAGGTATTTCAGGAAACAGTTTTAATAGAAGTTTAAACTAAGTCAATTAAATTCTAAAAAAAAAACAAATTCGCTTAAGAAAAAAATAACATTTCTAAGAAAGCGCTCTAAACGTTTTCATATTAAACTCACGTATGTCTCAAATAAGATTAAAGGCCCAGTTTCAATAAAACATAACGAGATACAGTGTGTAAAATGAAAGATATATCTGTTCGCCCAAGGCGGGTCCGCAATACATAAATATATTCATACACTCTATTGAAAGTCGAGTCCCCAAACCGGCTTTGAGTGTTTTTAAAAGAAACCTCTTTGATATTCGCGATGTAAGGCATGTCAAATGCCACAAAGTGAGAGTACTCAATGTTTGTTCAAATAGATGCTATAGAAGTCAAGGTTTATTTTGTAACACAGGCTGTTTTGTAATATTGGCTTATTTCCTTTTACGCGAGCGTTTTTTTAGTCCTAAAATGTGTTAATAAGATCAGCTGTTTGCTGTAACATTTAGATGCTGTTTTGTTTTTATTTTGACGTTACTTTCTTCTTAATATCTGGTTTTTGGAACTTATTTGAATTAGGAATGACAAAGATTCCTAGAATCTTTTGAATTGATCATTGAACCCTTTATTTTTCGTGTTATGACTAAAACCTTTTTTGGAGGGCAATGCCCTCTTTTCATTGATAACGATACCTGTAATAAAAAAGGGTTTACAAAATGTCAAGTCTTTGTAAATAAAGGGTAAGAGGTGAAAAGTGGGGTCAGCACTTGTATCTATAGGTTCATTGGAAGACCAGCGTCAGACAGCATCACCTGCCTGGCATGAATGTTGAAATAGACCTTTTTGGCGCAGCCGTGATGCACACAGTACATACTATGTATTTTTTCTTTTAATTTTTTAATTCGTCATTATTTTTTAATTCTGTATTTTTTTATTCTGTGTGCTTCTTTCTTTCAATACGTTGCTTGGCTTTCAAAGACAAAAACAAAAAATATCTTTGTTTTAACGAGTTTGCCTTGCAAGCATTTCCTTAGTTAACTTTGGCAACAGATTGTCTATTTTTAAATAGATAAAAGATAGCGGTTGTCTGCAAATTTTCATACATTTTCTTTTACTTCTCGTTGTATTGTTGCCCATTTAAGCTCAACGCAATCCTTGCCGTGTTTCAAATAGCACGTTCAGAGCCTTGGATATTGGTTATGGAACGGTGTGTTATTGTGTGCCAGGATATTTCTATTCAAGAAACGTGTTAGTAATTTTTTTTAGCAGTATTAATACTAGAATAAAAATAACGTCTAGGCTGAGAGTCGAATTGGGGGAATAACACAGTATTTTTGTTTTTTACAGGGAACATCAATCTATTTTCAAATGATGATGAGTATACATAGAAGCAATCATCATCATCTGCCTAGCCTTTTTCCAAATATGTTAGGGTCGGCTTTAAGTCTAACCAGATGCATCTGAATACTTGTATTTTACATGGAGCGACTGCCTATCTGACCTCCACAACCCAGTTAGTACTAGCTAATACGATACCTCTTGGTAAGACTGGTTGTCAGACTTTTTGGGCCACTGTCTACCTGTAACGACTGTCAAAGATCTACAAATGGCAGCCGGGACCAACGGCTTAACGTGCTTTCTGAGGCACGGAGGAAACTCGGTGTGTAATGGGTGCTCACCCATCCACAGACCAACCTAGGTAAGCATGGCTTAACCTAAAGATCGGTCTGAGCGGCTGTTATTATTTAGGCACGAGCTCCTCGAGAGTACAGAATTAATAAAAAAATATGGGAATTCATTTCACATTAGTTTGTAAGGTTGGCGGTCCACCTAGTTAATGGAGGCGACCCATACGAGTACGCGGCCAAATCGCTGTTTTTATTGCTTAAAATTAGGTATATGTGAGTGTGTAAATTTTATAAGTCGTCATTCTAGTGTTTTAAATTGTTTGTGGTTTAATTAAATTTTATTTTACCAGAGGAACATTGTACTCTGACAAGAGTTTGATGTGCTAATGACACTTGCAGTATTTATTTATTGGCTTGTGTTTTCAATATGTCAAAAGTGGTTTCGGTGGTGGTGGCCCAGAGGTATCAACCCCAACTTACGAATTGTAAGTCGTGAGCTCGAATTCAGGTAGACACTTTACTTTTTGTTATTTAATTCTCGCATCACTGCTGTCAAAATTGTGAAGGGCCAGCGTGGGGGGCGCTCCCATAAAAATGAGAATTCATGTCCCAGAACTGGGAACGTTGTAGACTGATGATGCTATGCTTATGCGTGGTAATTATAGCAATTTATCTTTTCACTCTGAAGCTCTAGCTCATTCTGAAGCTCATGATTAGCAGAAGGATTTTAAGTTCTTAAAATCCTTAATGAGGCCTTCGTCCAGCAATGGGACACTCAAACAGGCTAACAAAAAAAAAAGATGTCGGTTTAAAAAAAAATTAAAACTACATGTCTAATCTATTGAGTAAAGGGTGGGCGTGCGTTTAAACTCAAGAGGTACAAGATTACTCAGGGCAATTTGTAAAGAGACAGTAATTGGGTACGCTCAGTTTACTGGATTCACACAGGGTCGTTGGACTGAAGCCGATATCAGCCGCTTTACATTTTTTTGTTTCACAAGAACGATCATCTGCTCCTTTCTTTTAATTTTTGCGTCATTCAGCTGGTGGGTAAAAGACTTCGAATTTTGAAATCCAATCTCGTTGGACCTGTTCACAAGTTAATTCATTTTTACCTTTAATTCATTTTGTTTTCAGAAATTTCACTTCGAGTGATAGCAATCAAATGAAACGCGAAAATGAGCGAAAAGTAAAACATCTGATATCGGTTTTAGATCACAGTTGTTAATGACTCAGAGTGGAGCTAAATTGATCTTTCAATTTGATATGGTTTAAATTAATTTCAATTCTTGAAATTGGGCGTTATTATTGCAACTGCTATCAGTTTCATAATGATGATTCAACAACATTAATTGCTGGTAGTTCTAGGTAAATGTGCCCTTTTTGATAGCTTGCAAGAACCAGAGGGCCTTAGACAAAGTAATATTCGAGTGATTCCATCAGCGATAAGATGATCAAAAACTCGAACATTTGTTGGATTGATATCAACATCTGCCTAGCCTTTTCCCAACTATGTTGGGGTCGGCTTCCAGTCTAACCGAAAATTGCTGAATACCAGTATTTTACATGGAGCGAGCTGAATACCTGTATTTTACATGTAGCGACTGCCTATCTGACCTCCACAGCCCTGTTATTACTGAACTCATCATCTTGTCCCATGTTATTATATATATGGGGGTTGCCGTAACACGGTTTTTTCTTCCATTCTCTTCTATCAACTGTCACGATATCATTTGCTCCTTTTCTTTCATATCATTCCTCACACAATCATTGGATTGTGAACGAGGATTGCCTCGTTTCTCTCTCCATCCATCAGAATTTGTATTCATCACTTTTTTAGTCACATGCGATTTGTCCTTTCTGATCACATGCCTATACCAAAATAGTCGATTCCCTTTCAACTTTTCTGTAACTGGCGCAACTTTCAAACTTCCTCTAGTATACTCATTCCTTACTTTATCCATTCTTGACACCTGTCTTGTCCTCCTGTTATTACTGGACTGTGGAGGTCATTATTTGTTGGACTAAGCATATAAGCTACCGAAAAGTTTGTGTCCAATCTGAGGACAATTTTTGTAGAAATTAACGAAGTTTTTTGAAAGCTTTCTTTTTTTTGTGCTGGTAGAAGTGATTGTTATTTTTTTGAGGTAATTAGGTTTCAACTTTAAAAAAAAAAAACAGAAATGTGTCATCATCATCATCATCAGCATACAGCAATCCATTGCTGGATATAGGCTTCTTCAATCGCAAGTCACTTTTCTCGATTTTCGGCAACCCTTATCCAGCTGCTACCAGCCACGCTGCTGAGATCTTTGATCCACCTAGACAGAAATGAGTAAAACTCAAACTCAAAGCATTTATATCAAATAGACCCGTGACAGGCACTTTTGCTTAGTCAAAAATAACACAACAGCCCAACTACAGGCATAATATCTGTGAATTTACATTACCCATTCCAAAATTGTAGATCTGATGGAGAAGAATGGGCAAGAAATTCCATAGACACTCTTTTCTGGTATGGATGACATTTCCGAAGATTTTTAAGGTGATTATTGTAACATATCATTTATATGTGTAGATATAGGACGAGGTGATATGTAAATTAGTAAGTATGTCACTTTCAACAAGGGAATAAATACCATGAGAAATTCTGGCGGTAATTTTTGAGTAAAACACGAAATCCTCTAGAGCGACAATGTTTAAAAATAAATGATGGAGGTAGGACCTACAGAGCATCCCGTTGCAGTATTTTTTTGTTTGTCAAAAGTTTACTTGGTTTAAATTGATGTTTTTCACCACGCCGCGCGGTAGCGCTTGTTAGTATCCGTTCAACAAAGGGACTTTTATTGGTTTTATTTAAGAATTTGTTTGCTTGTGCTGCAGCGGCTTGTTATGTGCAAAGACAGGCAAAAACGTTGTATAAAGCGTAGGTTACATGAAATGTGATAACACAGGTGTATTCTTCCCTCAGTCTCAAAGTCTGATGGAATGGCAATAAAATACGTCAGTAGATCAGGCGCAGGACTGCGGGTTAACGTGTTTTTCAAGACACGGGGGTATTATATTGCCAACAGCTTCCAACTCGGGGCTGCTACTGAGACCAAACCCATCTGACCCATCTGCCCATTATATAAAACCCAATTCGACGGCACGGTTGACACAGTGGCTGCTGCGCTGTGTGTCGCGGGTTCGATCCCGCACGGAACAAATATTTGTATGATCTACAGGTAGTTGTTCCGGGTCTGGCTGTTTTTGTATGTGAGTTTAAATGTTTGTAAACGCACCCACGATATAGGAGAAAATCCTAGTGTGAGGCAAAGATTTTGTAATAAAAAAAACACTTTCCCGACTTGAAATCCACACCAGACCCTACCTCAGTAGTGGCGCTTGCGACTATGAGACTAAGGTGGCGGTTTCCGTCGGAATAATTTATTATCAAGTTACTAATTTGGCCTTTGGATGCCAATTAGTGTTTATAACACCCACACCAATTAGTTACGCAAAGGGAATGTTACATTTCCAAACACTATCATAGTATAGTGTGTGACATACAAACAAACACACAAACTAGTGAAGCAGCCGTAAATAATTCTATTTACGCCCACCGCTAGGGCAGCCCTTGATAACGTCTAGTACAATGTGAATTATTAAGTTATACTTGACACATTTCGGGGTGCCTTGTATGGAACAGTGAGATGGCAGAAGTTGAACTTAACTGATGATTTTAGAAATGTATTAATAACCTGGTAAATTAGATCGTAATGGTTAAGTAAGTATAAGTTCTGTCTATTTTAACACTTACATGTATTTTTCCATAATATCCTTGCTGTCCTCGCCCAGCGACACAGTGGGTGCCCTTAGTGTGTAGCGTTTATTTTGTAAGTTTTTTGCCCTGGCTGGAGGCCTTACTCTCGAGGCACCCACAGGATAGTCCGGTTAAGCAGCCGATAACCTCCAGGTTGTCTCTAGGTTGACCTGCGAGATGCAATTAAAAAAAGAAACATCCATAATATAAACAACTTGCTAGCTTCTGCGCGCGGCTTCGCTTCGCGTTGTGGTCAGAAATTATCCTACGGCAATGTTTTAAATATAGTCTATTGCACTCTGGTATAATGTAGCTTTTCATTAGTGAAAGAATTTCCGGAATCGGATCAGTACTTTCGAACTGTCCAATTTCTCCAAATGATTTTAAACCATACAATTTTGAAGGTTAAGTACAAAATCGAATAAGAAAATTTGAAACTTTAGTAACTTTATGCGCTGGCAACTTTAAATTACAGAGCTGCTGAGAAATAATTTGCCTAATCGCCTAATTGCCGTAGTTCCATGCATACTAGCGACTAACTTAATTGTTACGTCCGGCGTTATTGACAACTAAGGCAGTTTATTGATATACAGGGGGTTACCATGACGTATTAAAGCAGTAATAATTCCAGATGATGTCTCTGTGATCAATTCGGTAAAAACCGGGAGCGATCACCGCATGGTAAGAGGCACATTGAACATCAATATAAAGCTTGAAAGGTCTCGACTGATGAAGTCTACACTCCGTCCAGCACAGATCCAGATCCAAAACTCCGAGAGCTTTCAGCTTGAACTCCAGAATCGTTTCGAGTGCCTAGGAAGCTCAGTGGACGAATACAACGATGGGTTCGTGGAAACTGTCCATACGACTGGGTCTAAGTTCTTCAAGACACGTCGTGAACACAACAAAAAACTCTCTGATCATACTCTCGAGCTCATGAAGGAGCGGCGCGAGATGATCCTGCAGTCTTCAGACGAGACGTGGAAGTACCGGCAGCTCAATAGACGGATCTCTAAATCCTTGAAGAGCGACCTCCGCCGCTTTAACACCGAGCGTATTAAAGACGCTATTGAGCGGAATAAAGGCTCCAAGGTATTTTCAAGAGATCTGGCTATTGGGCAGAGCCAGCTCACAAAACTGAAGACCGACGATGGCAGGATCGTATCCGCCAAACCAGAGCTGCTGAGGGAGATCGAGAGTTTTTATGGGCAGTTGTACAGTTCAATCAGTAATCCCGTTGCAACTCTAGCTAACGACCCAAGAGCTAGACTGACCCGACATTATACCGAAGACATTCCGGATGTCAGCCTGTACGAGATTAGGATGGCTCTTAAACAGCTTAAAAACAACAAGGCACCGGGTGATGACGGAATTACGGCCGAACTCCTGAAGGCGGGTGGAAAACCGGTACTTAAGGCCATTCAGAAGCTGTTTGATTCCGTCATACTCGAGGGGAAAACGCCGCAGGCATGGTGCAGGGGTGTGGTGGTACTCTTCTTCAAAAAGGGCGACAATGCCCGGCTGAAGAACTATAGGCCCATCTCACTTCTAAGCCATGTCTACAAGTTGTTCTCAAGAGTCATCACGAATCGTCTCGCGCGCAGGTTTGACGATTTTCAGCCTCCTGAACAAGCCGGATTCCGAAAAGGCTTTAGCACCGTAGACCACATACATACGCTGCGGCAGGTTATACAGAAGACCGAAGAGTATAACCTGCCTCTCTGCTTAGCGTTTGTGGACTACGAGAAAGCCTTCGATTCGATCGAGACTTGGGCTGTACTGCAGTCTCTCCAACGGTGCCAAATCGACTATCGGTACATCGAGGTGCTGAAGTGTTTGTACAAAAACGCCACCATGTCAGTCCGACTTCAGGACCAGACCTCGGAACCTATTCTTCTGCAGCGAGGTGTGAGACAGGGAGACGTCATATCTCCGAAACTGTTCACCGCTGCACTGGAGGATATCTTCAAGGTTCTGGACTGGAGAGGGTTAGGCATCAACGTCAATGGCGAGTACATCTCTCACCTTCGATTTGCCGACGATATAGTGGTCATGGCTGAGACCATGGAGGACCTCAGTACAATGCTCGATGACCTTAGTAGAGCTTCCGAAAGAGTGGGTCTTAAAATGAACATGGACAAAACCAAAATCATGTTGAATAACCATGTAACACCCACTCCTATCGAGATCGGAGACTCTACACTCGAAGTTGTAGACGATTATGTCTACCTTGGACAAACGATCCAGTTAGGTAGGTCTAACTTCGAGAAAGAGGTCAATCGTCGAATCCGACTCGGCTAGGCAGCGTTCGGGAAGTTGCGTGGTATCGTCTCGTCCAACTTACCGCAGTGTCTCAAGACGAAAGTCTATGACCAGTGTGTGTTGCCAGTGATTACTTACGGGACCGAAACATGGTCGCTCACAATGGGCCTTATCAGAAGGCTTAAAGTCACCCAAAGGGCAATGGAGAGGGCTATGCTCGGAGTTTCTTTGCGTGATAAAATCAGAAATGAGGACATCCGCAAGAGAACCAAGGTAACCGACGTAGCCCGAAGAATAGCCAAACTGAAGTGGCAGTGGGCAGGGCACATTGCTCGCAGAACGGATGGCCGATGGGGCCGAAAAGTTCTGGAGTGGCGACCGCGAACCGGAAGACGCTGCGTTGGAAGGCCTCCCACTAGGTGGACCGATGACCTGGTGAAGGCTGCAGGGATCCGCTGGATGCGAGTCGCACGGGACCGGTCAATGTGGCGACACTTGGGGGAGTCCTATGTCCAGCAGTGGACGTCTTTCGGCTGAAATGATGATGATGATGAATGATGAATAATTCCAGTGTGGGAAAGAGGCAGACCTATACAGGTTGTCTAGCGCCATGACTTTCCCACCCCGGAGTGACTCCTGCTTTAAGACGTCATGGTAGGCCACCTGGGAGGTTACTATGACGTCTTAAAGCAGGAGTTATTCCAGTGTGAGAAAGAGACAGCTATACAGGTCTCTTAGCGCTATCTCTTTCCCACACTGGAATTACTCCTGCTTTAAGACGTCATGGTAAGCCACTTGGTTGGAATAAAAGAAAGAGTTACCGCGTGATTTGCA